>JAXGGT010000001.1:14793211-14843977 GCA_035583425.1 Marsdenia floribunda
ATCTATTATAACTATTGAGTTGTTGTGGGACTCAATAATTTTATAATATTAATTTAATAGTTAGTACAAATGCATATCACTAGTGTATATATATATATATATGAATAGCAAATCTGTATTTAGATTTTAATAAAAACTAAAAAGATGAGAAAAAAATAAATTAAATGAATCGGAACTTTAAAATTAATTTATTTTTAAAAAAGTTAAATATAATTTAAATTTACAACATTACGCTGAATTTTTAAATAAAATAATTTATATATATCAATTATTATTATTATTATTATTATTATTTAAAATTTGAAGTATTTTTTTTTTTCCTTCTGTCTCGAACTCATGATCTCTCAGATCATAAGTAAAATTGCTATCAATTGAATTATATATTTTTGACTTATACATATCAATTATATTAATTAAAGAATATTAACAAAAATTATATATATATAATTTCATTATATTTTTTTGTTAAAAAATTAAAACTTTTAATTTCAAAATATTAATTAAAGGAATAAAAAAAAAAGAAAAAAGGGAGGGAGTATTTTATAAAATTAAATGCATTATTTAGATAAAGTACAATTAATTTAGATGCTTTCGAGGAGTATGTCGTATTAATAGTAGAATTTATTTATTTATTAAAAGATTGAAGGTTAAAAGTGGTGGGTGACTAGGTGTGGGCCCAACTACATAAGTTTTATCGAAAAAGGACAAAAAGACAAAAAAAAAAAAAAAAAAAAAATCAACAAACAAACCAGTCAGGTCTGGTCAGCCATGGCGCTTCTTGTTTCTAATGTCTGACAGTGCTGCTCTCTCTCTCTCTCTATCTATGTGAAGGTGTATAAATAAATTTCACAACGAACACTTTTGTTGTGAGATCTAATTGTTTCTTCCCAATCAAACTCTCTCAGTGTTAATATTCTCGAATCCAGAAGTGGTGTAGAAATGGCGAGTGATTCTTGGGTTTTGATGGTGACGGCGCAGACGCCAACCAATATTGCTGTGATCAAGTACTGGGGAAAAAGAGATGAAAACTTGATTCTTCCTATTAATGATAGCATCAGTGTCACCCTTGATCCTTCCCACCTTTGCACCACGACTACCGTCGCCGTCAGTCCTGCCTTCACACAGGATCGCATGTGGCTTAACGGAAAGGTATATTAATATGCATACTCTGTTTGTAACTCTTTTGATGATTAATTCTCTTTGGTGTATCGTGTTTTGTCATCTGGGTTCTGTTGGAAAGTGCAAAGTTTTTTTTTCTTCTGTTTTGTTTTGTTTTATGGTTGATCTTTACACAATCTCTTGGCCCTTTTTTTATCATGATTCTCTTTGGTGGTTTGTGCAGGAGATATCTCTTTCTGGAGGAAGGTACCAGAATTGTTTGAGGGAAATTCGATCTCGTGCCAATGATATCGAGGATGAGAAAAAAGGTATAAAAATCACCAAGAAGGACTGGGAGAAGCTGCATCTGCACATTGCTTCTTACAATAATTTCCCTACTGCTGCTGGGTTGGCTTCCTCGGCTGCTGGCTTTGCATGCCTCGGTAATCTATCCTCTAACCACCCCTTATTTTGTTTTCAGCTATTCGATTCCTGGTTTCATGCTACTGATGTAAAGTATTTTAAAGGGGTATTATCAATCGGAAGAAATTAAAATGCTAAGCAGCTCTAGCTTTTAAACTTGCTTGTATAAGGCAAATGACTAGGCAAAACCCAATTCAAGAACAACATATATCCTGTAGTTGGAATTACAGAAAGTTCCATGCTTTATTCAATCCAAGCTAGCGCTTGATGTCTTATTCCTATAGGGGATGGAGAAGTCGCTGCTTTAAGATGCCTATGTTTTTCTCCAACTTGGAAGTCATTGGCTTTCACATAAATCTAAATGATATTTTGAGTAGTTTTTTGTTCTTTCCTTTTTGGAAAAAGGATAAATTTCCTGGAAACTAGGATAGTTGATTGTATTTGTATTAGTGTATCTAGTAGCTTCTGTGCCCCAGTGTCTCTTACCTGTTGCCTGTGCAAGCTTTTACATTTTAACATCACGGATTTGTATGCTTGATAGCTAAAAGTGGTAGTAATGTCAAGAACTTGATTGTAATTGGTCCTGAATAGTGAAATAAAACAATGTGAACGTTTCCTTGTACTTCCACTGCTTTTGAGTTGTTTTTATAATTCTTTGGATTCTTTTCATTGTTACTGATAATATTACTCTTCTCTATTAGCTTAAGATTTCTATGCAATGACTAGATAAAACAAAGTCATGAAATTCTCTAGTAGAGGCAGAATTTCTAATTGCATATCTATTGATTGTCCAACTATGGAACCCACCAAAGAAATACATTTTCCAACAAGATATTTTGTACACTGGATAAACCTTTTTTTTCCCCCCTAGTAATTCTCTGTTTACTTCTGAGTTGAGTAAATTTTGTTCTAAAATGAAAAAGATACACAAGCTGATATCTTTAATTTTCCTTTTGCAGTTTATGCTCTGGCAAAGTTGATGAATGCTCACGAAGATAATGGACAACTTTCTGCCATAGCCAGGTGTGTTTTTTTTTTGTATGTTTCTTTTAGCCATTTGATTGTGACTCTATCTTCTAGAAGAAAGGAAAGTGAGATGCAGTGACAGAACTAAGGAGCTTAGATTGGAAAACATATTCATGCTTATATTCCTGTTGGAAATATAAAGGTTACTTCATTATTAAAGAGTGCTTTCATGAATGTCACAGTGAAGCATGATATTTGCTTTAAAGAATTTAGAGATTTAATAGGTTCAATAATTTAGGAGAAAAGGGGGAAAATTGAGTTCATAAACTGATTTATGAGTTGTTACTAAAGTACAACAGAATGCATAGTTACTGATGGGTCGAGGAGTTGGTGTTGTTCATGTTTCTGGACTACTTGAAACTCGAAACTTGCCCATACTATTATGTTACTTATAGATGCTTTTATGTTGACATCATTTTCTCCCTACTTGTTCTGTATCCAAAAACATTTTCTTCTGTACAAGTGCTATTTGCACTGTGATATCCTAGTTGCTACACGTTTGTCCCTTCTATTTTTTTGGTATAGAAAATCAGTTATCAAGTATCTGTATTTTCTTTCGTGCACAGGCAAGGTTCAGGAAGTGCTTGTCGGAGTCTATATGGTGGCTTTGTCAAATGGATCATGGGAAAAGTACGCCTAATTTCTGAATTCTACTTCAGTGATTTGACAAAAGACAGTGATATGTTTTAAATTGTCACATTAACGCTTTCCTTGTGGTTCTAAAGGAAGAAAATGGGAGGGATAGCATTGCTGTTCAGCTAGTGGATGAGAAGCACTGGGATGAGCTTGTTATTCTCATTGCAGTGGTACTAAATCTGCTCCTTACGTGATAATTTGGTGTTTTGGATTTCTATCATTCATCTGTTGCTCCAATACATACATTCATGTTGCTTCAGGTAAGCTCACGGCAGAAGGAAACTAGTAGCACCAGTGGAATGCGTGAGACAGTTGAAACGAGTCCTCTTATCCAACATAGAGCAGCGGTACTTCTTGGTCTTACATATTATCTTATATTTCATTGATCTTTACTTGCCTCCAGAAGTATTTCTCTATTCAGTTTCTTGGTAACCCAGAAATTAACCATTTTAACAAGAAGCATTCAATTGAAGTTCTTTCTTTGATTTTTTTTTTTTTTTTTTTTTAATTTTTTTATTAAATTTAACTGTGACAGGAAGTGGTTCCAAAGCGTGTTGTTCAAATGGAAGAAGCCATAAGAAGTTGTGATTTCCCTACATTTGCTCATCTCACTTGTTCTGATAGTAATCAATTTCATGCAGTGTGCCTTGATACCTGCCCTCCTATATTTTACATGAATGATACTTCCCATAGGCAAGTATTTTGGTCACATGCATGTGGTGGCATGATAACATTTTTCTTTTTGTTAGAAGCTGCAATTTTCCTGTTGTTTCTTGGACCCTAGTTTTAATCCCTCAAAGTTTTAAATTACAGGATAATTAGCTGCGTGGAGAAATGGAATCGTTCTGAGGGAACACCTCAGGTCTGTTACAGTCTTGCTCTGGAACTTTTTACAGTTATTGATTCATAAAGCTTGTAGGATATTTGACATACATCAAGCTGAGTCCTTAAGCATCTTATAAGTACTTCTGCACTTAAAAGACTAACTAATGCACTTCACATTTTAATGGGTTTTTCTTCTATACCCTAGTAGTGCAAGTAATTTGTTAAACATACCAATCAATCACTTCCACAGGTAATTTCAAAGTTTGCATATGCTTCTTTAGTCAAAGATGCATGCTAGGCATGTTTTTGAGCCATTTTGGAACATAGTGTTGAACCTAGGGCTAAACGGGGAGTTATCCAGGGTCAAACGTGGCAAAAACTCTATTTACAGCAAATGTAGCTTGTGCATAAGATTTGTTTACACCATATTAAAACTTTATACTGCACTTGCATATTAGTTGTTTGCTTCTTGTCTGTGTACAGTAAACCAAGAATGCGTAAGTTATCATTTGTGGTTTTACCAAAAGATTTTCAACTAGAAGGTTTACCAAACTAAAAATTTGGCAGGTTGCTTATACCTTCGATGCGGGTCCAAATGCAGTTCTAATTGCCCGTAATAGAAAGGCTGCTGCCCTTCTGCTTCAGAGGCTTCTCTTTTATTTCCCTCCTGAATCTGACGCAGATTTAAACAGGTATCTTGTTTTCGCTTCCATCTTACATTTCAAAAGATCAGAAAATGTCTTGTTACTGGCATTCTTCTGGGGGTGGGGAAGAAAAATAATCAATCAAACCCACGATATCATTCCTTGTCTTGGCTAAACCTCTGAGGATGGGTTCTGATATCTTCTTTAATGACCTCATTTTCTCCAGCTATATCGTTGGTGATAAGTCGATACTACAAGATGCTGGTATTCAGGATGTGAAGGACATTGAATCATTATCTCCACCTCCAGAAGTGAAGGATAATGTTCCGGCACACAAGTTCAAAGGAGATGTCAGTTACTTCATCTGCACAAGACCTGGTAGAGGTCCAGTTTTGTTAACAGAGGAAAGTCAAGCTCTCCTTGACCCTAAATCTGGGTTACCCAAGTGAATAGCCGGTTTTTCATTCTCAGGCTAATTCAAGCATCTGAGGCTGGAAAGACTGCATGTCTGATGTTGTTGTGCCCATAAGAACCTTGTTAAGTTTAGCAAATTCCATGTGTATTTGAGGATTCATGCTGTTGTTGGTTCGTCATATTCAAGTACTCCTTTTTCCTACTTCTGTTGATCATATAATTCTGATGGAAAATAATCCTAGTATAAGACATCCCAAATCAGTGTATTTACATAAGTTAAGCGGGAAAAAAAAAAAAAAAAAAAACACTTACCAGTTACAAATTCTTTAGGGTAAAACTATTGTTTGATCAATCTTCTTGTGGGATGCTGTAATCAATTTTAGAAAGAATATGTTTCATGCAAACGATATGTACTTATGTGCATGGGACTTATGTGGAAAATATTCCGATTTCAAGTGTAGCACCATTTCCACAAGACTATTCATGCTGGCATGATATATGGAAGCCAACTCGCCAAATTGAATAGAATTTCAGGGCATTGTATATATTTGAATCTGCACTCAAGTAATTTTGTCCTCTTGGGTTCAAATGAACATTAATATTGACCAATTCAAAATGCTTACTAATTAAATACACTGTAACTTTTGATTGCAAGCTTTGCAAAATATATTAGCCCCAAAAGATGTAGCGAGGAAGATAACATGATAATAGGTGGATGGTTATGCAGGATACCATTTCTCTCTAACCAAAAGTGTCTTCAACATGGCCTCTTTCATGTCATCAGCCAATGAAAGCAAATGACCAGAGCCTGGTACCTCATGGTAATGAATCCATGGAAGCTTTCCAGCAATGTATCGCTGCAATGTAACAGGCACAAAACCATCTTCATCACCATGCCATAGATGAACAGAGCCTTCACCATCAGGGAAAGGGTTCTTTAGATCCATAGGGTCAAATTCACACTTTCCAAATCCAACTATCATGTCACGGTGGTAGCTCTCAAATTCTCCTTGTTGTGTTGAATATTTCTGTTCAAAAGACAAATGATAAATTTCAAATCAACCATCAAATCTCAAGAATATACAACTCTTAATGTGATAACCAAAAACATTCTCCTTAATGATGGGAATTAAAGATGTTACTCCTCATAGCATTATTGACTTGTTGGAGACACAGCCCATATGGTTTATGAAGTTTAAAAATGATTCTGCAATTCATGGTCGCTCTTCCCCATGAAAGAATGCAGTTTGGGTAGATAGTACCTTGGGCCCCTGCCTATCTCCAGGATTTGATAGAAGTTCTAAATCTCGTCGAGAGAACTTTGGCCTTCCTGCTATGACGCTAGAGGCAGGAAAAAGTCTCTGTGTGTTCCACCAGTGAACAAGCCAGGGGGTATAGTGGGCAACTCGAAGAGCCCACTGATCCCTTAAGAACTGTTCACAGTATCCTTTTTGGGATAAATTTGATGGAAACCCAGGCCACCAATAATTGATTACAGGAGCAACTAATGCTGCTCCAGCTAACCTGTGAGCATCTCAAATGTTCAGCCCTCCAATAAGAAATAACACTTCTGATGAAAACAAGGCACCAAAAATACAATGGATACATAATTAAGAAGTACCCCCTCTATCGAGAATTGAATATCCAAATTTCCTTTTGGGATGTCCCAAATTAAATGTCAACTTTACCAAAATAAATATATTTTTCCAAAATAAGAGATGCACTAACACATGTTCCCACATCAATAATTAGCAGGTAATTAGGTGATTTACAGTAAAATGCTTGTATCAAGTCAAAATAGCACATTTAATTTCAGGAGGAGGGATTAAATAGAAAGCAAATAAACTTAAAAGCAGCATCGGAGGCCAGAGGGAAATGTTCTCTTCAGACTAAAAGAATAGTTGATATGGCCTAAGCTACGAGGTTTCTTTAGTTCCCTTGGCCCTTTAATTAGATAAAAGTGTGCATACTTTGCCCAACTTTATCTTTTATGCCAACCTTAAGTCTTTTTGCTAATAATACATTTCATGAAGTGATTGTACATTCAGTTATTTCATATCAGAGTACATTTATTGTCATTCATGGAATTTTTAGGCAAAGCAGGAAAGCAATCATGCTCCTTATAGTTTTTATTTTACTTTTTAAAACAAAGAAAAACCAAATAAATGAATGAGGATGATGCTATACAAAAGTATGGAATATTTCAGGCCACATGTCATACCGGTGAGAGATGTACTTCAGGCAGCCCCAAACGATTTGTCCACCCATGGAAATTCCAATGACATAAAACTTGGACCCAAGTTCTAATTGATCAGCAAGCTCTTCTATATCTAGAGATATACTTCTAAAGGTTCTCTTTGAGTCGGGATCGCTTTCTCCATACCCTGGTCTATCAAAAGACACCAAGTAGATCCCAAGCTCTTGAACTGCTTCCTAGGA
The DNA here is from genome assembly GCA_035583425.1 of Marsdenia floribunda. Classification (NCBI taxonomy): domain Eukaryota; kingdom Viridiplantae; phylum Streptophyta; class Magnoliopsida; order Gentianales; family Apocynaceae; genus Marsdenia; species Marsdenia floribunda. Next base: position 14,800,717 of record JAXGGT010000001.1, read on the forward strand.
CAAAAAAGGAAAGAAAATCAAGAAGGATCATTTAAAAGCTTCAGTTGGAAAATCAGAAGCGTATGGAGAGAAACTTCATAATTTAATAATCAGTCATATGAGTACCGCTCCTGCAAATTCTGTTTCAAGTCTATTAGAGCCAAAGCCATGAACTAAGATAATCTTATATTTTGCCAATTCTTTGGGAACCCCATGCTCCTTGTAAGCCAAATGTCTTCCATCCCTAAGTTTTATTCGAGGTCCTGTGATGGGTGGACCACCTGGGGAACCACAAATGTGAGGTGGTGGCGGGTGGATGGCCTGGAACAGCCATGCTATAATCCCAATCAGCAAGACTGCTACAATTGTCTTATACATCACTGAAGAAAAAGAAAAAAGGAAAAGGCCTTAAATCCCTTACATAGAAAAAGAACAAATCCCGAGCAGAAGATTGAATAGTTGTTAGTACAAAAGGGTATAGATCAAGAAAAATATAAGTGTGACAACATCTCTGGAATCTTTTTACTTCCTTTGCCCTTCATCATAGAAGGCATAAGTGACGCTAGCACAAAAACAATTTAAACTCATCTTAGCTGAAATATAGAGTGACATATTTTGATTGTTTGAGTACATATTGGTTCACTACAGAAACCAGAGGATACGGATGAACGACACAAAAACCATCCATAAGAAACATAAGATATATACATATCATCCTGTTCAGGTAAACAGGCAGTGCACAAACTTAGATAAGCAGAGAGCACAATGATATCAATAAGAACATTATCAGTGGGATGAATGAAGTTCGAGGTAAATTACACACTGATACGTGACAAAATGTTGATTGCTGCATCTGAAATGGACTTGTGCAAAAGAATAATGGTGCAGTCACTATTATTCCCACTTCCTGCGTGATTCTGAAGGAGATCCATATTAAAAGGGACTATGAAGATGTCTAATCTTGCATTCTACAAAAAGATTTTCAAGTGTTGTCCATAAGAAAAACTCCCATTTTCTCTACCAAACACCTAGGGAAAGAACCTAAGTAAAAGAGCTGCCAAAGATTTGAATTTAATGAATGGACTAATACTGAATGCCTAAGTAAGTGACACATCGAGTTGAAATATCTTCGTTTAGTCATATTGTGGCTTATACCCGTGCTTACATTAATTGCTTCTTTTCCAAGTGTTATATGATTTCTGAGCTCATGATTGCTTAAATCAGGTCAAGATTACCGTTTTAAGTATAGTTTATTTTACTCCTAATCATTTGCCAAACAGCATCCACTTCCTTCGAATGGGAAATTCATAAAGGGATAAAAAATATTGACATATCCCAATTAACTAGTTTTAAAATACAAATGGTCTACACAGATAACTCTTTTTAGTCAATAGTCCTAATAAATTTTCAAAATAATTAAAATAGTATTGTATACTAGACCTTGCATATAGACAAGCTTACTTGGGCTAAAGAATGATCCATGGCCAACCCCTACAGCTGTGAACCCCGCATTTTGTGGGGAGGACTCAACTGCTGGCGTCAGGCCACCACCACGGGTGGTTTTAGGCGTAACTAACTGACGAAAAATGTAACTCACGCTCAGCCTAGGAAGTTGAGGGTTGTGAGAAGGAGCCCCCCAAAGGCTGGGCACGGAGTGTGGTATTTTTCGCTGCAGTAGACACGGTTTAGTGGGAACAAGAAGTGGACGGGCCACGAAGTTGGAAGGTCTCTGCAGCTCATAGGGATGAGAAATCATGGTTCCCTACCACCGCAAAAGAGGGGCTCCCCCATTATTCACGTACACTATGTGGTGGGTGGCGGCGCGTTGGGCAAAGAGTTTTTTCAACTGTAAATATAGCGGATAAATCCACCGGAATTAAGGAGATCGGTAAATGTGCTGCAATAATTGTTCAGTGTATCCCGATAGCCGTTATTCTTAAAGTTTTACTTTTACACTCCCCTTCCAAAATTCAGGTACACATGTATGGTTTTTCCGGTGACAATTTTTATCGATTAATCTAAAAAAAAATTATATAATCATTAGTAAAGTCGAACTAACAATAAAATAATACGATAAAAAACATTATTATTTTTAAAATAAAACTATATTTAACAACAACTGGAATTAAACAGAAATAAAACTTTAAAAAGCTCAAAATAATAATAAAAATTAAAAATTAAAAATAGAAAACCCTTTTTTTTTTTTTCAAAAAATACTTTTACCCAATATAACTTCAAAATACTTGTGCAAAATAGGAGAACTCACATGAATCACGGTAATTATCAAATTTTTAACAAAAAAAAAAAAAGAAAAGGCAGATAAGGAAAAGCAAGACTATTGAAGGAAAATTTCCACGAGCAAAACAAATGACGACCGTTGGCGGAGCGCCGGAGTCCCTCCCTTCCGGGGCTAGAACTATTGACGCTCCATGCATCGCAGATTCCAACTAATTATGGACCGGAGAAGAACAAAGTTACTAAAGTTCGAAAATTCCCTAAACTCATCAAAATCGGAAAAAAAAAAAAAAAATCGAGCGGAAGAGAAATTAAGAAGCATGTCATCCTACTTTAACCTATCAAATTTCCATATGGATAAACATAAAATCGGAGAGAGCGGAGAGACAGAGAACCTGAAGAGCAGATGGAGAGCAGCTCACAAACCCAATCTGAATGATCAGTGAAGGTCGTTAGTTAAAGCAAACACCACTTTGAGAACTATAAACAACTCTCTCTCTATCTTTGATCAGTTGTTCATTTAAAGTTCTTAATAAGTACTACTACCAACAACTTACCTCTACTCTACTGCTTTTATGATTCATGCAAACAAAATATATTGGATAATTGGATCTCATTGAATAAACAATATACTAAGATCAAGAGATATATAAATGCAGACATACGAAGGGGATTGATCACCTACCTTATTGATCACCTACCTTTTTTTGTTACATAGAAAATAGGAGGAAACGGAATCGAACCTGTGAACATAAATGAAAATTAATGGGAAACATTTTTATATTTTATGATACCTTTCAAAAAAATAAATATCTGAAAATATATTTTTTTATAGTAAAAACGTTGTTAAATAATTAATTGTAGATGTTGAATAAAAATCAGACTAAATATTTCTATAAATAGTTGGTATACCAACCATAAACTTCTTTTACTTTTTTTTTTTTTTTTTTTTTTGCTTTTTCAAAAAAAAATCTAGATTTGGAAATGCGTTTCCGCATACGTTGTAAAGTGAAAGGGTACAAATTTTCAAAGTTAAAATTCTTGTGCGAATAATTTTTGACTTTTTACTTTGGAAAATTATTGGCTTTAGTCCTGTAATTATTTATATTTCTTGAATTTGATCTTAAATTTTTTAAAATATCTAACTAGATCCTATAACTATTTTCAAATTCTGAAGTAGGTCCTTTCGGCCAAAATCATCCCATTTTTCAGCACTTCCAATCACGTGAGATACACATGTCCTCTTTTTTTAGGGTATTTTCAGTAATCTCTTCCATCCCTAAAAAAAAAATTTATAAACTAACTCCCCCCACCACCGAAATTTCTTCTTTTTTCTCTTCTTCACTTCACTGTAATGGGGAGTTAGGTTAGTTTATAATTTTTTTTTGTGAGGAATGAAAGAGATTACCAAAAATACCCTCAAAAAAAGAGAGCATGTGTAACTCATGTGATTGGGAGTGCCGGAAAAAGGGAGAATTTTGGTCGGAAGGACCTACTTCAGAATTTGAAAATAGTTATAAGATCTAATTAGGTACTTTTAAAGATTTAGACCAAGTTTGAAAAATATAAATAGTTAGAGGACTCTTTACAGAAAATTAATGAGAATTACTTTATTCTTTTATTATTATTGTTTTTAGTTGTCACAATTAAAAAAAATTAAAAAATTATCTATTTATCATCCAAAAAAGTCAAGATAACATTTATTGATATATTTTTCACATTACTAAAAACAATTTTTTAATAGAAGAATAAAAAATTTAAAAATATTTTTATTTTTTCATGTAAAACAATCATTAAAAAAAAAAAAAAAAAACTCAAAAATTTTTTTTTTTTTAATAGGCAAATTGGTATAAATAGTCTCCAAAGTATAGCATTTGATGACATTGGTCCCTAAATTAATTTTTTTTAGTGACATTGGTCCCTGAATTATGTTGAATTGTGTGACATTAATTTTTTAATTAAATTTTTCTATTAAGTTATTGTTTAAGTTTAAACAAAAAAAAATTATTCAAGGTTACTTTAAAAAATTTTTAAAAAAAAAGAAAAAAAGGAAACTGTTTAGGAACGATGATCTCCACCGTTCGTCACTACTCATGGGAAGAAACTCAGGGAGATGGCTGATCAAGAACCGAGACTTTTAACAAATTCTTTAACGAAGCCAGGGCGAGCGATGCTCGGTTGGTGAGTGGCTTAGTCACGGTGAAAAATAAGCAAGTGTTTGAAGGATTGAATTCGTTGGTAGACGTAGGGGTGGTGGCACTGGAACCATGGCTAAAGCCATTGGTGAGACTTTCCCGGTGATGAAGTGCACGGTACTGGATCTACCTCACGTAGTTAAGGGATTAGAAGGGAGTAAGAACATGTCCTACATTGGAGGAGACATGTTCCAGTCCATCCCTCCTTCTGATGCAGTTTTGCTTAAGGTAATTAATTTCTTCCCTTTTTGAGAGAGAAAGGTAATATGGATCTGATGAACTATGTTGATGTTTCTTCTTCCATTCTGTTTGAGGCTGATTCCGATATCAACAGGAATATGGACGGTGCATTATTGACAGAAGACACGGATTTAGCAGATGACGATGCATTGTCTTGCAGTTGCGACGGCATCGATCTTAATGATTTTGATCAATATCCTACTACAACAACCTCAACAGCTGATCACGATCAGTTTGATCTAGTCGATTACGATAACGATCACCGGAATTTGGACCACCGCGAAGAGGAGGAGGAGGAGGATGAAGATGAAGACAAAGAAGGTGTAGTTGATCAGCTTTGGAATGGAGATAATAATTATAATAATAAGGCAAAGGATTTGAAGAATCCTACTACCGGAAGATCATTAGCTAATTATTCTCCAGATGTTTTAATGGAGAAGAGACAACCACGAAAGAAGCTAAAAATTTGCGCAGAGGAGTTCTTGAATCAGAGAGAGAGAGATAAACTCTTCTGGGAGACTGTTTGGCGTCTTGATTTATCAATTTGAATTATTCCTATCCTATCCCAAGAGTTATTAAAAAAAAAAAAAAAAACAGAACAAATCTATTCTAGAGGTTTTTGGAGTCTGCTGTTATCTTCAGGTTTTTCATTTCTTCCCCTTTTCCCCGTGACTAAGCCACTCACCAACCGAGCATCGCTCGCCCTGGCTTCGTTAAAGAATTTGTTAAGCCTCGGTTCTTGATCAGCCATCTCCTAGAGTTTCTTCCCATGAGTAGTGACGAACGGGTTGACATCATCGTTCCTAAACAGTTTCCTTTTTTTTTTTTTTTAAAAAAAAACTTAAACAATAACTTAAGAAAAAAATTTAACCAAGAGAACCAATATCACATAATTCAATATAGATCAGGACCAATGTATCACATAATTCAATATAATTCAATAATCAATATCATTAAAAAATTAATTCAGAGACCAATGTCACCATGGAAACTATTTATACCAATTTGTCTTTTATAATGTGTGTGAAAGTTTGTCTAGTAAATAAAAAAAAATAATTATTAAACATGACATCTATTTTGTATTTATCACATTGAAAATTCATAAGATTTTATCACTTTATAAATCTAAAATAGTAGTTATTAATATTTTACCCTTACACACTCTTTCTCTTAATATTTTTTTTGAAAGTTTCTCTTAATATTTTATAAATATTTTTTCATAAATATTTTATAAATATTTTTTTTAAAATATTTTTTTTTGAGTACAATATTTATAAATAATATTGTCTAGTTATCGTTTATAGTAGCAAAAAAAAAATGTAAAATTAAGGTGTGATACACCAAATTTGTTAAGATATACCATGAAATATAAAAATAAACCTAAATACCTATTATTAACTCAAAATAGACAAATAATTACCAAGTAATTGAGAATGTCTACCACTAAACCTATAGTTACATTATTGGTCCGGACACCAAAAATATATAAGGAATGTGTAATAATAATAAAAATTTTATTATGTACTTATCAAAAAAAAAAAAATTTATTATGTAAATGAAATGTTTATAATGTGACGAAAGTAAAGAAATCTTGGCGTAGGGCATGGGAAGATTCTAATTTCTAACAACCAAACGTCCATTTACAGTAAGCATTTAATTGGTGAGAGCCAAAAATAATAATAATAATAATAATGAAATGACAAATAATGGTTCGGTTGTTGAACTAACACTTTACCGTTTTGATCACAAATTAAATATCCGCATTCCGCACCCATATACTTTTTTTTTCTATTTTTAAGTTATTCTAAACCAAAATGACCTCTTTTCTTGATTTGATATTTATATCAAACTTAAATATAGACAAGCAATTTAGGCAGAGAATTATTTTATATTAATCAAATTTATTCGAACAATTTTCAAAAAAAATTAATTTAATTAAATAAACATGTAAAAATGATAATGAGGATAAGAGTTACCAATTGATCACTTTAAGTCTTGTAGTTTCAAAATACTAATCAGGCGGCCTTGACTTCAAGTCCATGCTCTTTTTGACGCCAGAAGCTCACCAAAAAGGAGTCCATGACAATCTGTAACAAAAATACATTCGTATTTTAGATAATAACTGTAAATAGTTAAGTGCATGAGAGAGAAAGAGAATTCATGCAGAAAAAAATGTGCAATAACCTGGAGCAGATGGGCTGCAACACAAGGGAGAATCAGCAAACCAGATTCACCCAAAGCACCACCAAGTTGTTCCACGACAGCAACCATCACTGGCAAAGTTTTCTACAATAGCACCCAACAGAAACAAAAAAACATTGTAGCAAATTTGTGGTTATAGAATGTTGTAGGAAAGAGTTACAACAGAAAAATGAGTGCACATATATATATATATAGGTCACCTGGCTTGCAACAAGCAGAAGAGCAGAAGCATTTTGTTGGTTCGAAAAAGGTGAATTGCTGCCGCCAGAAACAGTTGCCAGGAATTTATTTGCAAGTGTGTTAAAAAGTAATAGGAGAGAATGCAAAAGCCTGCGTTAGAGAAGGGAAGTCCCATGATTAGGTACAAACTTGAATTTTGACCAGGCATGGTTTCCTAACAGTTGATATCAACTGCAGCATGACATTTTGTTAGAATTTGGTGATGCCATCGAAAAAGTTTACCAACCCATGAGATATCAGTTACATAAATCAGTATCAAGAAAAGAAAACAAGAGGAAATCTCTGACGGAAAACACATACACTGCCATTACAACAGCCACAAGAAATACTTCTGGTTTGACCATCAACAGCAGTGACCGTGATCTGCTAACTTGTATCCATGGAACCTGAATTAAGAATAAGACACTAAATGGTCCTTAGATTGCAGAGTGAAAATATGTTAATTATTGAATCATAGTTTCTTATGGACAAACAAAAACTTTTGTAAATGCTGTAGATATTATTTTCTAAATCCCATGCATGCGTCATGAGTTTCAGAAATTATATAAGTCAGCAAGAGATGTTAACAGAGTCAAACATTAAAAAAAAAAAAAAAAAATCTTAACCACACTGATAAATCAAAAGATTCTGTACACATTATCTCACATGTTTCTACACAAATCAGTTCTTCCTAAAAAGCCAAGTGTGCAAGAGCAGTCCACAGCTTTGTAGAATATGCATGTATCAAAATCAAACAAAGAACAATTGCGAGTAATCATCAACTGGATGTCATCAAGCCAACTCAAGGAATAAGAAGATAATCCGAACACCAATGCCTCCTCATTGATGGCACAATGCCCAAATCTGGATTGGTTTATTAGGTGTCATGTTTACATTAAAGAGATCACAGAAGAATCACCTTGAATTTAAGAACACATTATTTATGAGCACCTTTTTCCTCCACAAGTATAGTTAAATATCATTAGCTAAAAATGTTGTTCTCATATGGCTGTTATCCGTGACAAGAAAAGAGGAAAAGCTAAAAGATCAATGTGCAATAAGATCTTATTCAAGTCGTACCAGACTAAGAAAAACTGCACTCATCATCGACAAAAGTTTACGATTTTGATCAGCAAAATCTGCCAAACCTGCATTTTCATGAAACTAGAAATGTAATGAAATAGAGTATATTGCAAATAAAATATATAGAGCATGCAACTTGAAATGCTAATCCAATGGGCTATGACCTGAACTCTGAGCTTCCAGTTTTGAATGAAAGCAGAATGGGCTCAATCTCTGATGGCCAAGGCAGATAAAGGCTATGTTTCATTCAATAAAAGGGATGCCAAGGGGAACATTGTGGAGAAATCCATCATATAAACAAAGTAATTCTTTTAAAGTCCAAATCAAATGCCAGACAGGTGATAGATATCAGGGGGACACGTTAATCAAAACTCACAGGCAGTTTACAAAGTTTCCAATTTTCGGAGAATTTCTCTCTCATACTTCAAGCATTAAAGAAGGATATGACAATTCTTACCTTCGAAGGAATCTCGGACTACCTGTAAATTGAGAAAAGAAATATAATCATTCCTTGAACATCAAAGGCAATACAAAAAGGATGACAATATTTTCGGCTAGCGAACTCCACTCCAGCAGAAAAATGAGTATAAGTGGGTTATACAAGTGAATATATATACTCTAGTAGTTTTATAGAAAGCCATCAAAATCAGAAAAGAAACGTGCAAGTTAAACCACAGCCTGCTATATACTCAATTAGCTTCAGCTAAAGATTGCAATCTGAAACTCAGCCAGTTTAGCTATTAATTAATATATACCTCTCTCTGTTTTATCCTCAAACCCAGAAACTTTTTAAGCCTCTAAATCTGGTCTTTTAATTAGGATATTCATCATTTGAGAATATACAAGCACTAATAGTTCCTCTACTCACTGATTCCAGATTCTGTGTTTAACTTCAATTGACATGAGCTGTCCCACAAACAAAATTCCACACTACTCTATTATACAATGTAACAAACCTAACTTATAATCACAAAAATTCATATTGAAGAGAAAAATCCTTCTCCAAGTCCAGAGGAAGGAAAATACTTGGGTATGCTCAGTCTCTGTGTATCATGTACATGTTATATGCAGTGCACTTTTACCTTCTATAAGCATACAAGTTTTTTGTGCACATGCTCCATGATGACAGACAACTAAATACTTCATACCTGGAGGAAGTAACCAGCCCTCCCAACCATAAGCAAGTTCAACACACTGCAGTAAGCTGTATTCTTAGGATTTGAGCATGCAATTATTTTTTGGAGTCAATAGGCATACCTTTCCTAATATAAGAGGAACTAAGAGAGTAAGAACAAGGCTTCTGAACAGCTGCTTTGCTGGGACTGATACTCCAACTCCAGAAGCTATCAATGTCGAGATTGAAAAAGGTATCTGTAGCAAATAAACTAAATGATACATCTAAACAGAAAATATACAAAAAAAGAGGCCAGAATAAGAATATCATATTACACAACAATCTAGCACAAACCAACTTCTTGTACATGAAAGGCCATTACAGGAAAAAGTTTTCAGTTCCAATCCAGATTCTGGATCAAGAGTATGAAATAAAGAATAACTCCAAAGAGACAAAGAGTAAGAAACTGTATAAGAGTGGCATTCGTTTGAATAATATTGCTAGGCAGGGAAAACCTACCTGAACAGTTGTCCCTACAGAATAATACATAATTAACCCCTCTGCAATTTTCTCACAGCTACTTTGTATAGTATACATAGTATATAGTTTGCTCTCACTAGTCAAGATTTCTCCTTTTTATATACAGTTTACATTTGGCCACCACTGGTCAAATTTCTAGGTCTGTCTGAATTGCTTGGTGTTTGGTTCATAGCAGAAGAAATAGGGATCTGCAAATTCTATGTGATTCAAGCATAAACCTACAATATTTTCTCAAGAGGATTTCATTGAGGATTCAAGAGCACTAGTTTCTGCCACCAATTTTCTGAAGTTGCAACAAATATAGTATTTGTTTCAGGCCTTTTCTTCTTTAATTGTTATGAAGTTGGATCTCTGTTTTACAAAAAGTTACGTTGTATACCATATTCAAATTACCTAATTAAAGATAATGAGCAGGATATATCAAACTAACAATACATTTCATGACTTACGAGTGGTGTAATAAACTTGAAAACCACCAACGCACTATCACCAAGCAATTTGAATTTTTCCAAACTGAAAGTAGAATTTTTTTATAATGTTGACATCTGCATATGCAACTTACAATTAAAATTCCTAACAGATTGGATATTACTGTCATTGCAAGAGCAAGGGCAGAGTTTCCTTTAGCTAGCTGCATTAAAAATGCAAAGCAGTAGTCAGACTATAAAACAACATTTTCTTGTTTGCTTCTTTTCATGCCTGATCCTTAAATCATAAATACTCAAGAATTGGTAATATCCATCCTACCCGAGTCAATGCCACTCCACTTGATAATGTTGTTGGCATACAGCAAAATATAGCCAGTCCTGAATTCCATAGCAGTGCAAAAGGGATCAAAATAAACAAAAAGAAAATTGAGGTCTAAGTTACCTCATCCTCATCCACCAATGCAAGATGATACTTGGTAATAAAATAGTGAAACGTCCATCCAGAACTGATTATACCCAATCTTTCTTTTTTCTTTCCTTCTTGCAAGATATTAGGTATCTCAGAAAATTTATGCACTGAAGAGCAGGAGGGATGAAAAAATTCCCCAAAATCAAAGAGTATAAATAAGGTTGAGGATGTAGATAAAGATAAAATATTTTAGGATTACATTGGACAACTGATACTTTTTGCAGATTTTGATAAGGTAATAAGACAACAAAAGTAACATGTTTTATTTATCTAGTGCTAGCTATGTGCCATATCCTTCTACAATAGAAAACAAGAAGGCCCAGGCAGTGTCAGCAGCCTTTGTGTTCTTTGTGGCAGTAGTCTATAAGCTGACTATTTAAGAACTCTCCACCATCAGGGTGGGCTGTAGTGAAAAATTAAGGGCATGCATATGGGTTATATTTAGTGTGCCAACATGATTGTACATATTGCAAAGAATCTCACCTTCACATTTACATGAATAGAAGGATACAAACAAACTGAATAGATAAAACTCTTGAGAAAAGATCAACTAAAATATACAGATCTGTTAAACAAACCTTAAAATGTTAAGATAGTAATTTTGACAGACTGCTGTCTATGAGAAATAAAAACTTTGAATGTCACATTTTATCTATATATACCAAGAAATTGGTCTCAGTTGAATAAATCTGTGTGGTAGGAACAGATGGAAATGCCCCTTTAAACAAATAAATGTATAATCAGCTGATCCTGAAGAAGTATGTAAAAATGAACATACACACATTTACATTAGGTTAATATTCATGTAACTAAATATAGAAATACAACAGAATTATTACAGGTCTGAATTATCAAGATCTTTTTCTATAAAAAGTGACTTCTTCTTCAGTGAAATTAGAATACTCCAACTGTGCCCCCACAACACCCCCCAGAGAGAGAGAGAGAGAGAATGCTACCAAAGTTTTTCCATCTGAAAATTCTTTCAGAGCTCTGGGTGGTTAATCTGTCAGTTGTCCAAAACATCAGTATCTAGATCTTTTTTACTACGAAAATAGGTTAGGTTCGATCTCCAGGTTCATGTCATTGCAAAGGTAAATGATCAACATGGAATCGTAAATATCCATTCACTTGTAACTGACGAGACTCTCAATCAGCCGGGGAGGTCAAAGATCTGAGGAAGTGAATTGATCTGATTTGAATAAATTTCTACTGGTGAGGAACGAATGGCAAAATACTCTTGGAGATGTCACTTTGTACATAATTGTGGAGAGAAAGTGAGATTGGTCTGAATGAGAATTACGGAATCCAAATGATCCCAGACCAGGATTGACAAGATCCATTTATTGCTTTTGGCATGGAAAGGATCACTTTTAGTTAACTAAGTTTCATACTCTGCCCCTCTAGAAGAGGGAGAATCAGGAATTCTATTAAACAGCTTTTAAGGAAGACATTTCTAGAATTTATTGTGGTTAATGTTGAGATGCCTCCTATGAAATCTTCTGTTTCTAGATTTGTTTTCTGAGAGAAAGGGTCAAGTTAGCATTAGAGGTCATATCACTAGCTGTCGAAAATTGAACATGTGAAGGTATACATCTCTTTACATGAAAAGAGAAACGAGGAGAGCCTTGTATCAGCATTAGGGTAAAGATTTGAGGAAAGAAAACATACCTACAAGTTCAGTGACTATCTACTATGGCCAGGCATATATGAGTTGTATAACATTCTAAAAGCTTGTGTTGCAGTAAAACCTGTAATGAATTCCTGAGGTTGGAGTTGAAGCAACAGTATAATCTTTGAGAATAGTGGTGTTAAAAGCAAAATTGAGACCTGACCACAAAAGAAGTTGAATGGAACAAATTTCAGCATAATGAACAATACATGGTATGAATAGAGGGCTACACCTAGCATAGAGAACTGGCTGAAAAAAATTATAAAAAAATTCACTTTAGGATCCCACCTATCTATTCAGAGTTTTTAATAATTTATTTTGATTTTTTAACCAGTTTTCCAGTTGATTTTTTTTTTTTTTTTTCGTTTCTTGAAAAGTTATAACCCAGCGAGATATAGAAATAATAGTTCACAAGTAGTAAGGTCATACTAGCCCAAATAATCCCACTGGCCAAGCTTCCGCAGCAGCACCGACTTCTTTGCTGTCCAATGTCAAGCCTGTCTCATAGAAGGGTAAGTAAATACATGTTGACAGTGCAAAAAGAAATAGAAACATCACAAACTTACCTGATATAATAAATATTCCAAAAGTGCTGAACTTTGACAAGTAATATTTATGAGCAAGACAACCTAGGGTAGGATCTGCAAGTCCTAATGATACTCCGCATATGAGAGCTGCATTGAACACAAATGTATAGAGAAATCAACTATCCTGTCTGCCCATCAATGGATTAGTGACAAAAAACAAATAACCTAATAGCTAAAGTCAGAAGATGGTTTTATCTAATAAACAGGAAGAATTTTATTGGTCAATTTTGAAAGTGTTGAACTTCGCTCCCTCCTCTGCTCTGGGTAAATTCATGACTACTTAGACAGTTGATAAAACAATACAGCTTTCGCCATCCAGTAATACTTGTATATAAATGGCTTTTCTGCTTTAAGAATACTGTCAACAATAAGCAGACCCAGCAACGCTGAAATAGAGCACTGGAAACAATATTCTTTTCTTTGTTCCAACATGCTCGTATATTTGATTTGAAATATCTCCATGAACGTAATCCAAGATTTAGCTAAACAAGATAAAGACAACTAATTTCTTCTAAAGTTCGCTTGTCAACTCACCTAAAGGCAAGAAATTGTTGGAAGCAAATTTCAAAAATGGTTTTGCCCAATTATCAGTTTTCAATTGGGGTAGTTGCCTGCTGCCACCATCTCCCTGAAATAAGGAGTAAAGATTGATTCTCTGTGTTGCGGCAATACAGCACTCAGCATTTTAAATGTAACTGCAGAACGGCGACAGAAGAAAGTAAACCTGAGGGGACTGATTAACGGCTCTAATGGGCGAGTTAGAAATGGAGCGGAGTTTCCAATGGAGGAGGTGTGGCTCATAACTTTTATTGATACTGAAATTGTAGTTGCCACAACCAGGAAAACGAGTAGTCGGCGAAACTTTCCGATGGTGGGGGCCAGCAGATGGAGCTGCGGTAGCCGGAGAATTGAAGCTCAGAGTATGAAGTCTTCCCGCCATTGGGAGTGAACAGTACAAAAACGGACCACGCCCAGTATTGTAATTTGGAGGAAACCAGAACTGGTCGACTCCTTGATCAGAGCCGATTAAGTGAACGGGAAGGTAAGGAGTAAAAAAAAAAAAAAAAGAAAAGAAAAAAAGAAAAATAAATTCTTATTGTGGTTGTTTTAGTTAGTAACCGAATGTTAGGAAGATCTTTTTTTGGTATAAAATTTCAAAAGCAAAAATCTCTTACACCAATAAAATTAAATCACATATCAAATTAATAAAAAATACTGAGTCGCAAAAGAAAAATTTGCATCTGCATGTGGAGGTTCTATATGCAATGGTCAGGGCCACATATGGTTATGGCTTCTTGTTTCTTAAGCAAATAATTTTTGTTGGCTTCTTATTTTTCAAGCAAATAATTTTAGTGGCAAGTTTCAGAGAATGCATTACAATCACATCCTTGTACATTCTAGGAGTAAGATTCAGAAATTCTCCCTTTTTTCTTTTTTAACGAGTTGATATTGTTGTTCGATTACATTTGAATATCGTCCTCACCTAAAGGTTTCATCTACAATGCTTATAGCAATCGACCTTTTTATATTTTTTTAGTAGTTACAATTAGGATCAATATCCAAGTCCAGTTTGGGAAAGAATTTAGCTAAGGATGACGGTTCTGCACTGGGTGGCAAAACCAATGAAACTTTACCTCAAGTTAAAGACAATTAAAATGAATAAACCTTGATATGGCAAACAAAATTAAGAATAAAATGTCTTAATATTTTCCAGAAGAGCAGCAACACAAATTTCCTCAACTAGAATAATAGTTAAATTCATCACCCTAGAATTGCACAGCACAATTTAAGAAGCCACAAGTTTGTGGTATTACATCAAGACAGATAATATATTATCCCAGGAAACCATGGCCAGGAAACCACACACTTATTATCCCATCATCCAGCCTTAAAAACCTACCACTCAAAGACACCTTTTCCTGTAAGCAGATGGGTAATACTCTAAGCAAAACAGATAAACCTATAATGAAGAGTGAAAAACCCAGAGTAGACAGTACTGTCTGGTATAAATTGGAAAATAATTGAGTGATGAATTTTGAAGTACTACTTTGTTGCCCTTTAAGACATCTTCAAACATTACCCACATCCACTTCAAATCCACCGCCAAAATAACGTCAGTAAAGGATCTCAGCTGCTCCAAGATTATGGCACAGTATCGATCATTGTTTGAAAAGCAATGCTAAAGCAGCAGGAAACCAAGCATCAAGAAGAAATATAACTAATATATAAAACACATAAACAAAGGAGATAGAAGGAACTTATTTCGAGAACTGAATTTAGCAACCAACATATCTAGTAAGTTCCTCCAAATATTGCCATCTTTTCAGAAAATATGACTCGCAAGTTCTGAGTAGAGTGCAAGAACATCTCAAATATGTCCAAACTGTTTATAGTAGAAGACAAGACCAAATTTAGTATCTCTGCACAACTAATCTAGGTTTAAACATGGAAAGGCCCACTTGCATAAAAGCAGCAGAAAATAACAGAATGGTAATGAGAAACTAACACTAGAGCCAAATGGAGAAAATAATCTGCTGAATCAAAGAGATCTATAGCATGGGACTACAAATTGCAGACAATATTATGACATCTGAATTCTTCAATTTACCTATTTTTATTTTTGCGTGCAGAAACAACAATTGATTCATTTTTCTTGTCCACTCTGGTAATTTAAGTCACAAAATATGAGGTATGGAAACCATCTCATTGGAAAACCTCAGAAAGAAAATCACTGATCAGAGGATACACTGCATTTCCCATGAACTATCCCTTACACAGAAGAGTTGATATAAACACACCAGCAAATCTATTTCTCCAAGAAAATAAATGTATCTTCGTAGTTTGAGACACAGATAAAGCCAAGGGGGGGGGGGGGGGGGGGGGGTTAAGTAAAATGTTTCTACATTTCTTATCTTCTTTAGATGCTATTAACCAGGAGGCTTCAGAATTCCAAATAGGAAGACAACTCCCTATCCACCCATAACACAAAATTTGATTGGAGGAAAAAGAAAAGGAAACTGAAGGATGCAAGCAATGTCTTTTTCCTTCAAGAGGAAATCTGTACAGTACACAAGATAATATAAAATACAGTTTCCTACTACCCTATCTAAAAATCCTTCATTTAACCCAGTCATAATTTCGTCCAACAAATATGTTATGGCTAATTCAACATCTCCATTTTCTATGAGCCATACTCGAAAAATCAAAAACAAAACTTATAGAAATTTCCCAAATACAGAAATGACATACTTGTACTAAGACAAAATGCAATGTGGTTCACGCTAAACAATGCATACTTCGCTATTCTCTTATCGTTATCATCTGTAAGCCGCTATTTAACAACATCGAGTACCATATTGACACTTAGAAACTTCCAATACAGAAAACCAAAACAAAATCTAAACATGCATCAAAATAACAGTAGAAACTAATATGCCGACCGAAAATTTATAATAAGTTTCTGAGGAGTTACAAAAAAAAAAAAAAAAAAAAAATGAAACAAAAAATCAGAAGCTCAGAACATCACTAACAGAGAGAAGAGCGCATAAATCAGTAAACATGCATAAGCAATCAATCCACGGTGCTCATCCCCGCAAGAAGCCAGCTCTACCAGCAACCTAGTGCAAACTCTCGTCGACCATATAACAAAGAGGCCAGACATCACCATAATTGCCATCCCACCCTGGGGTACAAACAGTGAGATCGCCGACAATAACACGATCGGCAACAAACAGTATCCAATAAGACTGACACACTTGTATAAATCTAAATTGCCACTCCGTCCGGCGAGCATATTAAACACCACGTAGAGAAACAATGAAGCGACGGTAACCCAACCCAAAATAATGCCAAAATGAAGCTTCCCAGCAAGCAACTGGAAGAGTCCGAATGCCATCAAAAACAAAAACGGACCAGAAAGGTCAGCATCCTCGTGGAGATCCGCTTTCACGCGGAAAGGATTGAGAATAGATATCGTTTTCTGGTAAATTTGCTTAGTATTGATACCGAGTTCTTCTAGAAGCGGAGGCTCATCTTCAAAACCGAACCCTCCACTGCCGCCGATGGTGGAGGAGGCATATTGGGGAGCAGAGAAAGAAGTTGAAGCTGCAGCAGAACCTACGTCAAAAGACATGAAAGGGATGCTAGTGTTGGAGGACCTAGGAGGTTGGAATGGTGCAGTTGGACGACGCTGTTGTATGCCGGGGCCTACTCCTGGACCAGGATTCCCTCCAGAAGGGAATATTACCGGCGGAGCGTTGAATTCCTGCGCCATAAGATCGGAGATCTACTGATTCTTTCCGCTTGTATATTTGATGAACCAATTAGGGTTTTTCTTCTGCTTTTTCAGGAGATTTGAGGAGTTTGGGGGGATGGAGTAGCTAGCAGGAAAAGGACCGTCGTGAGGAGAGAGGCCCCAACTCCCAGAAATTTAAAAAAAAAAAATCATGTAGTAGTAATAAAAACAAAAAAAAAAATGGTATTTATTTTTACACCGGGTCTAATAAATCCGACCCGTGTGCCCTTCATTTAATCCACTACTTACAACGGCGTCTGCATTCAGCTTCCTTCCGCCATGGCAGCCGCCGCGATAGCACGATTCCAAATAATACAGCCTTCTACATTCATTAAACCTCCGATTATCCAGTCAAAACCGCTTAAATTTTCACCATTGTTCTCTGCTGTCAAAACTAGTATTTCGAATACCAGCTTTCGGCGACACTCCATTGCTGCACCTCTCTGCTCCAGCTCCGGAGATTCCTTTCCCGAGGTAACTTCTTTCCTCCCTGTAGACATGGTATAGCCAGCACATACAGGACATGTTAACGCGTTCCTAGCAGATTTTGTACCATTTTCTCTCTAGCTAAAGTTCTGTGGACTCGAAACGCAGAGTAATTCCAGTGGAGAAGCGGGCGGTTCCGTAGTTGGTGATTTGTTGGACTATCTTAATGAGTCCTGGACTCAGTTCCATGCTACTGGTATATTTCTCTATCTTGTTTTTTCAAATGCCGTAGTATTTGCGACAACCCTAGTTCTTTTGTCATGCACGTGCCAGATTAGGAGCAGAAGTGCAGATAGATATGAGTCGTTGAGGGATAGTATTGCATTTTAGTTGGTGTTGGAAGTGGTAGGTTTCGAGTTCTTTGGATGCGTTTGGAGACTAGTCTGTCAGCATCCTCTTCAAAAGAAGCATGAAGGCAGAAAAAATGTACTTGAAGTTCGTGCTCTTTTATTCTGATAAATTTATTACCTTTGCCTACTGGCTGATGAATAATGATAGATTTTGTTGTGGGAAAATCTGTCTGCCATACAAATTCCTTCGATAGAGTCAGAGCATTTGAATTATTTGGCTATACCATGTCTTTATCTGCCGCAGGGCAGAAGATCATTAAAGCTGTTTAGTCTGTTTGTAGGACAAAGATACACCCTCGCATTCTGCATGACTATTAGTGCAGTTCACCCTGTCTTGCAAAAGGAAGAGAACTCAAAGTTCTGATTATGCCATTCTATTTCAACTAAAATACCTTTATAAACTGCTGCATTTTACTCTTTTTGAACAGCTGAAGCAAAGCGGCAACTAATTGCTGCTGGATTTCATTTGTTAAGTGAGAATGATGAATGGGATTTGAAGCCTGGTGGACGCTACTTATTTACAAGAAACATGTCCTCTTTGGTTGCATTTGCCATTGGGCATAAGTGAGTAAATAACTGTTACAATTCAGTATGTCAACTACTATTATAGTGTAAAAAATTAACATACCTTGTGTCAATTACGAGAATACAGTGATTTGATGTATAAATAGGCTAAGGAAGTTTTGTGTTAAAGTGAACTATTAGAAACTGATAGTATTTTCATATGACACAGTCATAATGCATGACTCAGTTCTTATTTTATGAAGCCTCTTGCACTGCATATTGTTCTTAGATTATTTAAACTCATCAGCCAATTTGCTTATCTTCTTTTCTTTCCAATCCATTTTGTGCTTCTAATATTTGAATACGAATTTGATATGGAAATTTGAGTTCTTTCTCTGTTCTCCAGAGCCCCATTTTTCATGAAATCTGTATTACTTTTCAGGTTTTCTGTTGGTGATGGTTTTCACATAATTGCTGCACATACTGACAGCCCATGTCTTAAACTGAAGCCAAAGTCTGCTTCATGCAAATCTGGTTATCTTATGGTCAATGTGCAGACTTATGGTGGTGGTCTATGGCATACGTGGTTTGATAGGGATCTAAGCGTTGCTGGGAGGGTTATTTTAAAAGCTGATGATGGTTGCTTTTTGCAAAAGCTTGTCAAAATAAGACGACCTCTGATGCGAGTACCTACATTGGCAATTCACCTTGACCGGTTTGTTATTCTCTTGAGAGAAGTTAAAAGATTTTTCATTCTGATTTTGATTTTGGCAATCTCAACTTGACCCCACTCAGCAGGGGTAATTGGCAATTCACCTTGACCAGTTTGTTGTTCTCTTCAGTGAAGTTAAAAGATTTTTCATTCTGATTTTGATTTTGCCAATTTCAACTTGACCCCACTCAGCAGGGGTAAAGCTGCCTTTACATATATTCCTTACATGTGATTTGGAACTGAACATGCTCTAGGGTGTTGTCTATTAACCGAATAGCTTAGACATTCATGATTGACTGTGACAAATGCCTTCCTAAATGTATTTCTATACAGAATTAAAATGACATTTTACTTGTCACTTAAATATGATGGTATAAATAAATTTTTCCTATGCACATGTATGGTGTTTAAAAGACAAAAGATCATCTGGTACAATCACAATCAGATTGATCCTAACCACAGGTAAATCATAAAGAAAAGGGAACTAATCCATGAATGACTAAGTTGTTAAGATAGAAATTGAAGATAACTGAAACAGCCTGTTTTTTGGCAATTAAAACTATGAATTATTCCCCTTAGTTTATTGTTTCAACTTGAAATTATTCAGAATACATGAATTCCAGATTCACATTTAGAAAATTTACCCCATAAAAATTCAAATGAAAAGATGAACTGATACTAACTGATTTCTGGATATTGGGATAATTGCCATCAGTCACTTGTTAAAGAAAGCCAGCTAGGAAGATAGATGTGCATGTTGGAGTAAAATATACTGTGACTTGATAGGATTCTTGTTAATGTCCATTGATCTGAAAAGAGATTGTTCATTCTAAACATGATTTTTCATTTTTTGGGTTCACAGCCTTGAGTATGCTTTGAGTTTCAGTAATAGACCAATCCTAGTATGATCTATTCTTTTGATCTTGCAATTAAAACAATTAGAAATCCGCTCTTTTGGGAGGGTGTACGTGTCTCTGCAGAAACTGAGCCTTTCTTGTCTTTCTTTTTCTCTTCTTGCATCCTTTCTGGCATATCATACCATTTGCTAATTATTTATTATCATTCCAAGAAAAGGATGTCACTTTCTCATGCGGTTACTGATATTCTTTTCTGCTGTATCGTTTTCTTTTGAGATAACAATAAGAAAATGATCCTAATTCTTTGATGTTTGAGAATCTTACTCATGCATTTAGTTTAGTGATTGTTTATCACGATAGCAAACATCTAAATTTTTTATCATGTTGAACTTTTGGAGCATTTTTCCTGGTGCATTATATTTGACAAAATCAGTTGAATTTATTCAGATGATGTTTCATCACATTTGGTTCTAAAGAAGGATTTACTCATAGTTTTCTTTTTGTGTTTTTGGATTGCAAATGGTGGATTAGCACAGTGAACCAGGATGGATTTAAGCCAAACCTTGAGACTCATCTGATCCCATTATTGGCAACGAAGATGGAGAATTCATCTAGCGAGAACAAAGATAAAAATAATATATCATCTGCTCAAGGTTCTCACCATCCACTGCTCATGCAGGTAACCAATCTATATGCTGAACTAAAATAGCTTATTTAAGATTTAGAATGCTATATGCCTATTCATCTATAAACCTTTTCTATGCACCGTGGCAAAGGGTAAACCAAATATTGACTATATTATGAGTTACTGCATTAGGATATATAGCACTTAATGACAAGGTTCATTTTAACTGTTTCATGAAATACTTCAGTGCCTTTCAGTGGCTCCTCCTGGAATGAAATCAATTTATGCTGATGGATTATAGAAGTGATACCATTTCTGTTCCCTCTATTTTCCTCCATTCTTATAGCCGTTACAGAAGATTGAGTTATCATCCTGGATTAACCTTGCAATGAATGTGTAATTGATTTCATACACGGAATTTTTATTTTATTATTTTTTTTTTTTAACTTTTGGCTCTTACTCATTAGGTTTGAGATTCCACAGAAATTTGATGGACTTTTAATGATTTTTACATTTTAATGATTTTTACACTAAGAACAAAAATAATTTATACTGTGGGATAAAGAGTTCATCAGAAAAACTTCATTACCAGTTGGTGGTATACAAGAATATAGCACTTAGTGACAAGTTAATTTTAACCGTTACATGAAATTTACTTCAGAAAGTACAACATGCCTTTTGGTGGCTTGTCCTGGAATGAGATCAATTTATGCTGGTGGATTATAGAAGTGATACCATTTCCATTCCCTCAATTTTCCTCCATTCTTGTAGCAGTGACAGAAGGCTGAGTTACCATCCTGGATTAACCTTGCAATGAATGTGTAATTGATTTCATATATGGAAATTTTTTTTTTTTTTTTTTAAACTTTTAGCTCTTATTAGGTTTGAGATTACACAGAAATTTGATGGATTTTTTAATGATTTTAACACTAAGATCAAAAATAATTTATACTGGGGGGTATAAGAAATTCATCAGGAAAACTTCATTACCAGTTGGTAGTATATAAGAAGTAATCTCAATATGTTGAATTCAAATCTATCTATATGCCAAACATCGAAGCCAACCGGGGGAACTAAGGAAACAGACTTCAAGGTCCAAAATTATTGCTAAAGAAAGAGATTCATACTGATTTCCTTCATCCCTCAAAACTCCCTATATGCTGAAACACAAGATGATAGCTTGAATCCAAAGCATACTTGCCTAGAATAAACAACATTTGTTCTGCAGTTCCATTTTTGACATTCTCTAATGACTTTCTAGCCCAAAATAATAGATATGTTGAACTTTGAACAACCAGAAGCACTTATTCAGAGACAATTGACATGCAAATTATTTTTATTGGCCCCTCCTGTGATTGCCCTTCAAATTTCCAATTAACCTTTTAAATACCTAGTTAAGTTGCTAAATGTAACGAGGTGTTCAAAAAGTTGATAAGTACTGCTGAATAATGTGGTTAAAATTTATTTATATCATTGAAATCTGATATCTTATGGATAAATGTTTCCTCACAAGCAGCAGCAATTTAAGATATTAACAAAGGTAAATTGTGAGGTTCTCTATAAGGTTGAACATTGGATTGTCAGTTTCATCTACCTAAACTAAACTTGGTTAAGGACAATGACTGTATAATTCATGAATTATATCAGTTATATTCGCAGATATATGTTTACTTGTAGTGATAATGACACAAAACAAAATTTTTGCCCCTCTTGTAATTTTAAAGCATTTATGCTTGTTAACATTTGTTGATCATACTTTCTTCTCATCTGCATTGTAATGATCTTTCTAACTGCTGGATTCAAAAAAATGTTGACACTTATTTCCTGAATTAGATAATAATATCATTTTCAGAGCTGCATGGTGGTTAGGGATGATTGAAGTTTTAGTTCTTATATGTGAGTGACCACTTTTTGCTTTCTTTCTCCTTTCAGATTTTGTCAGATGAGCTTGGGTGTAGAATTGATGACATTGTAAGTATTGAATTGAATGTTTGTGACACTCAACCTAGCTGCCTTGGAGGTGCAAACAATGAGTTCATATTTTCTGGAAGATTGGACAACCTTGCTTCAAGCTTTTGTGCACTCCGAGCTCTTATTGATTCCTCTGCATCACCTGAAGACCTGTCCAATGAGCATGCAGTTCGAATGGTTGCTCTTTTTGATAATGAAGAGGTTATTTACATTCTTTTAACCTAACTTCCATATGAGATTTTTCTTCTTTCAACTTTAGGGTTATTTGGCACCATCTCTTATCATGAGTATAAGAGAATTACATGTTGCAGACCTTCTCTTTTCTAGCACAATATGTTCTCTGTCTGCTCTGTGCTCTGCCGAGCTCACAAGATATGTGCTCCCCTTGAAAAAGATTTATGGATGGTGTATGTTCTCGAGTCTCATGTTAACTGACATGAGATTTGTGCACCTGTTTAAGTGAAAACCTGAATATTTGCATGCCATGGTTCCCCTAGATTTACAGATGCAAGAATATGCTGCCCTCTCATAGCTGATGTGCAATGTCAAAAATTTTATCTAAGCTTTTAACATAAAACTAGTATTTTCTAGAAGTAGTCATGCAAAGCTCACGAGATACGCGCTTCCTTTGGAAAAGATTTACGGAACATATGTTCCCGAGCCTCACGTTGACTGACACGAGATTTACTCACCCTTTTTAATGAAAAGCTGACCATTTGGTATGCTATAGTCCTAGATATACACTCAAGATTTTCTGCTGTACCGTCATAATTGGTATGTTTTAAACATTTAACATCTAACATTATTCTGTAGAAGTACATGGAAGGCTGAACTCCATGCTCACATCTACTACAGCCAAATTAATAGAGAAGAATGAACAATTTGAAGGGCAGATCCCATGCTAGCAATTCTTTCTGGATCCTGTAGGAATCTCTGGATCTCTTGTGATTGTCCTCTTAAATGGTATATTCAAATTGAATGCTTAAGAATGATGTGTCATGTCCCATTTGATTTAGATTTTTAATTAAATTGTATGAATGGTTTAAAGTTAATTCTCTAAAAATTAATAAAATGTGTACTACAGGTTGGTTCAGATTCATACCAAGGTGCTGGTGCACCAACTATGTTTGAGGCAGTGAGACGGATAACTGACTGCTTAGTTCATCATTCTGTTAGGGAAAATGGTTTTGCACGTGCAATTCGCAATTCATTTTTGGGTAAGTTTGGATTTTGTTGAATACACTATTTTGTTTTGGATTGTATTTTATATAATCTGATTTTACTTCTTTTTTTAGATTCAAATCTCTTGACTATACTTTCATGCACCCACTTTTTGACATGTGCAATTAAAATCCTTAGAGGACTAAAGAAAACAGATTCTTCATTTTTAGCATCAGAGATTGACATAATTATGTCAGTGGATATCTTTCCTTGATTGCTTGTGTGTTTGCAGAATTGGTATAAGATTCAAACATGCAGCTCTGTATCTCTAACTGTCAATCTGAGTCACTAATTTCTTGACTGATTTGCATTTTGAGATGCTTATATAAAATTCCTGTGCAAAACACTAGGACTAAGCATCTTATTCATGTGCTTTGATGTATGAAATTGTGGACAAATCTAATTTCTTAGATTTTGAAATGGCAAATGTAGACCTGAAATGGGCATTTTGAGAAATCTCTGGTTCATATACAGGTAATGGACATGAAGTTCTTGAGAATACTAGGTATGTTAGATGATGGTATAACTATGCTTGGGGACTCCAAATTTATCCTGATATAGTTGTATTTAACATGACAAATAAGAAAGAAAGATACAGGTAGATTAAGCAGTCAGTTTCCCTGCTTTTTCTTAATTTTTATAATTTATTTTATACAGCGAAGTTTCATCTGTAATCTTTTGTAGTATCTGCTGACATGGCTCATGGAGTTCATCCAAATTTCACGGAGAAGCATGAAGAGCACCATCGTCCAGAATTGCGTAAGGGGCTAGTTATCAAGCATAATGCAAACCAACGGTATGCTACAAGTGGAGTCACATCATTTCTTTTCAAGGAAGTTGCTAGACTTAGTAATCTTCCAACTCAGGTGAAGTCAGTCAATCTCTAAGGGAAAAGAATTTCCTTATTTGGTTCTTTTTTTTTTTTTTTTTTTCCAAACTTACTAAAGAATTTTATGTACCCTCTTTCACTCAATGCAAAGTTGATTATCTTTTAAAGCCTCCAATAGATGACCT
Organism: Marsdenia floribunda; assembly: GCA_035583425.1. Lineage (NCBI taxonomy): Eukaryota > Viridiplantae > Streptophyta > Magnoliopsida > Gentianales > Apocynaceae > Marsdenia > Marsdenia floribunda. Next base: position 14,825,711 of record JAXGGT010000001.1, read on the forward strand.
GCAATCTTGGACGTCTGCAGTGCATTATTTTGTCACAGTTAGCAGGAAATTCATGTGAAAATATGAATGGATAAGAAATTAAGATTCATATATTGCATCATTTCTAGTTGAACACGTCCTAGGAAAACAACATGCATTTTTTCCTTGTTAGCTAACATAATATACCTGACTTGATGCTCTAGGTTATTGGTCCATATACTTCTAAGAAATAATGAAAGAAAATATATTGGATTTACATGGATCTGAATATGTTAAGGACTTTTCTCCTTGTCCTTTTCTTGCAAGAAAGGAAAAGGGGGAAAAAAAAAAAAAAAAAAAAAACTAATTTGAGACATTCTTTTCTTCCAAATGTGAATAAATGGTTTCTAGTTTGATCTCCATACAACTTCTGTTTGTTTAGCCCATATTTCTCCGCTATTGTTTCTCTGTGGAAAATTGTCTCATCCTTTGAATCTAGAGTTAGATTTTGTTATCTTTAGATCAAGTTTTCTTCCTCCTAAGAGACTGTCGATCTCTATTTAGTGATTGATTGGATGCTTTCTTTTGGAATTTCAAAGTCTCGTGCACATGATAAAGTTTCTGCTTTCCAATTTGCACAGGATTTTGTGGTGAGAAATGATATGGGATGTGGATCCACCATAGGTCCCATACTTGCTTCAGGAATTGGAATTCGTACGGTTGATTGTGGCATTGCTCAGTTATCCATGCACAGGTGATTCCAATTATTTACTGGACTCATGTAATGCATTGATTATCCTCATATAAGTCCTAAGATGGCAGGAGAGTGACTGCAAAAAAGAAATGAAGTTTGAGAAGTCTATGACAGGAACTTAATTCGTATAAAAATTTCTGTTATCTGCTAGCATTTAGGATCTCAGGCTAAATCACAGATGGTAGTTCTACGGTGTCACTTTGGTTTAATAGTAGCATAGAGAAATATAATTGTGAGGAATAAGATCATAGAATGACATTAAGCATCTGCAGTAGATGAACTGTTTGATGGCTGAAACCTATTTTTAATCTGGTGCAATGGGATTGGCTATTTGCTCTTATGGGATGGGACTATTTCAACACCTCAACAGGCTACTGACATAATTTAGCTGTTCTATCAACAAGTCCACAAATATTAATTTTCATTATGTGAATCCTTTTGGTGACTTTGTTTTCAATAGCTTGTGAATTCCATTATTATTATTTTTTTTTTTTCTTGCCCTCTGTTTGATTGCAGTGTTAGAGAGATCTGTGGCAAGGACGATGTGGACATTGCTTACAAGCACTTCAAGGCATTTTACCAAACATTCTCAAGCATTGACAAGAAGCTAAACGTTGACTAAGTAGATATTTTAGGAAATCTTTTTCTTTTTGTGTTTAGGGGTGAGGGAGGGGGGGAAGAAAGATACTGCTGTAAATCATTCTATATTGCACAGGAATGAAATGGAAGGACATAGTATGCCAAGTGCACCACAGTTGGTTCTAGTAAAAGGAAGAAATTGAATCTATAGATTTTACAAGGAATCTGAAAAGCCAATAATGAATGGAGAGTTTTCAAACATTTTTATCTCCTGGTTTTCTGCATTTCATCTGATCGGCAGTGGAACCTGAGCTTTGAGTGTCAGTCATAGGAATGACCTCTCCTGTAGCAATCCTCACCTTCAGCTGAGCCATCAAAGCCTTATTCTCCTGATTGAGCTCAATAGCCTTCTTCCTTAGCTTCTCATTCTCCAGCATGATGCGGTAGTTTTCCCAGTACAGCTGAGCATTTTGTTTCTCCATTCTGAACTGCTACACATGGTAATTGAGATCAAAATTAAGGCCGCGGAAAAAAAAAAAAAAAAAGCAAGAAAAATTTATATATTTACAGTTACATAAAAAATAAAAATATATAAAAAAAAAAACTCTCTACTGAAAATTGTAGAAGGAAGAGAACCGATTAGCCAAACTAACATCCTAAAGCAAGTTCAGCAATTGGCTACTAGGGTGAAAGAGAGAGACAGCTGACATTTACTGTGGTTGAAAGGAGGACGCTTGTTCTGGTTGCTTTTGATTCAAATTCAATTGGTTTTTTTCTTCCTTTTTTTTTTTTTTTTTTTTTAATTTCACTCGACCCTGTATTTATAGTCCATGGTAGGATTATAGCAGCAGAAGAACATCACCAAGAACAACATTCCCTGATCTGTAAAGCCTAGTTTGTTCACTTTTCATGCAAGAGGCATATGTCATGGCTGAACTTTAATTAGGTTGTCAAAAGAAACAAAAAGGAAACCTTATTTCACTCTCCAAAAAACATCAAGCTGGAGACTGATATCACACGTGGGACTTGCATTTGGGCAAACCCAGAGGGGAAAAAAAATGAATAGTAGTTGTGCATACCAACAGTGTGAAGAACAACAACAACAACAGAAGAAAAAGAAAAAGAAAAAAAAAAAAAGAGAGAAGCGAAAGACAATGCTGCAAGTTCTGGTAGCATAAAGCAAGAGCAAGTGGATTAAGCACGGGAGACAGATGAAGAGTTGGTTTTTCTTTTTGAGTAAGTTCATGATATAAATATGAAGAAAGATGGTGCAGTTCTTGCTCGTAATCAATACCTTAATTGAGGCTTTCTCATTAATTGACTCTCATAACCCTTTTATCTTTATTCACGCTTTTGAGGAGGCTATGGTCACGCATTATTTGCAGCCCTTGGGAGTGGAAAGTTAGAACTTCCATCTGCAGAAACCAATATGACATAAGCATTGCAATAATGGTTGAAACCATGACAAAATTTGTTCTCCATATTTTAAGTAGCTGTCTATGAACAAGGGGACTTCAGGGAGTTTCAACCAGTTCTGGCGGAATTCTCCTAGGGTTAAATTTGTCTTTTAGCCACCTTCAACACAATCATCTATTCTTGTCAATGAATTTAAATGAAGTGTTCTTTTTCTGGAACTGTCCTTTAAAACTTGTTTTTGTACAATCACAAAATACTTTTTAGAGTTTGAGATAGGCTTTCGCATATGTTTTATTGTGCTACTACGTCTACGAAGATTGAAGGGGCCTCCAGGACTCCTGAGCCGGCAAATGCGTAATCATCATCATCTGCAGCTGGCAAAAGACTAAAGTTACAACTTTCGAAGGATTCAGGTACCACATCATCCATAAGTCAAATCTTGTTCTCTCCCTCGCATTAAACTCTCTTCCCTCGCCCGTTTAGCAATTTAGTGAATTAAATGCACAAACAACTCCCTTACCAAATAAAAGAAAACAGTTGCATCTACTTCACTATGAATACAAAACACCCCTATTGTCAATTGACAGCAACCCACCCTTCACCAATAATAGCTTTAGCTGGGCACAAAACAAACAAATCGCAACCTGCCATTTTATACGTATCCCACTGGTCACAGCAGCAGCCTTCAGACATACTTATTTCTACAGTGAAACAAGTTTATTGCTACTTGGTATCATTACTAGGGGAAAAAAATGCACTTTATGCTTAACATACATACTGAAGTAGACCCAAGTGAAGACAATCAAATGGGTTCATTTCTTAGCTGACAGGTCCATATTCACCCACTTCTCTGGATTTTCTGTCCGTGGCTAGAGAACACACATAAAACTACTACAAGCTCAAGTTCAAGAACTATTGTCAGACATCCATTGAAGTACCCATCCACAACCAAAAATGGAGGATTAAAAAGGGTGAGTTTAGAAACATTTCTACAAACATACATGACCTCTATACTCTTCACTACTATTCCTCCTGCAATAAATATGATCAGAGCTGCACGGTCCAGCACCAAAAGATGCTTTCCAACCACCTAGTGGCTGGCCAACTCATCTTAAAACACTCCTTTAGATATGCCCCCACCACTTGGGATTTTATACTGGTGCTGTAAGACAACCACCAGAAGAACCAGAGTAAATATTAAACTCTCAGAAAATACAACAGACAAGAAGATCGTTTATTGAAAAGCAGACTTGAATAATACCTTTCACCGGACAATAAGCACATATTGACAGCTTAGATGTTTCTTGCCCTATTTTCATTCCTCATCATTATATCATCATATCATTGTCAATGTCAAAGTGGGGCTCTCCAAGCTCATCAATTAACACATTTCCCATGACCAAAGAACTTCTTCACCTATCAGGAAAGAAGCTCCAAAAAACCGAGACTTTTGGCTCAGATTAGGTGAAAGAGCTGAAAACAAGGTTTCATCCACCCAATCCTATCAGCCTCGGTTGCTTATGCCTGCACCCTTGCCAGCCAGAATAAAGTTGCTGCCCAAGTGGCTTCCTTGTGATCCACACTCCAGAAATTCTGACAAGGGGCAGGCATGGCCCACGCCCCTTAACGGGGCCGGGCTAATCCAAAAGTAGCATCAGGTTGCTGTTGGTGAGACTGTAAAGAAACAAGAAAATGACCACATGAATAAGAGTTCAAATACAAACACAAAAGTTAGTATGCATAAAGAACAAAGGATCTTAAGACATCAGAGCAGCATAGGTAAGAGAACAATATGCTCTGAAGCAAATATTGGCACATTTTGTTGTGTCAAGAATCACAATTCTCTTTTGGCTGTTGGAGGATATCTACAATGTAAGCCACATAAGACAGCTAAACACGACAAAGAACATTTAAGTAAACCATAAAAATATGCATAAAAAAGGAAATGGTACCCATTTACAATTATTTTTTGAATTTTTCAAAACAAATTCTCAAATATTTTTTGCCCCCAGAACTTCAATCCCATCACTCAAATGTTCCTAGCACCCTCACCTACAGGGCCTTGACATAAACATGAAATATATTTTATTGAATGCTTTATAATTAAATTACAGCTTCAATAATACAAACTAAATTTAAATTATTTTATAACGTCCAACACAATAGGACTCACTAAATTTCACATCAAACATTCAAATGCACCCCTTCTGAATAGGATTAGGGAGTTTATAAGGTAAGGCCCTCAGTTCTCTTATACCAAGTGCCTTGAGATTGTCACGTATGTGTTTCAATAGTGGTGTTTTTGGATGTTTGTCCTTAACAATTCCCGCAACAGTCCAAGGACCCTTTGTTCTTTGTGTTGTTGGTTTCTTTGGAACCACAGTAAGCTTTTGATTAGCTGAGATTTAGTGTGTTCCGAAGGATGAGTGCAGAATCAGTATCTACGACCTCTAAATTTGGAAGTGTCCTTACCTTTTGCTTCAGTCCTAGGCCATCCACACCAAGAAGGATACACTCTGTGGATCCACTAGGCCTACTATTATTACCTTGACCCTCTACCTCTATCTGGAATATTCATGGTAAGACTCTCTACTCGATTCCTAATGCTTCTTACCATTCAGGATGTTGCTATCACTAGGGTTGAAAGTGTTCCTAAGACTATAGCTTCTCTTTAAGGTCGGATGCAGGGAACTTATCTACTGAAACCTATTACTTTTTACAACCTAATTTTGTGTGGACTAAATCAACGTTGTACTCAAGCATTCAACCCAGGTATTCTTTGATTTTGTGATTAGCCTATATGAAGAGACTCCTGACCGAAGATTGGTTGGCTTTTCTTCCAAAGCATAGCTGTGTTATTTTTGAAGTCTTAAACTGCTGATACATCTACTCATTAGCAAGAGAAAGTGAGATAGTTGAGTTTAAGGCTGGTACACTTCAACTCACTCAAGCGGGTGGCATTCAAGTGATCTGCTATATCCCTCAGCTTGCTACATTGCACTAGTGGTGACAATCTACACCACTTAGAATAAATGAAATTGGACAATCTTTGACCACAAAACTTTACAACCCGGCAATCTTATTGGCAGGCTGCAGATTCATGTACCACGTCATGTTACCTGTTGTCGCAGCATGGTCTTTTGAGATGACTATGGGAAGCCTTCGTTTCATTGTGTACCTTTGTTACTTGACTTGTGGATGCAAAAGAATTGCTTTAGCATGTGTAAGTGCCCATTTTTATTTTTTTCATTATTTTTAGTTTTGTTGTCTACCTAGGTCCAATGATATTGGTTCGTTTGTTTGAATTTACATCTGTATGCCTATATCTGACCTTCTTATTTCACTTTGGTGGTTTAATATATATTTACCTTAGATAAAAAACATTTAAATCCATCAGAGTAAATCTTTTATCCAATTATAATCTCTAATTCTCATTCCCAATAAGAAGAGAATTACACAAAATTATCCGATCCAGATACAACATTTTTAAAAAACACCAAAAGAGTCTTATTTTGGGTTTTTCTTATTGGTTCCTGCAATAATTCAAGAAAATCTTTCCCAACTCAACTCATTACTAGGCTATATTCATCCTTAAATCCTATCAATTTTTACATGCTTGATCTCATACAATCCCCAAAACGAAAACTAAAGAACAAGTACATAAATCAAAAGGAACTAATCAGAAAGAGAAGAAATATTTTTTTTCTTCTTTTTTTCCCTCTTTTTTTGATAAGTGAAGCAATATTTTTTCCAGTTAAACATCAGTCCAACTTAACAACCTCCTAATGATGTAATCAGCAAGAAGGCATACTGTAGTGACAAAGGGGAGTTTGAGCACCAAAATAAATAAAAAATAAAAAAAAAAAACCAGCTTCAACATATAAATATCAACTGCCATGTCATATCACTGTTGTATGTGTTAATATTACAAGTCAAATAACAAATTTTATTTGTAACCAATGTTCCACTAACCAAAGACCTACATATTACATCCATACGGTAAAATATGTCTGCTCTAACAACTAATAAAGAGCAAATATATGGGTTTATGTAAAACCAGAGAAATGCCAAGCAAGAATTATCCTTACGCAGAAAGTTGAAGAATTCAGACGCACCAAACTATAATCTAAATAAAATGGCGATAAATTGGCTCACAAGACAATTGCTCAATAATTAGTACAAAAAAAAATTAGATTTAGAAATTTGGAACAAAGGATGCGTTAGGAGAAGACTAAGCATCACAACTCCTTTTCGGGGTAAAAATTAGATGAAAGAGAGATCATTCAAAGAATAAATAAGTAGACAAATGTTGATGATGTCTGTAGTACCTGAGTAAAGGACTGATGAATCTGTTCATGTGGATGGATAAATGGCACTCCAGGGCGCTGACAAGGATACTGAGGAGAATGCAAGTATAGAGCTGAATTTGAGTGAGCACCAACATGACCATGATTGAAAGGAGTCAACATTGTGTCTGGTGGACCATAACCCATTCCAGCAGGAGTAGATGATGCCGTCCAAGGCCCAGGTAGGTGCTGTGGAAGTGGTCGGGGCTGGTGTTCAGTGGACATTGGAGGCCTATGAGCTGACCCAAGTTGCGGGAACTCAGTATTGTAGTTTATTGCAGGTGCATACATAGGCTGAATAGTATAAGCCCCTCCATTAAATCCAAACCCAGGATCAAATCTTTGCATGTATCTGATAAAAACACAAAAATGATTACAATGGATTGATTAGAGAGGGGAAAATGAATATCTCTTGTTACCAGAAGATATCCAAGGTATCAATATTTGATTCAATACAATTATGTCAAATAGAATTGGATGAGCAAAGTTAAAATCACATAATTGAAAACCAGTTCTGCGGAACCAAGATGGAATTGAAATGGACTACTCGCAGAAAACCTTGAAACAGTCAGTTGAACAAATTTTCATTACCAGTACCCACAGAGAAAGAACAAGTTTCAATCAGAGGGTAATACAAAATTTATCATAGAGAACCATGGGAAGTACTCTCTAAAATTGTGCCACATTCTAAAGGACCAAAGTTGCAATCGGGAGATCTATAAAATGCAAGACTCAAGAGATACATAGTAGAATGGATGCTTTACCTATCATAACTCCTATCATAGTCAGGATCCTTGCGATCAATTTCACGATCCCGGAAGATAGCCACCCTACTAGTAGTTTTAGCCCTACCAACTGGCTCCCTCTCTGTCCTAGATCTAGCTGATCTACCACTAGCAGAATCAATCAAACCCCTACCACAATTTAAATCAGGCCCCCCACCAGGAGCAGGTTTCTCCTCTGTCTTCAATGCTCCCCGTGAAACATGCTGAAAACCTTCATGTGTCCTGGATTCACTTTCTGGTCTAGCAGATACACCCTCAATAAAGCTATTAGAATTAAAAATTCGCGCTCGTGCCCTGTTATATTCTTCTTTCCGCTCCTCCACACTTTTCAAACTATTAGATTTTGACAAGTGCGAATTTGAACCGCTTGCAGTATTTGACCCCTTTTGAGGCCTCTGTTTAATTGCAACCTTAACGACACCACTACCCTCTGAGGGCAAATTTACTGGAATGTCAGCAAGACGAATCAAAGGCATCCTGCATTCAGAAGTCTTCCGCACAATAATTCTAGAACCGGATCCATCAGGTAAACTATTGTCCAGTAAAACCATGGATTGCAAGGAATAATGTTGTGCTACCCGATGTGCAGCTAACCGTAAATAGGAAGTAGGCAGCTGTTGAAACTCCATTTGCTGTCTAGTAGGATCACGGATGAACTTCTCAACATCCTGCTCCATTCGAAGAACTGAGACAAAACCAAAGATTACTAGAAGTATGAAATTATATGTACCATTTAAGGGGGGGAAAAAAACATCTATCAGCACAAATCTACCACGATGAATTACACATTAGCAACTTCAACACGCATGGTTGGTTTTCACTAAAATAAAACTCATCCTGCGTTACAATCTTCTGCTTGACATGGGAAATAAATCCAATGCCACCACATAAATTTGGGAGGTGAATAGAAATCACAAAAGTTGTAATATTCTCAATTCAGTTCAGAGGTTGCTTTCGACCACAGGTGTGCAGTTGTAAGTTTTCACCAAATACAAGACTAGAACAATTCAAGTACATACATGTGAGAAATAACACATACTTCACAGAAATTACAAGCCAATATTGCAGCTCAAACTAGCTTCTTGTTTTGGGGCAATTCGATAATATTAACAAAGGATTACATAATATGTTTTCAAATTTGGAGTTTCTTAAAAAGTTATACTAGTAAAGACAGCTTAAATTTTAATTGTGGACCAGAAAGTAAAATCAAAATAACATATTACCTCAACAAATAATCAACCTTCAAAAGTTGGACTTCACATGGAATTAAATCAAGATAATCTTGCTAAACTAACCAGAGAACAATCATTTCAAAGGTCTAACACAACTTAAGTCACCATAAATTTGTCACTGTTTTCATTGTTCTTACCATTTTGATGTCAAGATGTTGTCCTTAATAAAGGACGAATCAAAAAATAGTACAAGATATACATGTCCTTCCATGATGTATGGGCCAACTCTATAGACAATCCCCTTATCTTCATAAATAACTTAACTAAACATCAGCACCAACCCTAGCAAGAACAATTGGACTTACTTAGCCTCTTATGACTGAACACCAGAAAGGGCAAGAGTAGAAATGGATTATCTAAAGCCATCCTAATTTTTCTTCCTTTAGATATAAGAGGAAAGATAAGCTGTCTATCCAAAAAAGTGACCACTAATTAAATTCACTCTTCTGTAGTTTTCCTTCATTTACTTAGATTGAAATATAGAGTAATACTTGCTCTATTTTCCTTCTTCCAACTCGTCCTCACCCCTTGGTTATATTGGTAAAACAAAGGTACAAGTAATGAAACCTCTAGAACGTTAGAGGTAGATACCACGTATCAGTGGAAGCTCTAGACCAGGAGCATAAGGCATATGTGTCCGCAGACAAACACAGCCACCAAAAACTTGATTCAAATTCAGAACAAGAACTCCAATCAAATTAAAGAGAAAAGTTGCTCACCCGAAAGCCGTTCACGAGGGTTTTGCAAAGCCTCCCGAAGAAACTGATCCACGGAATTAACCAAATCATCCGAAGTACCGACATCCAAGCTCCCCAAAGCCACAGTTGATTCCGCAGCAGCAGCAGCAATAGCATCACCGTGCTCTGATTGATTGTTTTTACTAGAAGACGAAGAATTGTTCGATTCCTTTTTCGAGGCGGAAAGCATGAGGCGTCGCATACTGGCATCTAAGTCAGCCACCTCCCATGACTCCGGTGGAGCTCCGATATCCGACTCCACCACAGAGCTCTCCATGGATACGCCGGTAATTGGGAAAAAAAAAAAAAAAAAAAAACATAAACACTAGAGTTTACTTCCGGGAGAAATCCTCCAAATAAAGTGGACTGAAGGATAATGCTTGTCCAATAACGGTAGAAAACGTTTAATTTCATGTGGAAATTCTCAAAACTAAGGCAAAATCGATGCGAGAGGTTAGGGTTTGCAGGGCTCCGATACAAGAAAAAGGGAAAAAAGTTGGGATAGGGTTTGACGATTGTATTGGAAGTTCTAAAGGGTTGCTTCGAAGCGTGGTTTGTGTGCGCATTAGATGCACGTGTGGAGCACGTGAGCACCGAATACGTAGAAAAAAATCTTACGTTATGTCTAAAATATATTATTCTTTTAATTAATTTTTATATTTTATTTAATTAATTAAGTATCTGTTGGTGATTCGAACCGGTTAAACCCATCAGTTTAAACCGCCAAAGGTCTTCTGGGGTTATTTGTCTTCTTTTCTTCAAGCTACCATCTACAAGAAAGATAGTCTACATGTGCTAGAGATCGGGGGGGCTGCGATGAAGAATTTGGGAAACTTGATTTCGCGAGCTACTCGCTTTGGGAACCGATCATTCAAGGCTTTTGATACATCATCGGAGAGCAATGTCCGATGCTTCTTGTCTCGACGATTTCTATTTGCTTCTTCTTCAAAATCTGCAATTTCTGGTTTCTCTGTGTTGAAATCTTCTCACGTTTATAATTCTAATCCACCTCAATGGAGTCATTTTGGAGGTATGTTCAAGACCTTCCCTTTGCCATAACATATATGTTGAGAGTAATTATTTGAACAACTTTTGCTACATATGTTTATTTATTTATTTATTTATTTTTAACAGTTAATGAAATGGTTATGGGATAGTTTTTGTGATATTGGGAGTCATAAAATTTTATAGAATTCAGTAGAAAGGTGTTGTTCGTGGAGTTAAACTTTTAGAGTTAGCTCAGATTCATGAACAGACAAGTTAGGCGATGCCCGGGAGGCTCCAAATATTCTAAATGCATATTAAAAATTATGAAAATTATTTAAAATTTAATAACTGATGGTCTTGAAGCATTGAGAAAAGAAATCAATTCGTAGATATATTATACTATATTAAGTTATTTGATACTTCTCTAAATATTACTTAAATGTAATGGCTTAACTCTTTTACCCACTAAAAATCAAATATTAAAACAGATAAACTACAAAAAAATATAATAAATAGTTTTGCTACTAAAAAATTATGAAAACAAAACAATTATCTATTAAAACTTTCTATTATTGTGGAAAATGTGAAGTAATCTTTTCTGTAACTTAATTGAAAGTTATAACTGGTGAATTTCTTGAAAATTCATGTTCCTTTTAATTCTTATTTCCTGGGAGAATTTCATTCATCTCCCTATGATTTGTCAGGGAGCCCTTTTGTTTTGTGCATGCAGTGGAGGTTTTGTAGTTTGTCTAAATATGTATTGAGTGGACACTGAACTTTTTGTGGGTCTTAGGAAATGATGGAAATGCAGATTGTATATCTTGCTCTTATTTCTTATTTTGACAGGGCAGAGGAGAACCATGTTTATTCAAACACAGTCAACTCCAAATCCTTCATCGCTAATGTTTTATCCTGGTAAGCCAGTCATGGAAGCTGGCAGTGCTGATTTTCCAAATGCTCGTTCAGCCATGAGCTCTCCTTTGGCCAAAGCTCTTTTTGGCATTGATGGTGAGCTTTCTATGAATGATATACTAATATTATGAAAATAATTTTAGCAAGAGTTTGCTCTTCTTGTTATTGTAGCTACTCTGCTAATTCTCAATTCTTATTTTCACGCCTGAGTTAACTAAAGATATTTGTTAGTAAAATTAATCTGAAATTGAGTGGGAATATTCATTTCTGTCATTCAGCTGCCTTACATGATGGTACTTATTTTTTAAGTGGGAACCGAATTCTGAAGTATCACCTATGTCTTGGTGTGACAAGGGATGTAAGGAATTTTGAAACATTCACAATGTTCATTACACACAATGGTTTATGGGTGCCAATATACCTACTTATCTCCGTCTATGATGTTTGTCTCACTGCTATTCTAGTATTTTTGCTTGCCATTATCTTAGAAGCAGGAAAGTAAATGATTTGTTTCCATAATTTGTTGCGTAAAGATATAGTGGAACATTTCCAGCTGAAATACCATCAGAAGAAAAACTTAACAGTTAAATATTGGAATACTATTCAAACTTGGTAGCTAATAAAACACATTCAGCTAGTATCTTTACCATGTTCACTTTGGTTGTTTTCATGCTCTTTTGCCATCTGGTAACTTAACTAGCATCTTGAACACATTCATCCAAATTTTTTTTGTTCTTGTTCCCTATCAAAATCTTCACCATATTTATTTTGATATTTAGTTCCCTCATTGTAGATGAAAGAATTGACTCTTTTCTCTTAGCAACATGTCACATTAATTCTCCCCCCAACCCCACCCTTCTCTCTTGGGCTTTTCAGCTGTCACTTTGTTGTTAATGACTTGTATGAACTCTTCTATTGACAATTGACCTGAAAGTTCTTTTCTTTTGGGTGATAGCTTTGTTTGACCCCCTCCCCGCACACACCCCCCCCCCCCCCAAAAAAAAAAAAAAAAAAAAAAAAAGGTTCTGCTGAGGATCTTGTATGTCTTTTTTGTTTTTGGTATATTTTTTAAGTAATTGTTTGTTTAATGTCCTGTTTGTCTTTCCATTCACATGCATCTTTTTCTATCTTGATATGCCAGATATATGGCATAAGTTAGTTGCGGGGTATCATTAACTGTTTTAGATAGCAAGACGCAAATCTTCCCCTTGAACTGGTTTGCAAAATTTCTACAATATGTAGATGAAGTTAAAGACTTACTGCTCTCACTAAAAATCTGACAGTTGCAAAATGCTGAGTTACTTGCGTACGTTTTGCATAAAGAACAAAATGTTTCACTATAAACATAAATTGTATAGAAAGAAAGAACTTTTAATTTGGAGGACAGCTTGAAGAGTGAAATTTAAGGCATACATGAGGGGAAAACCCCAGAAAGTAAATGTCACAACTCTGGAAAACAGTGAAAAAAGAGTGCTACAGTAGGTAGCAATAGGGCTTTACGAGGAATTCATGTTTCTTATTTGCAAGACATAGAGGAGCTAGACTTCATTAAACCATGTGAAATGCCTTAATTCTCAATGATATGCTTTTTTCAATTTTTTGAATTTAGAGTGTCAAACTTGAAAACCGAAAAAAATGAATGAAAGACTACAATCTTCATATTTCAGTTGACCTTGGAGAAGGTTATCAACTCTAAGTACTCAGAAGGGGAAATAGATAACCTATGAGATTTAATTATATTTCTTTTATTATCATTTTTTCTTTTAAAAAATAAAATAAAATAAAATAGATAAAGGAATTCTGGTAGATTGGTATGCCCTGAATTCTTGTTCCTGTGATGCACTGAGGAGAAGTTGAGTGATCATTTTTTCTGTGCTTTTACCAAAATTGAAAAGTATTAGTCATGTTATTTGCCATGGACATGTTTACAGATGATGGTCAATTTGCCAAACTGATATTTTAACTCTGTTTTCATTTTAATGTGGCTAATAATACTCGATATTCCCTTGCAAATTGCTAATTATGTTTGTTCTTAATTAGGAATTACTCGAGTGTTCTTTGGATCTGATTTTATAACTGTGACAAAGTCAGAGGATGCTGGGTGGGATTTTCTGAAGCCTGAGATTTTTGCAGCAATCATGGATTTCTACTCTTCTGGCCAGCCATTGGTGATGGACTCTGATACTTTGGCAGCTACTGATACAGCTATAAGAGAAGATGATTCAGAAACAGTAGCTATGATAAAAGAACTACTAGAGACTCGTATCCGTCCAGCAGTGCAGGATGACGGTGGAGACATAGAGTACAGGGGATTTGATCCAGAATCTGGGATAGTCAGTCTAAAAATGCAAGGAGCATGCAGTGGTTGCCCTAGTTCATCAGTTACACTGAAATCTGGGATTGAGAACATGCTGATGCATTATGTACCCGAGGTCAAAGGTGTAGAGCAGGAACTTGACGATGAAGAAGAAGTTGCAGCATTATCAGGAGCGCCACATGAGTAGTGGGTAGTGGTACTGAGAATAGATTTTACTTGTAAAAGCAGATATAGATAGATAGATGATGAAGTTTTCCCTACCTTGTTCTGTTATTATTGTGGCTTTGTTAAATAAATTATTGTTTAAGATTTTTATAAATTCCCTTCAAAAACAAAAAGGTGTAGCCAAGTTATTCCCTTTGGTGAAGTTCCTCTCCTGGCCTACTGATCTATGAGTCTCTCCCTTACCTCTTGGCACACCAGGAGGTTGAGAGTTCGAATCTTTCCTTGCCATAGATTAAGGAGTTTCTCTCTTACCTCCTGGCTTAGCCAGATTAAGAGGTTAAGGGTGGGTTCTACAGTTCGAAATATATTTACAAGTGTGGGTATACCCATACTGTTGAGCCTTTTTGGGTGAATTAGTCTGGACTGAAAGCGCGTGAGATACCACCTAAAAAAAAAGGTCATTCCCTTTGGTGACTTTTTGGCCTAGTTTTAATAGTAAAGTATTAAAATAATGCATGATCAAGGCAGAAAACAAAGAAGATCAATTTATTAGTAGTAAGTTGAATTCCTGGATGGATGGCGTGGTGCATGCAAATGGTAGCCCTTTTTACAACCATTAAGAACATCCAACATCTTTTCTCCTTCTTTTTTCTTTATTATTATTATTATTATTTTATTAGGAAGCACAAGTCTAATAGCTTGTTAAATTAAAAAAATAGTATTTAGTTAGTCGAAAAATTATAAATTTGAGTCATGTTAAAAGTAAAAAAATTTCAATTTTTTAAGTTTATTATAATTTATAACAATAATTTTATTTCCCCTCTTTTTTTCTTGGTTCTTAGGTATACCTGGTGATTCCATACACATTACAAAATCATATATTTTAAGTTAATATTTTTTATCTAAGTTATTGTAATCTTTTCTTTATCTTTTTCTTTATATTATCATTTTTATGAAATTAATTTATACTGTTACTTCTTTTTTTTTTTAACAATTTCTTTTTAAATAATTAATTTATAGTATAATTGTATTAAAATTTCAAATAATTAAACAAATACTAAAGTTTAAGAAAAGAATTCATGTAATGTTATTAATTTTTTGGCTTTATTTTTTATATTTTTCATATTTTTATTTTTTTAATATTTTTATATTTTTATATCATAAATAATGTTATCAGATGGTCCTCCTAAATGTAATTACCATAACACTAGCTTATTATATAATATTAATCTAATAGTCATTACCAATATCTAGAGAGTGTCTTCTACTTGGCAACCATAGTGGCATGGAGAGCCACTCTGGTAATAGGAGTGTTTCTCATTTTTTTTTTTTTAAAAAAAAAAAACTAATTAATTAAAAATAGTTTGATTTGATATTTCTTAACAATTGACTTGATAACATTTTTTATTTCTTATATCAAGAAAAAGAATGAAGTTCCTCTCGTGACTATTGGTTGACTATTGGTTTAGGAGTCTCTTTCGCAAGTGCGGGTATACCCGCACTGTTGGGTCTCCCTGGGTGAATTAGTCTGGGCTGGAAGAGCCTGGGATACCACCTCAAAAAAAAAAAAAAAAAATCAAGAAAAAAAATGATCCCTTAAGTTCGGAATTGCTCGTTATTAATAGATTAAATTACATTAATATCAATCTATTTTGCTTTAAATATATATATATATATATATACACGTATTCAGAGATAAAAATTCAATGATTTTTAAACCTAAATTAAGGAATTTTTATAAATCAATGAATTTTTATATGGTATTGAAAAATAAAAAATTTCAAATATTTATAATATTTTGAATGATCTAAAATATTGCAATGAAATTAAAAAGATACTAAAAGATGCTTTGATAAAAATGGAGTAATATCTTTGTTAAGGAGAAGTTACAAAAGAAGGTGGGTTTTTTTTTTTTTTTTTTTTTTTTTTTTTTTAATTTTTTTTTTTATAAGGAAAATAGTCGGTTCAATTTTAGAATTATTTTTGAATAGTCGGTCCCTAAATTTTATTTTTAACTCTATTCAGTCCTCAATTAATGTTTAACTTACAATGTAGTTTCTTAGTAGAATTCCAAACAAGTTACAAACAATTTTAAAAAAAAAAAAAAATACGAAGAGCATAATAAGAATTTTTAATATGTTGAAAATATTTTTAAATTTATTAATATTACAAAAATTAATTATCATTATAATTAAGATATATAATTAATGTTTGTATTACATATAAATTTTTTTTTTAATCTTTTCAGACCATAATATTACGAAAATTTTCTTTTTTTATTTTATCAATTAATTATTTTGTTCTATATTCATTGATTGATAATATAAACATATGACAACATAATTAATTGTAGAATAAAAAGAGAAAATTTGATAATATTTATTATGATGTGAAAAAAATAAAAAAAAAAATATGAACATTAATTATTATATATTTTAATTATATTTGGTGATTCATTTTTATAATATTAATAAATTTAAAAATATTTTCAATATATTAAAAAAAATTATCATTATACTCTTTGTATTAAAAAAAAAATTATTTGTAACTTATTTAAAAACCTGCTAAGGAACTATATAGTAAATTTAAAAATTAATTGAGAACTGAATAAAACTAAAAAAAAAAAATTTAAGAATTGAATCGATTACTCAAAAATAATTTTAAGACTGAACTGACTATTCTCTTGTTTTTAATAATTAAAGAAGAATGTTAACCCGAATATGTTTTCCTTACATCTTTCCTCGAATTCAAGTGCTCATGGAAGCCATTCGATCGCACATGTCCGACAATGGCCTGCACGAGCAAACACAGTTTCTCTCTTCGACCACCAATGCCCTTGACTCTTTCCACAGTAGTAGTACAAATCTTGAAACCCTGAGCACAACAATTTTATGCGTCATTCACACCGACCAAAAATCTGCACTGGCATTAGGCCGAATTTCCATATTACTTCAGTCCTGATGAGTGGTCAGTCAGCTAACCATACATATGTATATATATATATTATATGTTACTGCTACAACTGCCCCTGTTGTCATATTAAATGATTGCTTGCCCACACAGATAATTATCTCTGCACTTGTTTTGAAACTGAGAAAAGTCATAATTCAGTGCGAGAAAGAAAGATCAGAGACACTTTTCTTTTCTTTTTTTTTTTTTCTTCTTCTGCACACAAAGTAAACAAAATGGCGGGGTGGTGGGGAAACAGACGAGAAGTGAGACGGTTGGTGCACTTGTTGTTGCCGCTTTGTGTTCACTGGATAGCTGAAGAGATGACTCGTTCGGTTCTTGTAGATGTCACCACCAATTCTCTTTGTCCCGGCAGCTCTACTTGTGCTGAAGCCATATACATCAATGGTCTTCAGCAAACTGTAAGATTCACACATTTGAAGTTTGATTTCTTGATTATGACAAGTATTCCAAGAAAGATTCCATCTTGAACTTGACCACCCTTTTTTTAATTTTTTTCGTGTTACTTTTATTGAATTTAATCCATATGTAATGTTTTTACAATATCAATGGGATAATTATAATTGAAGAAGGAACTCCAAATAATAAAAGGATTAGCAGTTACCCACCATTGGCCTGCAGGTTTGGATTCACTTGCACTATATTTTTGTGTGAATATTCATGATCCATGCCTTTTTAGCTAGATCAGAACCAAAAAAAAAAAAAAATTCAAGTTCTCTACTGTGGGGTTTCAGACGTTGAATTATGATATAGTTTGAGCTTTTGAATAAAAATTTATAGGGTATTGAAAATTCACATTGAAATGCCTTTATCTTTAACTTTGTGCCCATGTTATAAAACCTTAAAAAATTCCAACTCATTTCTGTGGGGAAATGATTTTCCTAGCACCATGACTAGAAGGAGGGCCAGAATTGATCTGGGACCTATATTCCCATCCCAAGTCCCTACAATATTGAATTAATACTTGTAGTTTATTCTTGCTCCTTTTCCTTTATATGTGTAGTCTAAAGGGTCTTAAACTTTTTTTTTTTTTTTTTTTTTTTTTTTTTTTTTTAAGTGGGAACCCGCAGCCCCTACCCGGCGGGTGCGCACTGGGTAAACCCCCCGAC
>JAXGGT010000001.1:14849331-14859404 GCA_035583425.1 Marsdenia floribunda
GGTTAAAGGACCACTTTGATTAATTTAAAAATTCTTAAGGGACTACTTTGGACAAAAATAAATATGAGGGACTATAACAAATCCAAACATAAACTTAAGGGACTACTTTGGACAAAAATAAACATGAAGGACCATAACAAATCAAAACATAAACTTGAGGGACTAAATTGACGATTTATCTTTATATATATATATTATACTTAGATATAAGTTTCGTCTATGGTGTGAAGTGTACACATAATTTCCTTTAATTTTGAGACTTTCACATTCAACGTAATTCGAACTAATGACAGTAAATCATAATAAATATGTTGCTACTACAAAAGTTTAATTAATGATAAATAATTATAACATAAATATTATAATTTTTAAAATTAATAAAAAATTTCTCATCATTTATTAATCTTTATTTAAATTTTAACATTAATCGTCCGTGAATATATTTATTTTTCTTTTCAAAAAATTTACGAAAGATAAATAAAATAAATAAATAAATAATGATAAAATCATATCTCATCTTATTACTTAATTTAAATATTTTATAAATTTGAATTATTGATATTCTCTACTAATTTTTTACATGAAGGTTTAAATTAATTTTCTCTACTCAGTGATGACGAGAATTAGTAAGAAAGAAGAAGATAGTTTAGAAGGGAAATGAAAACAAAAGGGAAGAGAAAGAAACAGTTTCCTTAAAATGGAAATAAAAATTGAAAAATCAATAAAATATATTTTTTAAAAAAAATCTAAGAAAGAAGAGAAATAATGAAAAAGAAAATAATATAAATTAAAATAACTTTAATTTTAAATAAAGTTGCTTCTTTCTTCATTATTCATTTTTCTTCTAGAATTGAGAAAAAAATTGATTGAAATTTTTTTAAGAAGTCAAACACAAATGCCCAATATACTATATATATATATATATATAAAGACAAATATATTAAAATTCTGTCTATCTTAAATTACAATAAAAAATGAAATATTTATATATATATATATATATATATATATATATATTAATTGTTTTAAAATTAATTAATTAGTTCCTTTAATAATATTTGAATTAAATATTTTTATAAATTTTTATATTTTTAAATGCAAATTTTAGTATTTTTTAGAGGTAAATTTAATTTAAATTTATCTATAAAAAGTATAAGTATTTTGTGAAATTAATTAATATTAAATATATTAATATTTTAAATAAAAAATTGGAGGTCTATTTTTTAATTTTCTTTTAAATCTGGTACATGAAATAAAATACTAAGCTGAATTATTAATCTATGAACTTTTAATTTTTATATTAATATTATATATTTATTAGAGATTGAATAATGTTTATTCAATTTGAGTAATGCAAAAAAAAAAAAAAAAAAAAAAAAAAAAAAAACTGAGGATAGATTAAAAAGCAAAGAAAAAAAAATTAGAAGAAAATGACAAAGAAATTTTTTTAAAAAAAATTAATAAAAATAAAATAATAAGAATGTCATTAAAAAAAAATGCTTTTAAACGCAAGATTTGTGCTTAGAGACCTTTAATCCAGTGGTATGTAGCTCCCTCCCTCTGTAAAAAAAATTAATAAAAATAAAATAATAAGAATATCATTAAAAAAAAAATGCTTTTAAACGCAAGATTTGTGCTTAAAGACTTTTAGTTCAGTGGTATGTAGCTCCCTCCCTCTGTAGGCACAAATTCGAACCTGCTTGTAATAATAATAATAATAAAAAAACACGCAAGATTTGTAATATGATATAATTGAAAAATTTTTCGATTTAGTTCCTTAACTATTTACGTTTATCTAAATTGGTCATATAACTTTAATTTTATCCAAATTGATCCTTTATCTATTTTCTATTTTCCAAATTGGTCCTCCCAACTAAAATTGACTAAAATTTGATCACTTTATCAGCATATTCATTAAATTAAAAGTGTATGTTGGTTATTTTTTGTTAGAAAAATAAGAAAAAAAATAGAATAGATATAATATTTTAGCCAAAATACTCATTTTTTTCAAGAAAAGAGAAATAGATGTGAATAAATTTAATATATCTATTCAATTTTTTCTTTTTTTCTAATATAAAATGATCCAAATACCCTTTTAATTTAATGGATATTCTAGTAAAGTGATCAAATTTGGGTCAATTTTGGTTGGGAGGACCAATTTGGGAAATAAAAAATAGATAAAGGATCAGTTTGGATAAAATTAAAATTATAGGACTAATTTAGAAAAATATAAATAGTTAAGGGACTAAATCGAAGAATTTTCCATTATATATATATATATTGTTTTTAAAGAGAAATTGGAAAAAAAAATTGGGGAAATCAGTCACAAAAGTAGACAAACGTAGCCTGAAAGTAAATCAGCGAAGAGGGCGCCGTTTTCCTTAACGTAGCTTCGAAGAATTGTTATTCATTTCCCTGCAAAAGAGGTCAAGATATATAATAGTTTTTTTTTTTTTTTTGATAATTCAAGATATATAATAGTTAATAATTACAATAAAAATAAAGATAATAATTTACATTATTTTTACGATAAAAATTATTTTATAAATAATAGTTAATAATTATTAGTAGTTAAAAATGAAAAATTAATTATTTTAATTTTTATATTTTTTATCGTATGAATAAATAAGTCCTTATTTTTATTTTTTTTACAATGAAAATCTTTTTTATTAATTAAACTGATACATCGAAGAATTTTTCTGTTGGTTAGATTTTTTCCCTTAGACTCTTAGGTTGGGGTAAACTCACCTAAGTTACACAATTTGACACATTTTCGCACTATTGGACCTCCTTAGGTGGATTAATAATATTCCTTGCATAAAAATTTTGTATTTAATTATAGAAATTAAAAAATTATTTTGCATTTCCTCTTTGGGTATGTGTGTGTATATATATATATATATAAATGAATAAAAGAAATAGAAAAATTTGGTGCACTAATGGCCAACAAATAGAATCTTTCAAATTTGAACACCTATATATAAATGAATAAAAGAAATAGAAAAATTTGGTGCACTAATGGCCAACAAATAGAATCTTTCAAATTTGAACACCCACGTTTCCACCTCGTACCAATATTATATAAGTAGCAGTTATCCCAAAATCAAAGCTTTGCTTTTATCCACCCCACCCCTCACCCCAAAACAAAAGCGAAAAAAACTAACCTCATTTTTAGCTCATTTTCTCTCTCACAAATCAAACACTTCTCCCAACCCATCCTTCATTTTCTCGACTTTGACCTCTCTCTCTTTCCCTCACATCTTTTCACGTAAGTATTCCATTCCCCTTCCAATCTTCATCTTTCTCGCTGCTGTTATTTTTTATTTTTATTTTTTCGGTCTCCAAGTTTTCTGCATGATTCTGACATATTTTTTTCCTTTTTCTGGTGGTTGTTTGATTCAATAATAAATGTAGGTTTTTGGCCCAATCTCTTTGAGCGATTGATTGATCTGGTAAACTTGAGATCAATCGATCGTGACTGTCACCGTTTATTGCAGGCTCGCTCGTTTCTCGATTTGTTTTTTTTTGTTTCAGGTGAAAAAACAAAAATAAGAAGAAAAGGGGAAAAATATAAAATATACATAAATGGCCGAGGAACAAAGATTGCAGGAACCAGGAGCTGGGCTCAGGCTATGTGCCAATAATTGTGGTTTCTTTGGCAGTCCCACCACGCTTAATTTGTGTTCCAAATGCTACAAAGACCATTGCATCAAAGACCAACAAATGGAAGAAGCTAAGATCGCTATGGAAAGTACTCTTGTTCATGCAGAATCCTCCTCCAGCATGCCGAATTTCTGCTCCTCCTCTTCTTCATCCAAGCAATTAATGTTGCAATCATCTTCATCGGGCGTTGAATCAAATCCTCCACCACAAGTACCGGATATTGTGCTAGTTGATTCATTCCCTCTCTCCACCAATCCACCTGTGCTGGTTGATTCATTCGCCAATCCACCGGTGGTTAAGGAAATCAAGAGAGCCGCTCCGGCAACGGAATCAAACAGGTGCTCGAATTGCCGGCGGCGCGTTGGCCTAACCGGATTCAAATGCAAGTGCGGACTTACCTTCTGTGGATCCCATAGGTATCCCGAGAATCATGGCTGCACGTTTGACTACAAGTCTTTGGGAAAGGAAGCTATAGCCAAGGCCAACCCGGTTGTCAAAGCTGAAAAGCTTAACAAGATATGACGCCTATGAAATTTCTCTCGGGCCAATGGTGATGGTGTCCGGGAGTTTAATGATAATATATTGATTATTATTTGGGTCCATGGTGGTGATCGATAGGTTGGCGGCGACGGTTCAATTTCAATTCGCTGGCGATGGATGGGTTGGGCCTTTATAAAATTAACTTGTTTAGATGTTTAATTAGAATTTGTATTAAATATATAAACCATATATTGTCAATTATGAATGTTAGATTCATAATATTTGCATTCGGCTAAACTCCATTCATCTGTGTCTTATCTTATCTTGTTAGTCAAATTTCTTTTTCCCTCATTCATTAATTATTTTACCAAAATTTACCCACTCTTTTTTTTTTCCCCCCCTTTTTGTTGGTAATTGTACCCAAATTTACTTTACTATATTATTCTAAATTAATGTTAATAATCTATATACTTTGAAATGTAATCTAGAGGAAATGTATCATTTACTTCTGATTTTACTTATATATATATATATATATATATATATATATATATATTTATATTTATCTTTAAACCTCTCAAATATTTAAGAGTTACTTTAGGTCTTAAGTAAAAATTTTATATGGTATAAGATTTTTTTAAAATGTCTCAAAAATTTCAAAAAAAAAAAAAAAAAAAACACAAAATATCCTTTGTCCATATCTGAGGTTTTATCTATGCGGCAATGAGCAGAAATATAAAGCAGATTCAAAAACTGAGAAATTTCCAATTCAAGATTCTTGGCAATCTAAATTTGATTTCTTGCTGCCAGTCATCTATCTTAATTTTTTTTTTTTTGTTTTTTCTAGAGAGAAGGAAGGACTCGTTTCTGGCATGTCAATGGAGGTAATTGTCACTTACTCGCCTTCTACTTTCACCAAAAATC
The DNA here is from genome assembly GCA_035583425.1 of Marsdenia floribunda. NCBI lineage: Eukaryota > Viridiplantae > Streptophyta > Magnoliopsida > Gentianales > Apocynaceae > Marsdenia > Marsdenia floribunda. Next base: position 14,854,399 of record JAXGGT010000001.1, read on the forward strand.
CATCAAGATTACCAACTAAACCCCCCAAAAACCCATCTCAAATTTCTTCTCCCTCTTTTATATTCTTTCCTGTTAAAGCAATCCAAAAAAACAATCTTTCTTTTCGTTTTCCCATTTCTTGTTCATCAGCAAGAACTGAAGCGATATCTTCTGCTTCTTCTTTACCTCCGACCTCAGTTCCTTCAAAGGAAACTGGTTCCGGGAATCAGCAACGCCATTGGATGGTTCTCTTGGAGTGTCCTCCAAAAGAAGTTAGTTCCAGACAACAAATCATTGGTTACTATGTAAAGACACTTGAAAAAGTCCTCGGCAGGTGGGTATGACTCTACTATTATAAGTCTATGACTGGAAAGATATGAATTATGCAATGTGCTTCGTAGCAGCAGGTAAATTTGCTTCTTAAATTTGTCTTAGAATTAAAGCGAGATTTACTTGAATTTCGCTTTTGGTCAGTGAAAAAAATGCTCAGAGGAGTATATATGATGCTTCTTCTCCTACCAATTTTGGGTTTTGTTGTGACATTGATCCTGAGGCTGCTCAAGAGCTAGCAAGTATGTTTTACCTTTATTTTTCAGTTTATTCCATTTTATCCTTCACTTTCATCAAAGGTTAAGTTAAGCAAATTGCCCAGAGTAACTATCTAATCTGTGGTTTTTGTTTGATCTTTTCCCATTTTGTCAAGCGTAGCTTTGCCAGGTATACTCTCAGTGATGCCAGACCCTGATTTTGACTCGGTTGAGAAAGACTACAGCCGCGCTAAGGTTCATTTAGATGGTCCATCAATTTCATTCAGTGACAACTCTCTGTTGTTTCCCATTGGGACCTCCAAACACTGGCTTGTTCGTGTGGACAAGCCACCTGGTGGAGACATCAGCAAGGCAGAGGTGGTTGATTATTATGTTCAGATTCTAACCGAGGTTCTTCGAAAGTAAGTTGTGGAATGTTTTCTTTTCCATATCCTTCTTTAACCATTTCAGTAATATCAACATATACCTAACCTCGAGTTTACATTTTTCACAGTGAGAAGGATGCTCAAATGTGCATATATCACATGTCCTGGCAATCTAGTTATGGATTCTGCTGTGAACTTGATGATGATTGTGCACAAGAGTTAGCTGGTTTGTGTTTTTTTCCTGCATTATTATTATGTCAATGTGTTGGCCAAGTGACAACCAGTTCCTTAATACTGTACAGGTGTATCTGGTGTTGTGTCGGTTCATCTGGATGAAAACTTTGGTTCGGATGATAAAAATTATGGAGGTTTGTTATTCTAACTGATCTCTTCAGAAGTGAGCTGTGATTCATCCTTTCTGCAACAATGTTATGTCAGTTCTAGTATCATCCTGTTCTGCCTCTAAGACTTCAAAAGCTATGGTGTATGATACTTTTTCTGCTGATAAATTGTTTAAAAATATTTGCTTGGCTTTTGTTTATTTTTTTAAAAAATTTGCTTGGCTTTGGTCTTTTTTAAAATATTTCTTATTATTGCATTTGTTTTGGTTTCATGTCTTAAGGAATATGCCAGAATAATAAGTGGGATCATATCTTGCTACTTGTGAGTTATGATATCAATTATATGCTTGGGATTTGTTTCCCATGTCTTCAGTTTAGTCTCTTGTTTCTAACTCTGGATTGTTTAGTTTAAGATGTTACACATAAAAATGTGTACTATTTTCCGAATTGCAGTTCTTTTAAATCTTAGGCTTCAAAATTTGAAAGGAACCTCTTCTGGTGGCATGACCGCATCCCACCTTTTTCCTTCCATAAGACATAGAAAAGTTTGAGCACTATTTATCTCACCTGAGCCTGCTGGTGTCATTGCTTCTAAAACTGTTTTGGTCATGAAGTGACGTGCTCTTTCTTTTATGATATGAAAGCATGTTTCATTTGTCAGGTAATTTGTGCCCTGTGGTCATGATATGCAGCAAGTCAACTCATGAAACTAATAAGCTCCTGGAAGAGAAGTACTTGACTTGGAGTTAAGAAATATTATTATAAGAAAATAGCACATGAAGAATGTTGAACATTATCCTAGTTAATTGTCACTAACGTGAATGATGTAGCTATAGTGTGTGTTTGATCCATAATTAGCTATTAGGAAACAATAACATTAAATGGAACAGGTAATTATGATTCAGATGAGATTCTTGTACTCCACCTCTAGGGCATAACGCTAGGTATTGTATTTACCACATTTGATAAGTGTGTTCATCCCTGTCACCACTTAAAGTTGAAGCTAATTAGAGCAAGTAATAGGAAATTATTGAATTCTCGCCTCTTCTTGGGCTGTACACAGACACAGTTGATGTGGATGGGGGTAGATATGTTCTGTGAAGAAACCCTGCACAGTATTATCACTCTTAAGGATGATAGAAAATGGTGCTAGTCTCTGAGGAATTTCTGCTCTTGTCACTTTCTCCATTGTTCTCTTATCTGCTTACTTTCTTTTATTGTTATTTTTAATGCAAACTTTTGGTTAGCTGTGAAAAGTATTGCTAAGGTAGAAGATAGATCACAATTCCCTGATGAACTCTGAACATCTAATGCACTACTGTTGAAGCTTGCTATGCATGAGAGAGAAGTTTTCCTGAAACTTTTGGTTTAGAGAGAAAATATATTCAGAGAGATTTTCTGTAAGACATGGATTTCCTTGTCACCTTTTATTACTTTATTTCTGAGGAAAGAGGCTTGATTTCTTTTGAAGGATTAATCTTCATTTTACCTGGTTAGATCAAGATTGATGGCAGTAGTGATTACAGACTTAATATGCCTAATCTTGTTGAAAGAATTAGGTCAGTTCCATGGATTTGTTGTGGGTATAATATTCTTGTCAGATTGATGCTTTTGTTCTCTTTTAGCATTTTATAGGTAACGAGTTCCACAGTTTTCAGTCAATAATTTTCTATACACTTTTCCCAGTCAATCATTGAGCATCTAAACTAAATTTAACTCTATGATCTTGATTATTTTCGTCAGGTGAAAGGTTATCAAATCAAGCAACTGACATCAAAACAAAGAAACTTTTCGTGACTGGTACTTTGTTACTTCTAATTCAATTGTAAGCATGTATGAATGCCTGCAACAAGGAGATTTATTTGTTCATAACATTTATAAAATATTATTCAGCCTTATTATTCATTTCATAATAAGCTAAGAATATTTCCTAGAAGAAGTAGTGCTCAAGTTTTTTTCCAACCATGTTCCCGTGCTTTTAGCTGAAAGAACTGTTTCTGAAGAATGCCCATGTTTGTTTACAAGAGATGCTTCTGTTTATCAAAGATTTGTGGTGAAAACAAATATGTCTTGTTATATATTTGAAACTGTTAGTATTTCCATCAAAGCTAATCACAGTTTATGGTATTGTATCTTCTTCTTTTCTTCTCAAAATCCAAGATAAACTTTTTGTATCTTACATAAGCTCCATGAAAGTCTGTCTTGTACTTTCAGTTCTATGCAATTCTTATAGTAATGATCTCAGCCCCAGAAAATTCATCGTTGGCTGGTCCATCTTGCTAATCCCTTGTGTAATCTTTCTGTTCTTGTTAACCTTGCATTTATTCTTGATTACTACTAAAGTTTCTAGAAGTGGAAACTTTTTGAGGGTTTTACAAATTTTTGTTCAACACATGGATAAACAGGTAAATATATGTTCTCTGTGACAGGTCTATCATTTTATACTTCAGAAAAGACTCTACGTACAGCATTTGAAGGTTTTGGTGAGCTTGTTGAAGGTATTATCACCATTGTAGAAGGCAGTTTTCTCCTTGTTAAAAGATTAAAGCATGGCTTATGCTTGGAAGTGAATTGAACTTGTTAATACTGATTATAAATAATTTCTGGTTACACAGTTAAAATCATAATGGACAAGATCTCTAAGAGATCCAAAGGTTATGCTTTTATAGAGTACACAACTGAGGAGGCTGCAGCAACTGCTCTTAAAGAGATGAATGGAAAGGTAGATTCATCTCATGAATTCTTGTTGAAACTTAGGCTAAATTTACCTGAAATCTCTCCTCTTCTAATAATGCTTCAGATCATAAATGGATGGATGATAACAGTGGATGTTGCCAGGAAAAACCCACCAAAATATAGCCGAGGTCGCCCTACTTGAAGAGATCTTTCTTTCCTCTCCTCAGTGGGTTCAACTTTTCGATATTTCTTGATTTTGGATCTCCTTGACATTCTACTTCTGCCTCCAGTGGGAAAACTAACCAGATTTCATGGCAATCAAGTATTTACCAGAACCCCCCATAGTTTCTTTCTTCCACATCCAGTGATTGATCCTAGGTGCTTCAACTGTAGAACTTGAAGAATATATATATATATACACATATTACTTTTAATCCAGCTCCATGAAAGAGTTGCAAAGAATGCATACACTAGAGAAATATTTAATCTTTCAATTATATTGTTTTTCTAAAGTCATAGCTTCAATTAATTTGAATTTAGTATAAATTGTGTCTATAAGGTTTAATTCTTATTTGGGAGAAGATTTTATTTGGGAGAAGGGTTGAATTTTTAATTTTCAGTAATATTTACAAACGTTATTTATTTCACTTGTGATAAATCAAGAGGTTAAATATATTTTCAATGATATATTTTAGGACAAAGTGTACTAGTGACACTTGAACCTTTTCGAATTCCAGTCTTTGCACTTCAACTTTTTTTTCGATTTAAAGTAATACTTTAACATTTTTTTAGTTTTAAAATGGCACTTCTGTCAGCTTTGACTGTTAACTTAAAAATTTGTCTGTTAAGTTGACTTTTGACATGGATAATTTCGTAAATAATGACTTTAAAAATTTTATTAGGGTTTAATTATAATAACCAAAAAATTAGGGGTATTATTTAAATTTTTTTAGAATTTTGCACCTTCGGAAAATTCCCTGGTTCAGTCCCTTATCTATTTATGTTTTCCCGGGTTGGTCTTAAAACTTTAATTTTATATAAATTAATCCTTTATTTATTTTCGATTCTCCAAATTGGTCCTTTTGTCCAAAATTGGC
>JAXGGT010000001.1:14864581-14879746 GCA_035583425.1 Marsdenia floribunda
TTTTATTTGTACTGCAATAGTATTTGTACTAATTTCACCACCACCACCCTCCCCCCCCCCCCCCCCCTCACCCCAGACAGTTTTGCTTTAATAGAGAGAGAAAGAGAAGATTCAGCTTTGACAGAAGAAAGGGAAGTTTGATGCCCTCCCAACAACTTGTGTCTCTTCAAAGGAACGTCATCTGGATTTGTTGCAACCATTCCTACCCTAATTAGGTCATCAACCTCCCCCTTGCATTTCTTGCTCTTGTTTAAGGGAAATCAATGATGACTTGAAAGAACACCTATATATTATTATAGTTTTATTAGTGTAACAAGGTATTTAGAAATATAATTTTTTTTCTTTTTTTTTTTTTTTGAGAATATTTTCAATTGAACAATTATCTTAATTTAATTCTAATAGTAAATTGAATTTTCATGAAATATTGACAAAGTAAAATAGAAAGAACTAATAAGACTATAATACATGATTGAAAATTGTAATAAAAGACCGTTTCTAATGATGAATCAAATTCAAGACTTTTTATTTGACAAGTAAGTGAAAATATCTAGATAAAAAAATCTTATACCACTAAACGAACACTTTGTTGTCCAACTAAATACACTTTCTTTATATACAAAAGTAGAAAGCAACCAATTCATCAAAAATAAAAATAAAAATAAAAGTAGAAAGCAAGCTTCCCTAGAGAAAGAAGAGAATATCTCTTTTTAATCTTATCTTCTTTTTTCTTTTCTCTTTTTTTTTTTTTTTTTTTTTGTTGGTAATTATCTTTTTAATCTTATGTAATGTGTTCGTGTGTATATATATATATATTAAATTTTAAAATAAATTTTTTTTTTGTATTTTCAAACTGATTCGAACGCGTAAACTTTTACATCATACATAAAATTACTATATGAAATTTTTGAATATTATTGAGTCATGTAATAACTCTATTAAAGATTACAAGTTCAAATTATATTGAGGAAAATTGGTCAGTTTATCCTCTAACTATTTTTATTAATTAATATAAGTTCATAATCGTTTTTTTTAATCTGTTAAGTCCTACATCTTTTTACGAGCAACCTATTAAGTCCTTTCTGCCAAAAATTTAAATTTTTCAACCAAAATTCATCACGTGCTGGGCACATGATAATTTTCTAAGAGCAAAATCGTCTTCTTGATTATTATAAAGTTGTGAACTTAAACTAATTGCAAAATCGTCCTTTTTATACGAAAAAATAGCTTTATAAGACCTTACAGTTAGTCTAAGTTCACAGCTTTATAATACTCAAGAAGACGATTTTGCCCTTAAAAAATCATCACGTGCTTGACACATAATGAATTTTGGTAGAAAAATTTAAATTTTTGGTCGAAAAGACTTAACATACTACTCGTAAAAAGATGTAAGATTTAACAAGTAAAAAAAAATTATAAATTTATATTAATTAATAAAAATAGATAGAGGACTAAATCGACCAATTTTCCTTATATTGATAATAAAAAAATATAGTAATTTAAAAAAAAAAAAAAAAAAAAAAAGGTAATAACGGAAACCGTCAGAGACGCGTTAACGGGAAGGTGCACAAAAGAAAGCAGTCGTGTCAACTATGAACAGAGGTCAACCTCTTTTTTTCATAGAATAAAAATCAAGATCAAATTCTTTTTCAACCTCTTCTTCTCCAATATAAATCAGTACCAAATCGAAGCTTTTTCTTCTACCCCGACTTATTCGTTTAGTTCCAATTCCTAACTTATCTCTCTGCTTTTAGCCAAGTGTAGTTTCTTGCATCGAATTTAGTTATCAGGCATCATGTCTCAGGTATTTTTCTCCGTTTTTTTTTTTTTTTTTTTGTTTGTTGTTTTTTCGCTTATAAATATGATTTTCTCGAAGAATTCCGTGTGATTTGGGTTCTGAAGACGTATTTCGCATCAATTATGTACTGTTTGAGGTATACGATTTTTTTAACAATCCTTTGTTGACTATGATCTTAAGATTTTGCATCGTAGGTCCCTCTTTTGGGATTTCTGATGATTGTTCTGAAATCATGCTGTATTTGTGTTGGTGAAATTTTATATGCGTTGTTGTTCGTTCTGAGGTGATTAGCCATGTAAATATATTCTGGTATGCTAATTGTGAGCGACACCATGGAACTGAAAACTGACTCAAGTGAGTATTTCTTTTCAAAATCAGCTCTTTCAACGAAATTTTGCGTTCAAACCTATGTTCAACTCTGTGAAATTTGATTTGTCTGCTTCAATTAACCACCGAGTTTGGCTCAGGCAACTTGAATTAGGTCGATAGTTTATTGTTTTCATTTTTCTTTTTAACGTGGATGGGAGAAGCAACGAATGATAATAGATTATGCATTTGTTTACTAGGAATATTAGGAAATTATAACGTCCAAAGAAGGAAAAATACTCTTTTGCTTTAAAAGTTATATTCCTGTTATTATCGAATGGTAACTATATCCCTTGTTCACAATTTGTTTGGTTTTGGTTACAAATCCGCCAGTAAATATTCAAGAGGACTCTATTCTAGATAGAATAGTTTCAGTTGGTGGATTTCCTCTTCCTTTATATATATATATAATTTTATATATTAATTAATAGGACATTGCTTTTGATTTTGGGTCAGAGTGTTTCTGTCTTCTAGTTACCCCTAAGCTTTATTAAAAATTCCTGTTGTTTCCAATTGCAGACTGTGGTTCTTAAGGTTGGTATGTCATGCCAAGGCTGTGTTGGAGCTGTGAAAAGGGTGTTGGGAAAAATGGAAGGTTTGTTGTCTTGCTCTTCCTCTGTTGTAATGCTTTGTCTAAAAACCCAGGATGTGTATTCTTCATATGATCTTTTGATTTCCCAATGATCTTCATATGTCTAAAAATGTACTGCATTTTTTCCCCCTAAAGCTCTTTTAGTTGTAAATGTCTAAAATTAGATCATCTTTGGCAACTTGCCAGAACATTCAAAGATCATTGTTTTTGAACTTGTGTGCTCTGTTGACTCACTAGGGAAATGTGTGCTGTTGTAATTGAAGGAGCTTTAAGTTTATGCCTTAACTCTTAAGTTCCTTCCCATGCATTAGTTCTAGCTCAGATATGGAAGTTTATGTAAAGAAGTCCATGTATCAGATATCATTATTTATGCAAAAAGTATTCTCTATAATATTACTGAGAAGATCTTTGAGTATCTCTTGTGGGAATCTTTAGCATGCTGTTGAGATAATACATGGTTCTGGGGAAAAAAGGATGAGCATTTCTGCTGTGCTTGAAGAACATAAGAGTAAAATCAAATCATGTTAGATATGGTGTTACTCTACTGTAGATTTGGCATTGCCAGACTGTCCCCTTCATATTCTAGTTGCATAATTTGTATGGCATGTTTGGAGCAATACCTGACCTGAACTGATGCACTTCTCTTTGTTCTTCCATAAATGATGGTTAGGTGTGGAATCATATGATATTAATTTTGATGAGCAAAAGGTGACTGTGAAGGGTAATGTACAGCCAGATGCAGTCCTTCAGACTGTTTCCAAGACTGGAAAGAAGACTGCTTTCTGGGAAGCTGAAAATCCTCCTCCCACAGCCGAAGGAGCTGAATCAAAACCCCTTGAACCTGCTCCAGCTGAATCAAAACCCCTTGAACCTGCTCCTGCTGAATCAAAACCCCTGGAACCTGCTCCTGCTGAATCAAAACCCCTCGAACCTGCTCCTGCTGCTGCCATATAAGAGAAATTTTACGAGTCCATTAGGATTCTTCTGCTCTTTTTCTTTATATATTATATATGTAATGTATATGGCTATTGAAGGATTAAGCTATCAATAAAATTTAAAAATCAGTGACGTCACGTGATTGTTTTTTCTTTTTTTTTTTTTTTTCCCCTTTTTTCCACCTTTGATTCTCGCTTTTGCTCGCTTTATACTACACGCAGTGTATTATCTAGTTGAAATTTATTTGTGCAATTGCAAGTGAGAAGTGACAAGCTTGATCATTTTGATAAATTGTTGTTCTCAAAGTTATGACATATTACTTAAAAATTAATGGAAAGAAATGGTAAAAGTTAAGGGTGAGTTTGGATTTTTACTTGTGTTTTTTAGCCAAATTTTCATTCAAATCAAATTTTGTTTTTAATTTTTTTTTAATTGAATTTTATGTTGGAAAAAATGGGGGTTAAATATATAAATTTTATAGGTGTAATGATTGTATGTTTTAGGAAGACAAATTTATTTTAGAAAAAAAATAATGTTTAAATGTGTCGGGTTATTATGGAATTAAAAAACTTCATTCAACTCTAATGGAGTGGAAATCCAAACACACCCTAAAATACATCTTAAAAAGAAGTACGATTTTTGGGATTTACATATCTTGCTTCATATAATATTTCATTTGTTAACATTATTATTTGGAAGTTGTTTTTGAAAATAATGAAGAAATTCACTGTATATTAATGCTTGAGACCGCTTGAGACCCATAATTAAAACACAGCAAGAAGCGGTTGCATTCTTTCTAAACTTTCCCGCCTTTCACACATCACAAAAGAGAGTTACAGGTCTTGTCTTACCCAAATATGGAAAGTATTGATGCATAATTACATCCCATACGCCTTGGGTTGTATATAGGAATAATGCAACTGAGGGAGAAAGAGGATGTGTATCAACTCCCCAGGTCGAAATCTTGCTTCTCATCATAAGTTCAATCCTCAATCCAATGAACATTGCTTCCCTGTTACGTTCTTGCGTCGACAAGAAATCGATTCTGAAGGGAAAAACAGTTCATGCACGGATCATTTTATCGGGCTTAAACCCAGATGTTTACACCAACAATCATCTGCTCACAATGTATGTAAAGTTGAACCATGTGGACTATGCTCAGAAAGTGTTCGATGAAATGGGTAAGCGAAATATTATTTCTTGGACTACGTTGATTTCCTCGTATTCTCAAATGGGTCTTTCAGAAAATGCCTTAGATTGTCTTAGGTCAATGGCTCTTGAAGGGTTTAATCCGAATAACTATACCTATGTTGCTGCTATATCTGCTTGCAGTAACTTAGAAGCTATCAGAACCGGGAAGGAGCTACACGGAAGGATATATAGGACTGAGGAAGTCTTCAATAGCTTTGTGAGTAATTGCTTGGTTAACTTTTATGGAAAATGTGGATTGTTCAGCTCTGCTAGGCTAGTGTTTGATGCTATCTTGGAGCCCAATTTGGTTGCTTGGGCTTCATTGATGTCCTGTTATTGCCAATCTGGGGATTACAAGGGAGGAATAGAAATTTTCTTGAGATCTTTGAGGTTGGGAACAGAAATCAATGAGTTTATTTGTGCAAGTGTTCTTGGTGCATGTACTGCATTAGAGAGCTTGGAAATTGGTAAGCAAGTGCACTGCCTTTCTGTCAAAGCTGGTGTTTTGGGGGACCAGTTTGTGGCTACTGCACTGGTTAATTTTTATGCTAAGTGCAGGGAGCTGGAAGGTGCTCATCAGGCTTTTCTAGAGGTGGACAAGCCTCATTTGTCTGCTTGGACAGCTCTCTTAGGGGGCTGTGTAGACCTGGGAAAGAAGAGAGAGGCTGTTGAACTCTTCTGCAAGATGCTTGCATCAGGTCTAGAACCAAGCGAGAAAACATTTGCATCAGTAATTGGAGCCTTCACCGGTGGCATGGAGATGCAAGTTGGAAGACAGATCCACTCTTTGGTCATAAAACGAGGATTCAATTCATTTACTTTTGTCTGCAATGCAATCTTGGACTTTTACATGAAAAGTGGTCAACATGATGAATCCTTGAAGACTTTCCACGAAATGGATCAACATGACATTGTTAGTTGGAACACTGTGGTAGCTGGTTGCGTGGGCTCCAGTCGCTATGAAGAAGCAACGGAATTTTTGTGCAACATGTTGCATAGTGGTTTTGAACCTAATCTTTACACGTATTCCAGCATTTTGAGCATTTGTGGGGATTTACCCTCAATTGAGTGGGGTAAGCAAACTCATAGCCGCATTCTAAAACCTGGATTTGATTCTAATGTAGTTGTTGGAAGTGCCTTGATTGATATGTATGCGAAATGCGGATGTCTGGATGTTGCTAGGAAGGTTTTTGATACACTTCCTTCAAAGAACATGGTTTCTTGGAATACTATGCTTGTGGGATATGCACAACATGGTTTTGGTAAAGAAGCTCTGGAGGTATATGACATTATGCGGAGTAATGGGGTTAAGCCCAACTATATTACTTTTATTGGGATCTTATCTGCCTGTGGACATGCGGGACTTTTAGAGGAGGGATTACATCACTTCAATTCCATGACCAGAGACTATGGGATCATCCCAAGGACAGAGCACGTGTCTTGTATGGTCAGTCTATTTGCACGTAAGGGACAGACAAGAGAAGCATATGACTTAATAGAGAGTTTTTCAGGGGAACCAGATAAGGTAGTCTGGCGCTGCCTATTATCTGGCTGCAAAACAAAGGGAGACCTACCTTTGGCAAAGCATGCAGCTGAAAGAATTTTGAGTTATGATCCTGATGATACTTCGGTCCACATCATGTTATCAAACATCTATGCAGAGTTAAGGATGTGGAATGAATTAGCTGAGATCAGGAAGCTGATGAAGGAGAAGGAACTAAAGAAGGATACTGGATGCAGCTGGACTGAATTGGATAACAAGATACATTCATTCTCTGCAAGCCATAGTTTAAATCTCAAAGGAACTAATCTGCATGAAGCTTTGGGTGGCTTGACAGCCCAATTATCCAATGAAATATATGTGCCTGACCTTATGTTCTCAGAGTAATATGGCAAACAGATAACTTGATTTTCTCGGATGATATACATTTCCCTCTTGTTTGAGTTAGTTCTCTACAATGTGTGGCGGAGAACTTTTCATAAGTTTCCCAACAGAAAGTTATACGAAAGTGGTTATTTGTAGGTCTTTGCATACTTGTAGTCACAGCACATTGCAAGGTTTTAGAATTTCACTAGTCCGGAGGAAAACTGTGAAGATGATGAGTTTGGAAGGTTCTGGTATGGGAGATTGACGAAGTCCAGGGCTTGTTCTCTTACATTCTGAGGATAGTCAGCAATACATCCAATTCTTGGGCCAGCTCAGGTTGATCATTTCATATTGAGCTGCCGTCCTAGTTGATATGAACTTGAATCCTTCTTGGATTCAATCCTTTGCGTTAACTCTTCTTCTGAAATTCTCATTCTTGGATTGTGGAAATTGCTGGACAAGGTCCTTCCAAAGCTACTTGTTTTGCTCAGGTCAAACATGAGTTCTTTGACACATTGGTTTATGTTATCAGTAACCTGAAGTCTACTATCTCCTGTATCAGTATGGAGCCCAGCCACTCTCTCTTGAGATAATTTCCCTATATCACAGCTTTTACAGTCTTGTGTATGGGTTATTACCTGCCTAATATAGAAGGAACAGAAGAATATCATTTTAGAAAGTTACGTTTGAGAAATATAGAACAATAGAAAAGGATAAGTTTCTATTGATTTGTTTCTTTTTTTAATCCGGGTCTGTCAACGAAGTTAATTACATGGAATTTAAGAAATCTAGTGTGTCACAGAGATTTTGCATATCAGAGGAGAAATTGGGGAAGTAACAGAAAATATTCAGTGAGGTCAATCAGTTGAAGGTTTTGCAGTGCAAAATGTTCAAAATCTGGGTTAGCTTTAAAGCTAAAATGGATTTTCAAAGTTAAGCTGAGGTATGAGGATCTCGATTGAGATACGTGTTGGAGAACAGAGATAATATGCTTGTACCTGAACTTCTTCAAGATTAACACCACTGTCCTTGAGGAAGCCCAGGAGAACACCAAGATTCTCATCAGTTGGCCGGTAATGTCCACTATATGCTGATATTGACTGAAAACAGAAATACAACTAAAGGATTATTATATTAAACTGTTCAGTAACCAGTTACAATATACTTGGTCCGAGGATCTTCATTTTTGGTTAACATACTATTTAATCTTCATTTCTTTTCAAAATGACAGACTGCTGACAGACTGCTATATGGTACTCTCTGGATACATTGGTTCATTAGATCTGTTACCTTGGACATTTTTACTGTTCATTCCAAATTCATCTGTTTCAAACTTTTAGTCCGGCATCAAAATCCCTGGTATCTTTGTTTGCCATTCTATAGCCAGAAAATGCATCAACCCTGCAATTAACATCTCAATTTTTGTACAAACTGTGCATACTTCTCCTTCTTTTACATTATCAAAAAGAACTCCTTAATGTTTCATTGACATGAAATTTATCAAGGGACAATCTCGAAGCATGTAGACGAGGTTAGACAAGTTGAAAATTCTGCTTTCCTTGAACATGGAAGGAAGCTCTAATTGATTGGATTCATTAACCTTTTCTCTCTGGATTATTCATATTCTGTTCTAGCTTATTCCATTGGTTTCAGATAAACCTGGGTATCATACCTTAAGCTTGCCACTTTCTGCTTCAATTCTTCCTGCAGCTAGAGTAGCACCTCCTGCTAGGAAACTGGAATGATGGAAAAGTCCTTTCTTTTTCTTAATGGAAAGAGAAAAATTGAAGTTAGCTTTGCAGTACCAAGAGGAGAAAACTGGTTATTTGATTTTAAGTACTGTCTATATTGTTCTTGTAATGGTTTAGTCTCACCTCAGCAGCATATATCCTTTTGGTGGCGCTCATCACAAATATCCATTTAGAAAGTGTTGCTTCACAGAATGTATGAAGAGGATTTCCAGTCTCTTTGTGCAACAAAATACCTTCGGCTATTATATATTCATAGTTCTTTCTTTCTTGCTTATTCAGCATAGGATAAAAACCAAGGGAAAAAATAGATTAGTACAGATGTTGTTGAAAGCTTTTCTAGCATTAGTACTAGTCTATTGCTTTCAAGAACAATTGCAACTACTATAATGTAGCTGAATTCAAATAGTTCATTTTAAACACTAAGGAATCATGCAACTGCGGTGTGCACCTTGTATGAGTCAAACAGACAATGATGACCCTGAGATTGTTTATATTTTCTGACCTTCTAAGGATAAGGATAGTTCATTTATTGGTAATGTCTTATAAATACTTAATTGCAATGATCATCAAACATTGTTATAGTACATACAGGTCCCAAATACTTGATGCATTCTTGGCGAAGCTTTAATCTGGGGCATTCATCAAGGTCAACTTCTTTACCATCTCCAATGTCCAACCTGCACAAGGTAGGTACTATCTTAACTCCTTGCCTGGATTCAGCACTTACATGTGATATGTGATAAAGCAAATGTTATCTTCAACATACACTATTTCCTCAGAGGTTACTTTGATGAGCCAGTACATAAAGTGAGTGCATCTTTTATTCATTTTTTTTCTATGCAGATGAGGCATGCTTTGATGAATAGCTAGAGTGCTTAAAAAAGGTCTTACTTATCAAGTGGGATTGTCATCAGGGAATAAGAATCATTCTAGTACTTTAGCAGCTATTCAAAAGTAAAAAAAAAAAAAAAAAAAAAAAACACTTATGTGTGCTGGGAGTAAAATTAATGCAATATATCGTAATAAATTTCTTAGTAGATCCTGTAACTGGTTGGTATCCTCATCCAATGCGCATAGAGAAATGTAAAAGAGAAGCTTAAGGAGGTGACTAACCAGTAGAAAAATGGATGTCCTGTATCTCTATGACACCATTCATCAAAATATATGTTCAGGTTATGACCATACCGGTGTCTTGGATCAATCTGTGCACCCAGAAAGGGAGATTTGATGAATATTGATGTTATTGAGCAAGTAACAAATTTAAGAGGTCAGGACATTTGATGAGCGAGCAATTATTGTTTCTATTTGAGATTATAAACTTACAGCTTCAATCCAATGTTGAAAAGCCAATTTCAAAGCTTTATCATCTTTTGATAATCCTTTTCCAACCTACGGTAAGAAGGTGAAAGGAACTTTAAGATGTTGGCCCTTCATTTTTTAATTGATAGTGAACTCAAATGCACAGGTAGAGAGACAGTGACAAGGAGAAGGCTGAAGACAAACTCAACCATAATAACTTGCCTTGGAAGCATTCAAACTCATTCTGCTCCACCGTGATGCTGCTGTCTCAGGTTTAGAGAAGTCAAAGAACGATACAGTACTATGATTCAAGCGAGCATAATCTATTGCATGCCACCTTCACATGGTGAGTAAAAGTATAAGCATAACCTTATATTTTTAATATTTCTGAAGGTTGTTAGGCCTGACTTACCAGAGCTCTTCAGCAACAAGAGCTGAGTCTGCTAATCTACGACGAGTTTGATAACTCCGGTATACCTTTTGTAGTTTTACTGCAGCCTTTCTGGTATCGGGATTGTCATTGTCTTGAAACTGCCGCATATCAGATGTGGAAAAGGGCTGACTTTGGAGCTCCATATCAATTTCCCAAAAAAAGAAAGGAAAGAAACTAATATGTATCCATTCCTTTAGAGGATGCCATGTTCCTTATTGCCTGGGGATTACTCTGCTGTTGAGTTAGTGAAGTTTAATGGGTATCATTTATTTGGTGGTTCAACAGCTCATGCTCTTCGAAGGAAAACTACTATATCCAACCTGTTCAAGGACTGGTAGGGGCAAAGTTGTACTTTGGGGGGTGGGGGGTGGGAGAGGGGACAGAAGATAAGAGGTGGCATATCTTTATCAACTGTGCTATTGCATTATGATTCTAACTTTTCAATGTGCAGTTGTATTTATAGGGTGATCAATTGCAAATATAAAGAGAAGTCAATACTCCATAGTGATAATTAGATTTTATTTTACACATACTTATGTGACAATTGAAAACTTTATTTTCTTTGGTTTTCAAATTTAGCACTGGAAAGAATTAAATTTATGTAAATATTATAAATTCAAGTCGTATGTATATATATATATTATACTAGAAAAAAAAAAAAAATTACTCATCAAACAGAATCATACCCTAATTCTTTAGGTGAACCCAATTTTCTTGGATCACAAACTAGAGTATATGTAAAAATTTCCACAAATAATATTTGATTTTATATATGACTCTTTTCCTATTTACAGTACTGGAGGAACTTGTTACTCTCAATCAAGGAAAGGAAAGGACAAAATTTGTATTGTATAGAAGATGACAGTGATTTATGACTACCAACCATCGCATTCAATGTCGGGCCTCTTAATGTTTCAGTGTGAGTCGGTGGCATTGCACTTAATAAGCTGTTATTCATTACACAGTTTTAAATGGCAAAATAATAATAATAATAATAATAACTCTATTTAAATGAATTTTTTTCTCAAAAAAAAAAAAAACAATTTTAAGTTTAAATATTATAAATAAATAGAGAAATAATACAAGTAATTTCTAATTCTAATAAATAGTTGTATAGTAAATGTGATTTCGAACTAGGAATTCTTTATTAATTTTTATGTACTCTAAGAATGTATACTTTCTTTTTTTCTTTTTTTTTTTTTGTAAAATTAAATTAATGTTTATTAATTTTTTTTAAAATTAATATATATATATATATATATATATGTATGTATTTATTTATAAAAGAATGAAAATTAAAAAAGTATTATAATTTAAAATTTTGTACAAGGAATATTATGATTCTTGAAGCGTGTGATGGATTAATTCCATGAAATGAGAAATCAACCACTAATCCATTAATTCAATCAAACCAATATTTTCAATGTATTAGGGGTTTGAATAATGTCATATCGTATAGAATTTTTGTATCATCATTTTCTTTTCTCCTCTCTTTAGCTTTTCATTTTAGTGGTGAATATATATATACATATATATATATATATATATATATATATATATATATATATGTATTTATATATATATATATATATATATATATATATATATATGTATGTATATATATATATATGTATGTATATATGTGTGTATATATATTCAATGGATATGAGTAACTTTCATTTTCTTTTTTTGGTAATTAACTTTCATTTTCTTACTCAAATTACACATTTACTAATTCATTAGTGAAAACGAAAACCAAGGATGTAAAAAGTGTCTCTTTGGTTTTATTCTTTTCTGTAATTATTTTTTATTTTTGAGTGGAGTAGAATCAAACGCATTTTTTTTTTTTTTTTTTTTTTGAGAAAAAACTATTATTAACACTTATGTCATATTTAAAATTTAAAACTTAAGACCTTGTAAATTTAAACTTGACATAATCATATTCAAAAATTTCAAATTAAATATAAAATAAAAGTTAATTATATAAATTCTACTATATAATGATACGAAAATTAAGTTAAATTGTCACAAAATCTAAAGCTCTAATACCGTATTATTTTGAATTAAATTTTCATCTATTCTAAAAGCTTAACATGATAGAAAGAGGTTAAATTTATCTCTTAACCCACCCCTCACGTGTGGACCGATCACATATTTTCTTAACAAAACCCAACACGTACACAATAATTAATAAAATAAAAATAATTATATCAATTCTACTTTATAATTTGATACTAAAATTGTTAAATTGAGTTAAATTGTCATCTACTCTAAAAGGTTAAACTGATAGAGAGGGATTAAATTTCTCTTAAAACACCCCATTAAATTGTCATATACACAGAACACAGAGCCTCCCGCTCTAATACCATGTTCTATTGAGTTAAATTGTCATATACTCTAAAAGTTTAAGCTGATAGAGAATAGTTAAATTTATCCTTTTAACACACTCCTCACGTGTGAGCCGATCACAAATTTTCTTAATAAGACCCAATACGTATACAATAATTAATAAAATAAAAAATCAATATATCAATTCTACTTTATAATTAATACACAAATTGTTAAATTGAGATGAATTGTCATCTACTCTAAAAACATAAACTAATAGAGAAGGATTAAATTTATCTTCTAAACACACCACCTCACATGTGGCACGATCACAAATTTTTTTAATAAAGCCCAACACTTGCAATAAAATAAAAAATAATTATATCAATTCTACTTTATAATTTGATACGAAAATAGATTTAAATTCCTACCTACTCAAAAAGCTTAAGCTGCCGCTCTAATACCATGTTATTTTAAGTTAAATTGTCACATGTTCTAAAAGTTTAAGCTGATATAGACATGTGTTAAGTTTATCCTCTTAACCCACCCCCTCACTTGTGAGCCGATCACATATTTTCAAAACAAAACCTAACGCATGCACAATAATCAATAAAATAAAAAATAATTATGTCAATTCTACTTTATAATTTGATACGAATATTCAGTTAATTTGTCATCTACTCTAAAATATCAAACTGATATAGAGGGTTTAAATTTATTCTTTTAATACATCACCTCAGGTGTGGGCCGATCACAAATTTTCTTCATAAGGCCCAAAAAGTGCACAATAATCAATAAAATAAAAAATAATTATATCAATTATACTTTATAATTTGATATGAAAATTGTTACATCAAATTAAATTGCCATCTACTCTAAAAATTTAAACTAATAGAGAAGTGTCGCACGATCACAAATTTTCTTAAGAAGGCCCAACATGTGATCAATAATCAATAAAATAAAAAATAATTATATTAATTCTACACTATAATTTGAAACGAAAATTTTGTTAAATTACTACCTACTCTAAAAACTTAAACTGATAGAAAGAGATTAAATTTATTCTCTTAACACACCCTCTCACATGTGTGGGCGGGGCAATAGAATGGATTCGAACACACGACCTCCCGCTCTAATACCATGTTATTTTGAATTAAATCACATACTCTGAAAGTTTAAGCTGATAGAGATGAGTTAAATTTATCATCTTAACCCAGCCCTCACGTGTGGGCCGATCACAGATTTTCTTAATAAGGCCCAACACGTGCACAATAATCAATAAAATAAAAAGGCAAATTGGCATAAATAGTCCCCAAACTATGGCCTTTTGGTGACATTGGTCCCTGAACTATTTTTTTGGTGACATTGGTCCCCGAACTATAATTAATTGTGTGACATTGGTCCCTGGGGTTAGATTTTCTGTCAAACTACCGTTAATCTTCAAAAAAAACAATTGCCCAAGGGTATTTTCGTCATTTTACTGTTCATCATACAAAAAAAAAATAAAAAAATAAAAACATTATACATACATATACGGTGAAGAACACACTTGATTAATTTGCGAGAAGATGTGTTCTATATGCAATTAATCAGGTGTGTTCTTCACCGTATATGTATGTATAATGTTTTTATTTTCTTTTTTTTTTTTTGTACGATGAATAGTAAAATGACGAAAATGCCCTTGGGAAAATTTTTTTCTTTTTAAAGATTAACAGTAGTTTGACAGAAAATCTAACCCCAGGGACCAATGTCACACAATTACTTATAGTTCGGGGACCAATGTCACCAAAAGGCCATAGTTTGGGGACTATTTATGCCAATTTGCCAAAATAAAAAATAACTATATCAATTCTACTTTATAATTTGATGAAAATTTTGTTAAATTGTCACCTACTCAAAAAAACATAAACTAATAGAGAGGGGTTAAATTTATTCTCTTAACACACACCCCTCACATGTGAGGGCAAGGGCAACAGTAGGGATTCGAACACACGACCTCCCGCTCTAATACCATGTTATTTTGAGTTAAATTGACATCTACTTTAAAAACTTAAACTGATAGAGAAGTGTTAAATTTATCTTCTTAACACTTCTCCTCACGTGTGGGACGATCACATATTTTCTTAACAAGAACTAACATGTGCACAATAATCAATAAAATAAAAAAATAATTATATCAATTATATTTTATAATTCGACACGAAAATTGAGTTAAATTGTTACATAAGTTTAAGTTGATATAGAGGGTTTAAATTTATCCTCTTAATACATCACCTCACGGTGAGCCGATTACAAATTTTCTTCATAAGGCCCAACAAGTGCACAATAATCAATAAAATAAAAAATAATTATATCAATTACACTTTATAATTTGGCAAATCGGCATAAATAGTCCCCAAATTATGGCCATTTGGTGACATTGGTCCCTAAATTAATTTTTTTGTGACATTGGTCTCTGAATTTTGTTAAATTGTGTGGGATTGGTCCTTCCATTAAAAATTTTTGTTATCTTACCATTAATTTTTTTTTTAAAAAAAAAAATTGTCCAAGGGCATTTTAGTCATTTTACAATAACATTATACAAAAGAAAAATATATTATTGATACA
>JAXGGT010000001.1:14879846-14895355 GCA_035583425.1 Marsdenia floribunda
ATACAAATACATATACATATAGTCATTTTTCTCATTCTCTTCACCGTACATATATACATATATGTTGGCCTTTTTGTTATTTTTTGTTATAATATTATTATGAAATAACTAAAATTCAAATAGGTAAATTTTTTTTTTTTTGAAATTAACGGTAAAATAACAAAAAGAAAAATTAATGGAAGGACCAATCCCACACAATTTAACATAATTAATGTCACAAAAAAATTAATTCAGGGACCAATGTCACCAAATGGACATAGTTTGGGGACTATTTATGTCAATTTGCCTTATAATTTGATACGAAAATTGTTAAATTGCCATCTACTCTAAAAACTTAAACTGATAGAGAGGTGTGGTACGATCACAAATTTTCTTAACAAGGCCCAACACATAGACAATAATCAATAAAATAAAATAAAAATTAATTATATTAATTATATACTATAATTTGAAACGAAAGTTTTGTAAAATTACTAACTACTCTAAAAGCTTAAAATTGATAGAGGGGGGGGGGGTTAAATTTATTCTCTTAACACACCTCCTCACGTGTGTGGGTGGAGCAGTAGAAGGGATTCAAACACATGACCTTCCGCTCTAATACCATGTTATTTTGAGTTAAATTGTCACATATTCTAAAAGTTTAAACTGATAGAGAGCAGTTAAATTTATCCTCTTAACCCACCCGCTTATGTGTGGGCCGATCACATATTTTATTAACAAAGCTCAGCACGTGCACAATAATCAATAAAATAAAAAATAATTATGTCAATTCTACTTTATAATTTGATACAAATATTGAGTTAAATTGTCATATACTCTAAAATTTTAAATTGACATAGAGGGTTTAAATTTATCCTCTTAATACATCACCTCACGTGTGAGCTGATAATAAATTTTCTTCATAAGGCCCAACAAGTGCACAATAATCAATAAAATAAAAAATAGGGTAAACTATAGAGTTAGCACCTGAACTTTTTGAAAATCCAAGTTTTGCACATAAACTTCTTTTCATCCAAGTTTTGCACACAAACTTTTTAAACGTTTGAACTTTGTCATTTCATCCAAAAAATCTATTAAATACAAACTTCTATTAGACATGTGAGTTGCACATAACTTTTTTATGGGTATTTTAGTAATTGCAATATTTTTTAAATTTTCAAAGGACCTAATTTTAATAACTAAAAAGTTATGGTTTGATATGATTTTTTTTTTTTTAGATTGGGGTTTTTTCCTTCTCTCCCCTCTCATTCTTATTTCTGCATTGCTACCATCGCGCTGCCATCCATTCTTCTTCTTCCTCCTTCTTTGCCGATGTTGGTCTCTGGTCTGGCCTGATTTTCATTTTAAGATTAGGGTTTTTTTTTTCCTTCTCTCCCCTCTCTTTCTTCCTTCTGCACTGCTACTGCCTCACCGCCATTCATTCTTCTTCTCCTTCCTTCTTTGTCGATGTTGGCCTCTGGTTTGGCTTGGTTTTTTTTTTTAAGATTAGGGTTTTTTCCTTCTCTCCCCTCTCTTTCTTCCTCATACACTACTGCCGCCTCGCCACCATCCATTCTTCTTCTTCTTCCTTCTTTGTCGATGTTTGTCTCTGGCCTAGAGGGAGGTCAAAAAGAGGATGGTGATTTGAATATTTCAATTCGATGTTATTTGATAGTGTTTAAATTCGAATTTATTTAGGTTGTATTTGATTTTTTGTTTTTTTAATTGTTTATATTCTTGATGATGATTTTGAACAATTTGAGATTTTTGGTAGAACATTTTTTGGTATAGAGCAAAAGTTGAGTTTTTGTATTGAGATTTTCAATCTGTGTCTTTTGGGATCTTTAAACCCAGAAAATTAAGAAATACAAGAAGGGTAATAATCAATTTTTCTGAAGTAAAGTTAGTCTTTTGAATAAGGAGCTTAATTTTTGAGGCTCTGTTGACTCGGAACAAGATAGATGAAGAAGAAGAAGATGGAGAGAGCGGTGGAAGTGGTGATGGTGGCGGCAGCGGCAATGGGAGAATACAAAAACATGAAGAAGAAGAAGAAATAGATGAAAACCCAAATCTTTAAACTTTTAAAAATTTTATAATGACCCATAACTTTTAAATTCTTAAAATTAAGTCCTTTGAAAATTTTAAAACTATCATAATTAGTAAAATACCCATAAAAATATCATGTGCAAGTCACATGACTAATAGAAGTTGGTACTTAACGGATTTTTTTTTACGGAATGACAAACCTGGCACTTTTTAAAAGTTTGTGTGCAAAAGTTGGACGAAAAAAAGTTTGTGCGCAAAACTTGAATTTGAGAAAAGTTCGTGTGCTAAACATATGGTTTAGCCTAAAAAATAATTATATCAATTATACTTTATAATTTGATACAAAAATTGTTAAATTGAGTTAAATTGACATCTACTCTAAAAAACTTAAAATGATAGAGCGTTGTGGTACGATCACAAATTTTCTTAACAAGGCTCAACACGTGGACAATAATCAATAAAAGAAAAAATAATTATATTAATTCTACACTATAATTTGAAACAAAAATTTTGTTAAATTACTATCTAGTCTGAAAGCTTAAACTGATAGAGAGAGGAGGTTAAATTTATTCTCTTAACACACCCCCTCATGTGTGTGGGTGGGGCAGTAGAAGGATTCGAACACATGACTTCCCGCTCTAATATCATGTTATTTTGAGTTAAATTGTCATCTACTCTAAAAACTTAAGTTGATAGAGAGCTGTTAAATTTATCTTCTTAACATTTCTCCTCACGTGTGGGACGATCACATATTTTCTTAACAAGGCCCAACACATGCATAATAATTAATAAAATAAAAAGTAATTATATCAATTCTACTTTATAATTTGATACAAAATTTGTTAAATTGATTTAACTTGTTGTCTACTTGAAAAACTCAAACTAATAGAGATGGTTTAAATTTATTTTCTTAACAAACCCTTCACATGTGGACCGATCACAAATTTTCTTAATAAGGCCCAAGACATGCACAATAATTAATAATATAAAAAATAATTATATCAATTCTACTTTATAATTTGATATGAAAATTGAGTTAAGTTGAGTTAAAATTCTATTTACTCTAACAGCTTAAGTAATAGAGGGGTTAAATTTATTTTCTTAACACACCTTCTCACGTGTGGGCCAATCACACATTTTTTAACAAGGATCAACACGTGCACAATAATCAATAAAATAAAAAAATAATTATATGAATTTAATTCCATAATTTGACACGAAAATTGGGTAAAATTACCGCATACTCTAAAAGCTTAAACTGATAGAGCGGGTTAACTTTATCCTCTTTACACACCCCTCATGTGTGGACCGATCATAAATTTTCTTAACAAAGCTCAAACACGTGAATAAAATAAAAAATAATTATATCAATTCTATATTATTATTTTATACGAATATTATTAAATTGAGTTAAATTCTACTGTAAAAGCTTAAGCTGATAGAGAGGGATTAAATTTATCTTCTTAACACATCTTCTCACGTGTGGACCGATCACAAATTTTTTAATAAGGCCCCACACGTGCACAATAATCAATAAAATAAAAAATAATTATATTAGTTCTACTTTATAATTTGATATGAAAATTTGGAGTTAAATATCCACCTATTCTAAAAGTTTAAACTGATAGAGATGGATTAAATCTATCCTCTTAACACACCCCTCATGTGTAGACCGATGATAAATTTTGTTAACAAATCTCAACACGTGCACAATAATCAATAAAATAAAAAATAATTATATCAATTCTAAAATTGTCACGAGGTGTATGTCCTAACACGCACAAGCCAAAATACACAACAAAAAATCTCTCAGACGCTGCGAAAAGAAGACAATAACAATCAAACACAAGTAATTACGGGTAAAGGCGTCCAACCTTTCACTATATTCCAAATAGTAAAAGATACAAATGTGAGTGTCTACGAACAGAAATCACTCGGGCTAACCCCCCTAGCCCAAATAGGAGTAAGCACACAGCTAGTCTACCTATCTCTATGCCTTCACTCCCTTTCTCTCTCTAGAACTACACTCTAGAGCTTCTCTCTCTAATTCCACTAGAAACTATGAGAATATGAGAATGAATGATTACAATGAATGAGCTCTCTCCTTATATAGAGAGAGATGATCTCACCAATAATCCAGATCGTGACACATGTACGGAGATCCTCAAGGCCCACAACCCAAGCTTGCAAGACTTCCTTGATCCACTAGGTCAAGAGAACAATTCTTCATCTTCTAGTACTTTTTGAAACCTTCTATAACCTTCCAAATTGACCAAGTCTTCTACCTGAACCGCTCGCCTAACTTGACCATAGTCCATGCCAATCCGCACCACAGCATGATCACGGCTAACTCACATGAACTATTATGTCACCAAACACATGGGTCTCAAACGTGAGGTCACTCAAGCTAACAACCCTAGCCCAGATAGGAGCAAACACACAACTATCTAGCACACAACTAGTCTACCTATCTCTATGCCTTCACATCATTCTCTCTATAGAACTACACTCTAGAGCTTCTATCTCTAACTCCACTAGAGAATATGAGAATGAATGAGAATGATTACAATGAATGAACTCTCTCCTTATATGGAGAAGAGATGGTCTCGCCGGTGGTCGAGATCATGACATACGTACGGAGATCCTCAAGACCTGCAACCTAAGCCTGCAAGACTTTCTTGATCCAAGAGGTCAAGAGACCAAGTCTTCATCTTCTAGGACTCTCTGGAACCTTCTAGAACCTTCCACGTATGTCTAGAAGACACCATGGCCAACATCTCATGACCATTCATCAACACATGCAAGTATAACAACCCACGCACAGCGCGTGCCTTAGAGATGTGTTAAATTTATCCTCTTAACACACTCCTTCACGTGTA
This sequence comes from Marsdenia floribunda, assembly GCA_035583425.1. Taxonomy (NCBI): domain Eukaryota; kingdom Viridiplantae; phylum Streptophyta; class Magnoliopsida; order Gentianales; family Apocynaceae; genus Marsdenia; species Marsdenia floribunda. The sequence continues at coordinate 14,884,751 of JAXGGT010000001.1, forward strand.
TGGGTAGGGCAATAGCAGGGATTCGAACACACAACCTCCCTCTCTAATACCATGTTATTTTGAGTTAAATTATCATATACTCTAAAAGATTAAGCTAATAGAGAGTGATGAAATTTATCCTCTTAACACACCCTTCACTTGTGGGTCAATGACAAATTTTCTTGACAAAGCCCAACACGCGCACCATAATCAATAAAATAAAAAATAAGTATATCAATTCTACTTTATAATTTGATACGAAAATTATTAAATCGAGTTAAATTGTCATATATTCTAAAAGCTTAAGCTAATAGAGAGGGGTTAAATTTATCTTCTTAACACACCTCCTCACATGTGGACTGATCACAAATTTTTTTAACAATGCCCAACACGTGCACAATAATAAATAAAATAAAAAATAATTATATTAATTTTACTTTATTATTTAATATGAAAATTGAGTTAAATTACCATATATTCTAAAAGTTTAATTAAATTGATATATCCCCTTAACAAAATAATAAATAAGTAAATAAATGTAATGTAATTTCAAATTTATTAATTTATCAATGCAATTATTCAGATCTAACATGATTATTTACCAATCAATTTAAAAACCCATCAACATGATAATTTACCTATACATAAAAATTTCTTTTAATATTCTCTACCTTTTTTTTTTTTCCCTTAGGAAATAGTTAGAATGTTTTGTTTTTATGACTATTTGGTTGAGTATTTTTTTTTCAAGTAAATTAATTTGTTAAGTTTTTTTTTTTTTTTTTTTTTTTTTTTTGTCTTAAATTTCTTTATATTTAAGTAGTCATTCCAGGCACATGTTACTCTTAAATTTCGTATAAAAGGATAATTCATTCTGATCTTTAATAAGAAGGCCTAATTTAATTATCTAACTTATATAATAATAATTTTACTTATAATTATGAAAATAATAAATTTATATACAGTTGAAAGTAAGAAAATTTTCAAAAAAAAAGAAAAAGAAAAAAGGTAAACTATAACATTATTCATGACTCTACAGCCATATATATATAACACGGTGCAGATATCCAAGCAGATCATCTACAATATACTAATAAAAATAAGAGATATATCAATATTTAATTAATTCTAAAAATTAATATTATTAATTAATTTAATAATTTTTTTTAAAATAAAATTTAGAAAATACTTTTAACTATTTACAATAATGAAAAAAATATATATTATCTTTTATTTTTATAAATTTTTATTGTAGTTATAAATTTATCCACTTTTTTTTTAAAAAAAAATTATAATTAAATTGATACATATATTATTTTTATTGGTATATTAAACAATACGATGTCTCAAGAAACCTCCCACCTATACATAACACTGATGTTTCGCGACACTTCTAAGCTGAAAAACCCAAAATCAAAGGTATGGACTCCTCCCAAAACCCATAAGAAATTAAAGTATAACCTAATTTTTTAGGATTTTTGCATTTTTTTTTTTTTTAACCACGGGAAAATGTTTGCCTTATCCTTCTTGAAAATAAGTAACTATATATATATAAAGCAAAATTGAAACCTCATAATCTCTCTTACAATATCAGTGGTGGATGAATGTATGTATGCATATACGATTGATTAAATTTTTTTTCACATAAAATACTTTGAGGAAATGGAAATTTTCCTCTTCTTCTTCATCTTTTTCACTAAGCAATAAATATACAGAAATGTTTTGTCTTAATAGTATTCTACTGAAGCATCATAATCACAAGATGAAATGGTGTCTAAGTAACTTGACGGCCTTGGAGTATGAGGTGGTGTTGTGCATCTCAAGAGTGCCCAATTCACCCCATCAAAGAATGGATGTTTCTTGATGGCCGCGGCTCCCATTGTTGATCCCATCCTCTTGCAGGGATTCTTGATCAAAAGCTGTGTGATCAAATCCTTTGCAGGGCTTGGAACTGCTGGTACTTTAGGGAACTGAAGGGCTCTAGCTACAATGTTGATTAGTGTGAACTCATGATCAAAACCCTTAAATGGAGTCACCCCATAAAACAACTCAAATATGAATACCCCTAATGTCCACCAATCCACTGCACTTCCATGTCCTTCTCCTGATACAATCTCTGGGGCTAAGTACTCGTGTGTTCCTACAAATGACATCGATCTAGCTTCGATTGGCTCTGCCACGATATCACGAGTACTTGGCCCCTTACGCCTTCGCTTATGTTGGAAGCACGAAACCACCGGTGCAACACAATTGGGCGTAATACATGAGGGCTTGGGAAACAAACTTCCATCTATTGGGCAATTCTTTGTCTTGTTGATAATTTTTGGAGAGTTTTTTGTAACCAGTTGAGCTATTGTTCTTGAGTTGTCACATTTTAGACACAAATCAAAATCAGTCAACATTATGTGACCATCTGATTTCACTAGTACATTTTCAGGTTTCAAATCACGGTAAATTACCCCCAACATGTGCAGATACTCTAGAGCAACCACCACTTCTGATGCATAAAATCTAATCACACAAAGATTAAAAAGATTGTCAACCATTGTTATTGCACAAAGGTTAGCACCAACAACTGATTACTTACTATTATGACAGATAGGAAATATATAGAGATAGAGTAATGGAGTAATAAAGTTGTGTCATGATATGAACTCACTACCCTAAGTGAAATTTGACATGACCTAGGTGCACATGCAGTAGCAAAAAAAAAAACCATTTGATTCTAACACAATGAATTCTCTTCTACACATGTACTTCTTGTAGAAAAATTGGAACAATGAAAGGTACAATTGCCCGAAATATCAAGAAACACTAATTTAATTTTATTTTCAGTGTAAAAAAAAAAAAAAAATTTGTGAGAAAAATAAATATTACACATGTAAAAGTTCACTAATTAACCAAATAATTAAATTTGAAAATAATTAAATACATATATATATATATATATATAAATCCAACCAATATAATAACTCAATAATATAAAACTTTCAGTTAAATTTCTCATGTGCAATACTAGGCCATCAATTTTATTCCATGAGAGAATCTTGCATGCATGGTATCACAATAATATTCTTCTTGCAAACTTAAATAAGACGAGTGATGACCATTTCTAATAGAGACGTGTTTTAAGAAAATTATAATATGGATCGAGAAATGTGGACATTGCATATATATATATATATATATATATATGTAGGAGACAGAAAGAAGAAGACAGAATCACCGGACGGCAGCTTCACCAAATCTCCTATCCGGTTGGCGTTGCCGGAGAACGTGAAGATCTCCTCCAGGACAAAACTCAGTTAAAAAACAGAACCAACGAGTTGTATCTAAGGTAGTGTAGAGTGTAGGTAAAAAAGGATGGTCCAACATCTCCAAGATATCCCTTTCCATTTTTGCTCTACTTTCTTTGTCCGTGTTAGCTATCTCTTCTTTATCCATAACCTTAGCTGCAAAGGTGCACCCTTTAGCACCCTTAAACTCCACAAGGTACACCGTGCCAATGTCACCACTCCCAAGTTTCTGGATGAAGTTAAGGTCTTGCAAGCTAAACATGGAAGCCCCAGACTGGATAGTACTAAGTATTGCTTTCCAGCGAGGGTCATCACAACAAGAAGTTACATGGGACTTATAGTTATGGTGAGGCACAGATGAGTTGGTGGTTTCGGACCCTGAACTCGTAGTTAGCTTAGAAACGTCGTCAAAGCTTGAAGTAGCGGTGGTGGAGGAGGAGGAGAAAGTTGTAATTACAGAGGCAAAAGTGGCCGTGGTGTTGCGTACGTCCTCCACATCTGAAGGTGCTGATTTTTGCATTGTTTCTGGTGGTGTGGGAGAGTGTTTGAGTTTGAGTGAGTAATGATTGTTGGAGATAAGGGAAAAGATGTGTGCTAATATATATATATATGTGTGTGTGTGTGTGTGTGTGTGGGTGTGTGTGAAGAGACAGAGAATGATAAGAATGTGGAAGGTTAAGAAGATGAGTGAGTGAGGAATGTGAGCTGTGGCCGGCAAAAAGGGGTGGGGACTGGGGATTATGCCGGCCGTATAGGAACCAGTTGATGGAGTCTCTCTGGCCCATTCATGGCCTAAGAAGAAGAAGCTATATTTTATCTGCTTCCATGAGAAAACGCCAATGTGAACTGTGAACCTTTATCCTTGAGCCAAATATATATACATCAAATTGTAGTTTAAATTAGTTATAATAATAAAAAAAATTTAAAAATAAAAATAGCAGATTTGATGATCATATTTTCACGTCCCTTAATTTTTTTTTTTTTTTTTTTTCCATAAAGTTTATTCCAACAAACTTTAAATTAGAGTTAAAGTGATATTGTTCATAAAATTTTTTAAATATATTTTTACCAAATATATTGTTTCGAATCATTGGAATTTGGTTTAGGTTGTGTAAATAGCCTCTAACTCTTGACTTTATATTAGAGGTCTCCCTCATGTAGCATATTGGGATGTATATATATATGAAGGCAGTTTGTTAGTTTATATTTCACCTTTAATTGGAATTGGAATTGGAATTTATTACAGCGCCATCATGACACGACAAACATCATCAGTATATTTCATTCTTCAGTTAATTATAATTCAAGTCCTTTTCTTGGAATTATTTTTTAAGTCATATATATATATAATATATATATATATATATAGAGAGAGAGAGAGAGAGAGATGTTACAGGCTCCGTAAGTATTTTTCCAAATTTTTGAATAACTTATTGTGGCTTCTGGTGAATTCATACATCAAACAGTTTGGATTGTTTGAATATCTCTAAAATGACGGCTTTTTTTTTTTGTTTTTTCTATTTTTTCCCCTTTGTTTTCTTATGTAATTTCAACATCTCAGAACTGATAATTATCAAAGATTATAGGCGTCATCTTCTTGCCAAGATTTATCATCTTTTGAATTCATTTTTATAGATTTTTTTTCGTTTAACAGTTTTATATATATATAATTTTTTTTTTGAATTATTTAATATGTATAAATACATGCAATTCAAATTATGTCGTATTCGTTCAAAAAAAAAAAAAAAAAAAACTGTTTCTTATATAAAACTTAAAAATAATAGTAAAAAAAAAAAAAAAAAATTCAAATTAAAAATTTCTTATGGCTTTCACAAAATAGACGAAAGACCTTAGCTTGCGGCAACATTTGTTTACCTTGTTTTAGGGCTTTCAAAGGTTTTCCAGGGACAGGGAAGGTTTCTTAGGATAAAATGCTGACAAGATACTTTGATTTGACAAAGTAAGATTGATTTTGGTCACTGTTTTTATTTTTTTTGTGGGAGGGGTGGGAGGGGGCGTGGTATAAATATAAATAGGGAAGACATGGTCTAAGATTGTCATTCACAGATACAAACAAAACTCCGCTAATCATATTAGCTGTGTTTTAGACATGGTAATAAAGTGTTAGCTATAGATGCCATCTGGAGAACTTTCCGAAGTGAATTTCGGCATTCACTTTCCCTTTCAGTATCTTGTCCCAGAATGCATACAGCAAGAAACCTCTTTTTTCATTTTCTTTTTCATTATTTAACCCATTAATTAAATCCCCAAAAGATGCATTAATGAATTATACCCCAACAAAATCTCAAGAAGACAAAGAAGAAGCAGCATATCATCACCCCAGACAATGATAACATTCATAAAATATTGAGCATTTTGCTCTCAAGCAACCATCATCATACGTGTTTATATACATCCATTCAATATCTGTATACTTTACAACAAGAATCAGATTCTTCAAATAGTAATTCCTACAATAAAATGGTTTCCATAGAACACTCCTCACCCCCAATATATTTGCAATAATCTTTAAAGAATGAAAAACTATAATACAGTTTACAGGCCATCCAATATCAATAAATCATGGATGGACAAATACCTAATTTCTCAAAATATGTGCAAGTGCAAACCTCATCCGTACATGCCAGGGAGATGCAGTTGCTACTTTAGCAGAGAATTTCGAGATAGGTTCCTTTGATTTCAGACTATGTAGGTCTTCTGAGAAGGCTTTGGGCCACGCTTTCTTCTTGGATTGGAACTCATTGCACAGGAGAAGGCATTTACGAGCTCAGAATCCTCTTCGGTTATCAGCATATTGGCTGCCTTGGGGTTAGCAAGGATAAGTTTTGCTACCAAGTATCCTGCAATTGACCATGTCTGGAACAGGTGGGCTTGTTTACCAATGAACCTTGCTCTTTTGGTGTCATAATACTCCGGCCAGTTGTCCCGTGACAAGCGTTTCTCTGCAACCTCAATAGCTTTTTCAGCAATATCTGGTCTATTCATTTTAACGCATGCAACAGTCAACTGCAAAAGATCCATGAAGTGAAAATGTTCCGTCAGAATATCTCAATAGACACTGCGTGAAAATCAAGTAAATCTACATCCCTCAAAAATATCTCAAGAACAATTTGATCAACACCACATATTATCAAAATCAAAATGAAGCACAAAAGTGCATGCAAGCAAGTAGGAAAGGCAGCATCAAAAAAATTTTCCAATAACTGAAGCATACAGTTGGATGAATAGTCAATAATACGAGGTCCTTTACATGGGACATTATTACTTGAATATTTGAATAAACATGTACCTGAAATGATATCCAAATAAGTATGTCCTATACCACGAGCATGAGCTAAGTCTGTGTACAATGTTGACTTAACTGTATTAAGTGCATAAAATAAGATGTGTTCTTTTATGCATGGAGGTCCAAGATGAACAACAAAGGAGGCAGTGCCATGATACATTGATAATCCTTGAGACATACAGACTCAAAATTAGTTGCGCTATAGAGATTTTCATATACTGTTCTAATGGTAAGATAAGATGAGTTGTGGATTAATTGGGAAACAAAAAAAAAAAAAAAATGGAAGAAAGAAACATGAGAATTATTCAACCCCAAATTCAAGACAAAGAACTACTCTTTACCTGCCAAAGTAAAGTTGGCCAGGCACCTCCATTGTGGTAGGACCAAGGCCTGAATAATAAATAAGAAACAAGGTAAGAATAATAATTCAATGAAGGCGAAAGTCAAGCTAATGTGAAAACAACAACAGTACAATCAAAGTTAAAATTTACGTGTTCTTTGGATCACATCCTGTGATTATCTGCCATTCCCGATCCTCAAGAGCAGGATAACATATTTTAAACGGCATCTCTGCCACCAAATCACACCACTTGGCTTCAATAAGATCCAATATAGCATGTGATTGATCGATTGTTACAAGACTGCTGACTATCGACCATAAGTTCCCCAGAGAAAAGAACCGGAAATCCATATGAGCTGGTTGCAAATTTCCAATTAGATAACCTCCTTTGTTAGGCATCCATTCCACCAACCATGGTGAAATCTGATCTGGGTATATGTTGAACTTGTTAACAGCATCATATGAGTACTCTTCAGTCTTGTAGCGATATATCTCATTCAGTTTCTTCATATCAATCCAATAATATTCTCTAATATGGAAGGATAAAGCAACAAGACGATTGTTTAGTGCTCGTATGAGATCAGCTGATCCATCCTCCGGAGCAAGCATTTCCCGTGCACAGAGCAATGCTGAATAGAATAATGCCTGAAATAAAACAATCATTGCACCAAAAAGAGTGATTTTGTGATAAGGATAAAATTAGAGAATTTAAATTTTTTATTTAAAAAAAAAATGGAAAAAGAATAAAAGTTTAAAAGGTTTCCTGAACAACTACCGGATTATGAAAGCAGACATCTAATAACTCCTCTAAATTTATAGATATATAAAAAGCACTGTACGTTATCAATCATGACATGTTACTGGCATTTGGTACTTTTTTGCACTAATCCAAGAAATGTTTTCAATCCTATATACTCAGGTTGTCTTTCTGTCTTCCTGCTTTTTAAGTTGAATTCTAGCAGGAGAAGAAGAAGAAGAAGAGAGAATATCTAAAGACATTTTCTTCCGAAATAAATGTCTACAGCAGAAATTTATGAACTCTGTTTACAAGTATAGTACAGTCTTGGAATCTACTTGTAAAACCACTTCTAAAATTCTATCTGCTCTCTTCTTAAAAGTTTTACCTCCAAACCTCTGAAGTTTTCCTCACATCAAATTTGTGCAATTTATTTGATAAAAGTGGAATCTAATGCATTATCACGAGTACTTAAATATGAAGATCTGTCTTCTGCTCTACCATAAAGTAATTAACTATCAAAATTTCCTACTAAGTTTATCATCTTGGAGGAGATCAAAAGACAATTTGAGAAATACTTCTTTTCCTTGAATTTTACTATTTCAGTTTCATTTCAATTATTTTGCTTTTAGGCCAAAGCTCAGAATTCATCAAGAGGTCATCCTCAAATGCATTGTGTTCATTTTTAGGGCTTGACCTCTGCATGAAGTCCATAATATGGACTATATGTATACCAGGATCAAGTATATTTCCCCAACCATTATGCAGATTCTATATCTACAGGGTAATAGAGCTATAGGCAACACTGACCTAACATGTCCTAAACATAAGTACCTTAGCTTTCTATTTTAGTTCTGCCTTCCACCCTTTTCCTGCTCTCTTGATTTTCCATTAGAGAGAGAGAAACTGGCTCTATGGAAGTACAGATAAACCAAATCTTACTAACTCATGAAGTTCCCCCCTCACCCCCATGCCCTCCCACAAAAAAAAAAAAAAAAATGCATGCGGATTAAGTATTAATAAACTCAAAGAACATGAAAATCAAGCCAGACAATACTATTATGGGAACAATAAATGATCAATAGAAAAAAGTTACATTTCCCTTTCCATCCTCATTTGATTCTTTCGTGCTACCTGTGGACTTTACAACAGACCAAACAATGAAAGTCTCCTAAGTTGTCTTTACAACGTTCTCTAATGAAATTCTATTCACGACAGATCCAAAATAATACCCATTCAGTGTATATATGATATGCTTACTTGAATTTCCAAGGGGTGGCCATGAATTCCCATACGCCGATCTATCATGCAGGAACCATCAGTCACCAACAGAGTAGGGAACATATCAAAACCATCAGCAAGACATAACCTTAGTATCATCTTGATTCCAGTTTGGACATCAATCCTCTCCTGTACTGAAAGATCTCCGGAGCTTTTCCCATAGGCTCGCAACAAAATAATCCACCATAACCCTGAATTTGGCATTTCTTGTGTTAACTTCTTTTTAAGTATAAAAGTGGAGATCTAATTGTTCAACGATCAGCTCAAGTTGAATTTACCCGAATCAACTGGTGCCACACGTCCAATTGCAGCCTCTCCAAAGTCTGGATCCAGGACCTCTTCTGTAGCAGTTTCATCACCTTCCAAAGGTACTGTTCTTACCTTGAAACTGGCCGGCATCAGCCCTTGGCCAGGACTATGACAGTCCATAGTTTTCTCCCAACTCTATAGAGAACAAGTTGAGTACAATTAGTACAAGTTTCCTTTGTCAACAGTACGAGCGTATAAATCTTGTAGAAAGAAACTTTGAATTGGAGATGTTGAAGAATTCACGGGTAACTTCGATCACATAAATGAAGACAAAAGCAGAAATGTACCAAATAATCATTTTTACCTGCAACTGCAATGTATGAAGGATGAAGTTCCTAACAATTTCATACTCTCCCTTCAGTAGAAAAGCTATACCAGAGGGTATAAAATCACGGATAAAGACCTGGTCATAATTCAGGACACTTGAACTGGTAGGGTCATTTGCTGCAATTGTTCCAATGGGACTGCCACAGTAATATACCATAGATTCCCGCAATAGTTCCCATGCCTCATCCTCAATGGAGCTTGCTTTAGGCTTGTCCAGAACTTGAGTTGCCCCACTAGAAGCAGAGTTGCCATTGGAATTATACAGTACCCTTTTAGGATTTAGCTCTTTAGCAGTCTCCAATTTTAGAACATCAGGAATATTACCATTAATTGATTCAAAACCCTTAGCCTTATCCACATACCATGTCCCATTCTCACCTTTTGCTGTTAGGCCACCGACATTTTCAGCATGTTGACATTTACAATTCAAAATTTGTGACTTTTGAGCAGTACTACATCTGTGTGAGATGCCATTCTTAGATGGATACCGATGAATCCTAATGCTGTGATGGTTTGACCTTATGGATTTGGAGGACTTCATATATTTTGACCCCTTTTTCTTCCTATAGAATGATATGGAATGAAATGCTGAGCCTGAACTGCTAAGACAAATATTAGCACCAAAAAGATGTGGCATGGTTCCACCAAAAGTTTGAAGAGCTACTTCACAAGCGGCCATCACAATTTAGCACAACAAAATCCACTGATGCACCTCCACCGAAGAGCAGTGAACACCTGCAGTCCAATGTGAAATGCCTAATAAGGTACTTTACAGGAAACATCAACCAAGAATTTCTCTAAATTGGAACGTGCAAAGTCTCAAAATTCCTCCCAAGACAGCGGATTGAAAATGCTATTGCATGTGAATATTTAGTACAACAAGAACTCAAGTTGGTTATTTTCCACCTTAATCTAAGACTTAACAAAAATGTGCAAAACTTGATTTTTCTAATTACAAATTACTAAACTGAAATAAATAAACAAAATTGAGAAGGAAAGGGAAGCAAGGGAAGGTTAAATAACCAGATAATGA
>JAXGGT010000001.1:14901101-14929150 GCA_035583425.1 Marsdenia floribunda
TTAATCAATCCAAGGTTAACACTTGGGAGAAAAAGTATATGTACATTTTTACATTTGGCTGCGTGAATGTATTTCTATGATAAGAATTTAGGAGCATTTAATGCCATGTAATTAGAAGTGAGGGACTGCCCGAAGAGATGAACAAGCCTAGACAATTCACCTCCCGACCCTAAGGCGAAGTGAAATGGTCCAAGTGGGTTGGGGGAACCCCAACCGGTGGAGTCTTAACGCCGCGAAGTTAAACACTTGGAATTTTATTCCATCGAGTCACTCTGTACCCTCCCAATATCTATATATATATATATATATATTTGAATTTGAATTTGATACTTATTTTTTTCAAATATTAAAAATTATGTCGTATTAATTTCGAATTAACAAATAAAAAATATGAAGTTCCTCTCCTGATCTACTAGTTTAAGAGTCTCTCCCTTACCTTTTGGCAAACTAGGAGATTGAGGGTTCGAATTTCTCCTAGCCATAGGTCAAAAAGTTTCTCTCTTACCTCCTGCTCTTGTCAAGAGGTTAAAGGTTTAAACTTTACTCGGGGTTCCACAGTTCGAGATATATCCCCAAGTGTGAACATACCCGCACTGTTAAACCTCCCTGGATGAATTAGTTTGGGTCAGAAAGGCCAGAGATACAAAAAAAAAAAAAAAAAAATATAATCATTGTGACTCAATGAGACAGATTATATTGTCATTCTATGGAAAAAAAAAAAAAAAAACATTGTATTAATCAAGAAAAAAGAAAAAGGAACGTGGGAAAATTTCAATAGATCATCAGTGCCACTTAGATACAAAAATTGTCAGAACTACCATTCTCAGGAACAACGATGGATTTTCGTAGAAGAACCTGCAAACAATCCTCTGGAGTGGGACTATAAAGTTAATAACTCTCATCTCACACCTAACTATCATCAAAGATATCCATTTCCATTTCCATTTCCCATTCCCTTCCTCTGAAAGTGATTTTAAATAAATCCATAAACTCAAACCACCTAACCATTTAAGGCTGCCCACGAAAGTGATAGTCTCTCTGGTTACATTTATGTAATCAAACAAAAACGAGAAAAAAAGATTAAATCATAGACAGAAAAATAGAAAATAGAAGATTTCCATGTGGGTAACTGCATGAAATCCTTCAAGACTGGTGGTTCTGTCCACAGGTCTTGTTTATTTAACATCTGTTAATATTAGCTTTCAAAGAGGGCCATTTGAGAGAGAGCGAGGGGGCAAAAAAAAAAAAAACTCTGACAGATGCCTAGAAAGTAAGAAAAATGGTGAGAATAGTAATGGAAACACTCGAAAGATTGACTAAGCCACACCTTAATTAGTTTCTTTTATTCTCATGCAGTCATTTGAATGAAATCCTAAAATCTTCCCCAAAGCTGTTGGCGGGGTGGGTTGAGTAGCCTTTTCTTTTTTTTTTTTATGGTATCAGTGTTGCTAATATTTAGCTGAGTAGATCATCATATCCATGTCTGGTTAGAGACGAGAAGACGAAGGGTCCCGTCGAATTTTCCGTGTTCCTTTTCTTTTTCCCCTTCTTTATTCAGTGTGGATTATTGGAGTTCTACCTACTCTTTTCCCTTTACTTCTTTGTCTGTTGTGAAAAACGTAGAAAACTACCATTGGGTCTCTTAGGTATGGCCGGTCTTTACTTCTCTGAATGGACGCAACGGTGTATTTCCAGTTGGAATTAGATTCTGGTCCAATTTTGAATTTGGTTTCATTGATCTTGTGTTGGACATGCAAAGTTTGGACTTTTGTTAATATATAGCATTACGTTGTCTTTTGTTCTGGGTTGAAACTTTTCAGAGAGTTGGTTGTTTATGTATCTTTTATTACTTTCTTCCTTTTTTGTTTCATATAGTTCAAAACAGAATTTCCTTCCAATTCGGAATGATGTCCAAAGTGAAGTAAATCTTTAGCACGATTTCATTCAAAGGACCCGTTTTTAGACTTTATTCTTTTTTGGGTAATGGGAACCAGTGAGTTTACAGAGATTTTATGTTTTATGTTTTATATAGAACTGGTTACAAGATTCTGAATCATGTTCTGATTACCAGAAACTAACAAAGGTTCAAAATTTAGGGAGGGCAATCTTGAATTTCGGGAGGAATTAACATAAAAGATCGACTCAGAGAAAAGAATAAAGGAAAAAAAAGAAGTGGGGTGAAGAAGATGTCTGTGGCAATGTCCCGGGATGACCTGGCTAGGTCCTTAAGCAGAGACTCTGTTAGCAGGAGATTGAGCTTAACTCTTAGTTCGGCTTCTGCTAGTTTTAGGGAAGTTTTTGCTGGGCCGGGAGAGGACGTTTTTCAGAGAAGCAGGAGGGAAGACGATGAAGAGGAGCTCAAATGGGCTGCCATTGAAAGACTTCCGACGTATGATCGGTTGAGGAAAGGAATTTTGAACCAAGTGTTAGGTGATGGAAGAGTTGTCGGCGAGGAGGTTGATGTTGCTAATCTTGGATTGCAAGAAAGAAAGCAACTAATGGAGAGTATTCTGAAAGTTGTCGATGAAGATAATGAGAGGTTCCTCCAGAGGCTAAGGGACAGGACGAATAGGTGAGATAAATTGCTACATAAAAGAATGCTCCTGCCTCTGTTGGATTTTGATAGATAAGTAACTGATTTTTCCATCTGAATAGTATTCACAAATTTCTGGTATCTTTCCTTCTTTCTTGTGTTTCTGCAGGGTTGATATTGATATTCCAAAAATTGAAGTAAGATATGAGAATCTATCCGCTGAAGGAGATGCACATATAGGCTCCCGGGCACTTCCTACTTTACCAAATGCTACCTTGAATGCAATGGAGGTGTGTAGATTTTATGTTCATGAATATAAATCTACTTGAGAACAACTTTTTCGTTGTATATGAAACTCTGTAGTGGTGCCTTGCAGGTTAATGGCCATTTTTTATTTTGTTGTTGTTAATGGTTTTGGACTGTTGACCATATTTTCCTTTGTAACAAGTGAATTAAACTATGAAATCCTACCTTTCTCCTTAAAATAGTTACATCAGCAATTTCTTTCATACTATTATTTTCCAAATATTCATTGTTGCAATTATTAACACATGGATTGACAATGCATCTGTATATCTTCCAAATTTTATTTTTCTGTTGATAGGGTTATCTCGGAAAACTAAAGCTTTTCCCATCAAAGAAAAGGGTTGTCAAAATACTTCACAACATAAGTGGAATTGTGAAACCTTCCAGGTTCGTCCATTAACATTCCATACTTGTGTGTGCACTAATCTTACCCCCACAGTTGCATGACAAAAGCCGGAAGTTTTCTCAAAGCATGCATGATGGGCAAGCCAATGCTTGCTAATAATGTAGATTAACTTATTGAGCTTCCTGGCTTTTCTAATAATTTTGTACCTTCCCAGGATGACACTCCTTCTTGGCCCGCCAGGATCAGGGAAAACTACTTTGCTGAAGGCACTAGCTGGAGGACTGGGCAAGGACATAAGGGTATATGCTTACTGCTATTCCATGCCTTCTGTAACATCTTTATTTTCTATTTTATTTATTATTTTTATTGTTCTGATGGCATGTAACATCATGTTTATGTTTTTGGTGAACTTTGATGGACAGGTTAGTGGAAATATCACTTATTGTGGTCATGAATTTTCTGAATTTATTCCTCAAAGGACTTGTGCCTACATTAGACAGCATGATGTTCACCACGGGGAGATGACCGTTAGAGAGACATTGGATTTTTCGGGGCGTTGCTTGGGTGTTGGGACCAGGTATGACCTGCTTGCTGAGTTATCAAGGCGAGAAAAAGAAGCTGGAATAAAACCCGACCCAGAGATAGATGCATTCATGAAAGCCACAGCAGTGGCAGGGCAGGAATCTAGTTTGGTCACTGATTATGTTCTTAAGGTTTGATCATTATTGTGACACTAGTGAATATATTTTCCAGATTCTGCTCAGTAGTTTGATCCTATCACTCTGGTGATATTGTTGCAGCTACTTGGATTAGATATCTGTGCTGATATTGTGGTGGGTGATGAGATGAGGAGGGGGATCTCAGGTGGACAGAAAAAGAGGGTCACAACAGGTATTTTCATATGAAGAAGCATCTAACCATTATCAAGACTGACATTGTCCCTTTGTCTCTTTTTGCTCTATATTGTGCTTGGCTGTTCTGAATAGCCCCGTGACTATGCAGCAATCTTATGATTTGCTCGATTCATGCAGGAGAAATGTTGGTTGGGCCAGCAAAAGTTTTCTTCATGGATGAGATATCAACTGGTCTAGATAGTTCCACTACATATCAAATTGTCAAGTACATGAGGCAGATGGTTCATATCCTGGATGTGACTATGATAATTTCTCTTCTTCAACCTGCACCTGAAATTTATGCTCTCTTTGATGATATTATTTTGCTTTCAGAGGGGCAGGTTGTCTACCAAGGTCCACGTGAGCATGTACTTGAATTCTTTGAAAGTGTTGGTTTCAGGTGCCCAGAAAGGAAGGGTGTTGCTGATTTTCTGCAAGAGGTGACATCCATGAAAGACCAAGAACAATACTGGTTTAGGAAGGATGAACCCTCTCAATATGTTTCTGTGGCTGAATTTGTGGATAAGTTTGGTTCATTCCATGTTGGACAAAAGCTTTTTGATGAACTTGCTATTCCATATGACAGAAGTAAAACTCATCCTGCTGCATTGGTTACTGATAAGTATGGTATCTCAAATCTGGATCTTCTTAAAGCATGCTTGTCAAGGGAATGGTTACTGATGAAGCGGAATTCTTTGATATATATATTTAAAACATTTCAGATCACTATCATGTCCATATTTGCATTCACAGTATTCTTTAGAACAAAGATGAAGTCTGGTCAATTAGCAGATGGAGGCAAATATTATGGTGCACTGTTTTTCAGCCTACTTAATGTGATGTTTAATGGAACAGCAGAACTTGCTTTGACAATTTTCAGGCTTCCTGTATTCTTTAAACAGAGAGATTCTCTATTTTATCCTGCTTGGGCTTTTGCTATACCAATCTGGATTCTGAGGATACCCCTCTCACTGATGGAATCCGTCATATGGATTGTTCTCACTTATTATACTATTGGCTTTGCTCCTGAGGCTAGTAGGTAAGTCCTATTATGGTTTCCTTGATAAGAATCTGAAATTCCATCCAGGAGTGTTCGGAACGTTAATTTAGGTGGTAAAAATCAACTGATGTCTTTTTTTAGGTCTATTATAGACTAGTAATTATATAATGGGATGATTATATTAGACACTGCAACCAACACAGTTTCATCTGACATTGAATTTCTCAGGTTTTTCCGCCAATTGTTGACCTTCTTTGCCTTGCATCAGATGGCTTTATCTCTCTTCCGATTCATCGCTGCGCTTGGAAGGATTCAAGTTGTTGCAAACACTCTTGGCACATTTGCACTGCTTCTTGTTTTTGTTTTAGGTGGTTTCATTATTGCTAAAGGTGAGCTTTTTCTCCTTGGTATCATTTTCATTTTCTTTGCAGAAGTGAGGTGATTAAGTCAAAGATGATGTTTCCTGGATAAGTACTGACGGTTAAGGTGATTTTTCTTCTTGCATTACTCTTTATATCAACCCAAATAACAAGTTTATCACTGCATCTAGATGACATTCAACGATGGATGATATGGGGCTATTATATATCTCCCATGATGTATGGACAGAATGCAATAGCCATCAATGAGTTTCTGGCTAAAAGATGGAGCACGGTAAGTACTTTTGATCATTTAAAGGAATTTATCTTTGGTATTCTACCAGTTTCTGTTTGCGTCATCAGTTTGCGTCATCATTGATTAACTCAAACATGCCCCAAATTTTCTACTTTCAGCCAAACATCGATAAAAGATTTGCTGAACCTACCGTTGGAAAAGTTCTTCTGAAGTCAAGAGGCATGTTTGTGGATGACTATATGTTTTGGATATGTGTGGCTGCACTTTTTGGGTTTTCGCTTCTCTTCAATGTCCTCTTTATCTTAGCACTTACCTACTTGAACCGTAAGTAAACACATTGCACTTTGGCAACTGTAGTTTCCACATCTAGTTTTCATGATTTTGAGATCTTAATGCAGCTTTTGGGGGCTCTAAACATGTTATTATGGAGGATGATGATAAACATAAGAAAAAGAATAATTCCCCTGACGAAGAAGCTGCAAAAGAAAAGAGTAGTACAACATCAGTGCATGAAGGTGTGATATCATACAATCTTACCTATATTTTTGTTCATGAACTTGTGCTGTATGGAATTATCTGCCTCCTTGAGGTTTTATCTACAATTTTCTGTTAAGTGTTAGTTTTAAAAACTATTAAATGGAAATCCTGATTTAGCATGAATTCAAGAGGAAAAATTGATATTGGGCTTAGAAACCTTGTTTAGTGGAAGACAACAGATTATTTTGTTAAATGAAAATCAAATAAACTAAACCTGAGAAGACTACCTCTTTGAACAGTTTAATGGACTCATCAGGATCATGTATAGACATCGTTTTATCTTTCAGGAAAATGCTAAGTGGTAAAAAATGTTAAGAGTACTGGTTTGTTGGATTCCCAAACTTTTGGCAAAACTGGTTCTCATGTTGGTTTGCAACATTTTTCTGCAATTCTGTGCACGTTTGGCAATCCGTTTATGTGAAAGAACCAATATTAAGTATCCAAAGAACTGATGTTACAATTTGGATTTACTGCATATCCTGTAAGGAATCTGACCTTCTGCTTAAGGCATCCACAAATCTGGGTTAAGAATGTTATGTGCCAACAATTTCATATAGACATGTGATTCCGATCTTTCAGTTCTTTTTAGCATGTTTTTTCCCCTGAACATCATGACCATTGTTCCCAGGCCTGCACTTAGCTGTGGAAGCTTGTGAAAGAACTAAATGGAAATATTCAACAAGCTGAATTTCCATGTCTTTCTTAGGCAAATAAACAAAAAAAAAAAAAAATAGTCTACATAAAATTGCTTTCTGGAAGCAGCGTACAGAATGCATCAAAATGTTGATTGTTCAACCCATATTGTACCCAGTGTCCATATTTATCATAAAGTTTATTTTCTTCCCTGGAAGTAGTTAACTTTGTCTTCCAACTGTTAGTCTAATATCTTGGATATGGCCTCTATGTTTCTTTTCTTTCCTCTTCTTTATTTTGGTATTGGTACTGATATGGCAGTGAGAAATACTCGAAATCGGACGAATGCAAGTTTTGGAGAGAGTCTAAATAGGAAGAAAGGGATGGTGCTCCCTTTCCAGCCGCTGTCAGTTGCATTCAATCACATCAACTATCATGTGGATATGCCAACTGTGAGTGAATCTGAAATTTGAGCATGAAGTTCATCATACTTTTACCTACTTAGCTATCTGTGTGTGTCATCTGTGAATCCTATTATCCATTTGCGTTGTTTAATTCCACTCCAATTTGTTTTAGGTGTCGTCTTAAGGAGCATGATTGCAATTCCATGAATAGTATAGAAGACAATACGCTTAGTTGTCAAACCAGAAGCTTTTACCCTCCATTGTCGCATAAAACATGGCCTAACTTCAAGAATATGCATTTGTTCTTTATTCTCTTGGATATCACTGCTAAAGGAAACATAATGACATTCTCCTTTTCATTGTAATTTTGTTCATTATCTTACACTTCCAAAATAAACGAATAGATATTAAAATGATTCGAGCGGATGTAATTGCCAAAAAACAGAACTTATCCATAGTTTCTGCATGGAATTTGTATTTTCCTTTGTGCCATCTAAAGTTTGTGATCTTGCTTTCATGCTGTATATTATCAGGGAATGAAAAAGCAAGGTATTGATGGGACTCGTCTACAATTGTTACGAGATGTTAGTGGTGCCTTCAGGCCTGGTGTTTTGACAGCATTAGTTGGTGTCAGTGGTGCTGGAAAGACCACCTTGATGGATGTATTAGCTGGCCGAAAAACTGGTGGATATATTGAAGGCAATATAAGTATTTCCGGGTATCCAAAGAACCAATCAACTTTTGCCCGTGTCAGTGGCTACTGTGAGCAGAATGACATCCATTCTCCTCATGTTACTGTCTATGAGTCTGTTGTATATTCTGCCTGGTTACGTCTGTCTCCTGATATAGATAAGCAAACAAGAAAGGTTTGTTTTCTTGTTAGCAGCTCACACATGAAAATGTTTTTCCTTACCTTGGTTCTCCATACGAATTGCTGGTTGCTATCTGAGATCTCACTACACAATGATTTTGTGTCTAGATGTTTATTGAGGAAGTAATGGAATTGATTGAATTGAATCCTCTGAGAGATGCTTTAGTTGGCCTTCCTGGAGTAGATGGCCTCTCAACTGAACAGAGAAAGAGGCTCACAATAGCAGTAGAATTGGTTGCTAATCCATCGATAATATTTATGGATGAGCCTACGTCTGGCCTTGATGCAAGAGCTGCTGCAATTGTGATGCGGACAGTGAGAAACACTGTAGATACAGGCCGAACTGTTGTGTGCACAATTCATCAGCCAAGCATAGATATTTTTGACGCATTTGATGAGGTAGATGGCGATTCCCTTGTTTGAATTTTGGATTATTTAATAATGACCTGTGTTTATATTTCATCTCAACTGGATATTATTTTCTTCATAGTTATTGCTGATGAAGAGAGGAGGCCAAGTAATATATGCTGGACCTCTTGGTTATCACTCCCACCTCTTAGTAGAATATTTTGAAGTAAGTTCAAGCTCGACGTGTTTCTCTTGATTTTCTTCTTTGCTTGGGTCTCTTTCAATCTAAGAATATTGAAATCTAATGTCTTCCATTTTCCTAATAGTCTTATCTTCTTGCCATGAACAAAATACAGATAATGTTGTGCAAACGAAGGAAAATAGTGTATAGAACTGGATCTTTATGTCATCATACTATTCTTCCCACTAGATTTTTGGGTCTACACAATTCTAGCATTTCATGTTGCATAGTAAGTTTACAGCCAAAGATCGGTTTCTGGGGTAATCTGATGGTGCATTCACGTCAGGTAATTCTGGTCATTGTGGCAATAAGGAAATGAAACCGCAGTGCGCGTAAAATTATGAGTTCTGTACATGAATGCACATATCGAAGCAAATAGTGTTGCCCAAGATTCCCTATAATTAATGTTTTTAAGACATACCAAAGAATCACTGGGGATAGCAGGGGAACACAAGCTGCTCTTGTAGGTTTGCATGTGCGATACATAATACATGGTTTCTATAATACTTGAACATCTAATGTAACACACTGTAATTTCTTTATCTAATCATTGTGTTATCTTCACAGTCTATTCCAGGAGTTCCTAAGATCCAAGAGGGTTATAATCCTGCAACCTGGATGCTGGATATAAGCACTCCTACCGTTGAGGCTCAGATCAATGTGGACTTCGCTGAAATTTATGCTAATTCAGATCTATATAGGTACTAATGGCATATGTTAAACAATTTCCACTCTTTGCTCTTGTGTAATATTTCTGTTTGTATCTCTTGCAGGAGGAATGAAGAACTCATCAAACAACTCAGCACACCACCGCCAGGGTCCAAAGACCTCTATTTTCCCACTAAGTATGCACAACCATTCTTTTCCCAATGCAGGGCTTGCTTCTGGAAGCAATACCTGTCCTATTGGAGGCACCCAGAGTACAATGCCATAAGGCTTATCATGACAGCAATTATAGGAATCATATTTGGAGTTATTTTCTGGCAAAAGGGGGACAAGATGTAAGCTGCTTTCCTAGTTTTGAGAAGAATTCCTTCTCGACTTTCAGTATTGTTGTATAATTTGAGTTCACATTGTAACAGGTCTAAACAACAGGATCTATTAAATTTGCTTGGAGCTATGTATTCTGCGATAATGTTCCTCGGAGGGACAAATACCTCAGCTGTACAGTCTGTTGTGGCTGTAGAAAGAACGGTCTTTTATCGTGAGAAGGGAGCCGGAATGTATTCAGCTCTGCCTTATGCTTTCGCTCAGGTAAAAAAGAATTCACAGTTAGTTGGTTTCTTTCTTAGTCCTCCCCCTCCACCCTCTCTCTAAACTGTAATATTTTGTTACTAACAAACATTTTTTTTCTCATTTCCTGTAGGTGGCAATTGAGATAGTTTATGTTGCCATCCAGACATTCATTTACAGCATTCTCCTTTACTCAATGATAGGTTTCCATTGGCAAGCTGACAAATTCTTTTTGTTCTACTACTTCGTACTAATGTGCTTTGTGTATTTCACATTGTACGGTATGATGCTTGTGGCCCTCACTCCTAATTATCAGATTGCAGCCATAACCATGTCTTTCTTCCTCAATTTTTGGAACTTGTTCTCTGGTTTCATGGTCTCCAGAACGGTAAGAAAGAAAGAAGTAGACAAGGAGTGAACTTCTGATCTTTGCTCAAAAGAATACAATGCTCTCTCCTTTTTTTTTTTTTTTTTTTTTTTGCTGTTTAATGAAAATTTTTTTAACATATAAAAAACTGAATATGCAGGAGATACCCATATGGTGGCGATGGTATTATTGGGGATCGCCGGTGGCATGGACGATATATGGCCTTATAACATCTCAGGTGGGTGACAGAACCAGTACAGTTCTGGTTCCTGGGCTTGGTGATGTACCTGTAAAAGAATATCTAAGAAGGTTCTTGGGATACGAGTACGATTTTCTTGGAGTAGTTGTTGCTGTTCATGTTGCCTGGGTAACGGTCTTCTGCCTCGTATTTGCCTATGGCATCAAGTTCCTCAACTTCCAAAGGAGATAAGATGAGGCCTTTATTTCTTCTTGTATTTATGCACTTTTCATGTGTAATAACTATGTTAAGTACAGAGAGCTTGTATTCTTTATTACATAGAAGGTAAATTTACCTTTTTGTCCTCGAATATATTTCTATACGTTTTGTCCTAAATTATTATTATTATTATTATTTTTAAATAACTATTTATACAATTTTGCTATGTAAAAAATTTTGTCAAATAACACATATTTTTATCCGTTTTCATATTTGTTTGATTCCGCGAAATTTGAAATATTGTTTAAAATACCAATCAAATTAAAACACGTGTTAATTTAAAAAATTAATGTAATTATAATTTTTGTTTTTTTAAAAAAATTTATAAATATTGATTTAATAGAAGTTATTGACGACTAACATATATTTTTAATTGGTATTTTAGATAATATTTTAAAAAAAGTCTTAAAAATCTCACGCCGTCTCTTAATAATAACTCATATGATTAGAAGGTGTAATTTCACTATTTTGCTCGAGGACATAAATTTTAATCTTTCTTAAAATTTTTTTAAAAAATTAATTCGTGTATTGATTAATTATGTGATGATTTTTAATAAATTTTTTAATGGAATTTGACAGGAAAATTAAATTGTATAAATAATTAAATAACAGATATTAATTTTTTTTTTTTTTTTTTGTTTGAAGATTTAGAAACGTATAGTTAAAGTTATAATATTGTATCGAATCTTCCGCTGCAACGTCACCTACCTACGTACCTTAACCTTGTCCCATGCAGAGGCAGGCGAAATTAAGGTAAATCATCTCATGTTATTTTACGTTGTCTAACATGAGAAACTTCGACCATTTCAGGAAAACATTCAACTACTCACTGACGTGGTACAGAATCTGCAATGTAAGGACAAAGTTATGGATTTCTTTTGTTTATTTAATTCTGAAATATATATATATATATACACACACATATGTAACGACAATATTTAGAATATAGTCAGCTCAATTGCTTCCTCACCAGCTGAATACTACCTTAAATTCCCATTTTTGTCACCTTTCTCCAAACTCTTTCTCGCAGGCATTCCTTATATAAGTTTAAGGATCCAAATTCCTATATCCCATTGCACTCCATCTCAAATCCTTGAAATTCCCTTCATTTTTTACTCTTTTTGGTAGTCTATAGACACCCAGGAAAGAAACTGGAAATTAAGGACAGTTGTGGGGGGTATATATTAATTTCATTCTTCACCAATCATTGAGAAACTACAACTGACTCTTCAGCTGATCAGCTCCAGTGTTTTTTGCGTTCTGCAGTGAGTTTTGAAAATGGCGGAAACTCCAATAACAACAGATGAGTTAAGGAAGTCCATGAGAAGGTCGCTGAGTCAGAGGCCGAGTTTTGCATCGGGTAGTGGGAGAGCATGGGCTTCAGCAAGTATCAGGGAGGTAATAGGTGGACCTGGAGGGGATGTTTTCCAGAAGAGCGGTAGAGAAAATGATGATGAAGAGGAGCTCAAATGGGCTGCAATTGAGAGACTTCCAACTTATGATCGAATGAGGAAAGGAATTATAACCCAAATCATGGATGATGGAAGAGTTGTTCGGGAGGAAGTTGATCTTTCTAATCTTGATTTTCAAAACAAGAAGCATCTTATGGAGAGTATATTGAAGGTTATTGAAGATGATAATGAGAGGTTTCTTAAAAGGCTTCGAGATCGGACTGACAGGTTAGAAACACAAACAGCTACTGATTTCTTTTTATCATCTACGTATTCTTCAATTCTTCTTCTGACAGTGAAAAGTAATAATACCACAGGGTTGGAATAGATATCCCAAAAGTTGAAATTAGATACGAGCATTTGTGTGTTGAAGGAGATGCATTTGTCGGAAGCAGAGCGCTTCCAACTCTTCTGAATTCTACTGTAAATTCAATAGAGGTACCTGTGTTCTGTTCCTTATTTAGGACATTTCTTTTTTTTGTTCTGAACTTTTAACATCAATATAACCTGTCTCCAGGGCCTTCTGGGACTTCTTGGGATTTTCCCGTCCAAGAAAAAGGCTGTCAAAATTCTTGATGATGCATGTGGAATAGTAAAACCTTCAAGGTATGATTTTGAGCTTGAAGAAAAATTAATTATCAGATACAACAAAGTCTAGTCATACTTCTTCTGAAACCCAACATTTTTCTGAGTTTTTTCAGGTTAACACTACTTCTAGGCCCTCCAGGGTCTGGAAAGACTACATTATTGAAGGGTCTAGCAGGAAAGCTTGAGGATGATCTTAGAGTATGTTAATTTTTCCTCATTTCCATCAGAATTAATCTACTATACTGATCTCTAAAATATGACTATTTCTAATAGTTGAAAGGAAAGATCACATATTGTGGTCATGAACTGAGAGAATTTGTACCTCAAAGAACATGTGCTTATATCAGTCAACACGATCTTCACCATGGTGAGATGACAGTTAGAGAGACCTTGGACTTCTCTGGGCAATGCCTGGGAGTTGGTTCCAGATATTACATGTTAGCTGAAATGTCAAGAAGAGAAAAAGATGCAGGAATTAAACCAGATCCTGAGATAGATGCATTCATGAAATCCATAGCAGTGGCGGGACAAAAGACAAGTTTGGTTACTGATAGTGTCTTGAAGGTTTGTCTAACATCCGACCATACAATGCCACAATTTTAATCAATTACATTTTCATAAGGTGATTCTATAAAAAATTATTGTATGCAGATACTTGGATTGGATATTTGCTCTGATACAATGGTTGGGGATGAGATGAGAAGGGGTATTTCAGGTGGCCAAAGGAAGCGTGTGACAACTGGTATGTGTATGTGTATGTGTGTGAAAAAAATTGATGGTTTACTTTGAAAATTGGATAGAATATCATAACTACAAGGAATATAACTTACTTGTTCAATAAATGCAGGAGAAATGTTGGTTGGACCTGCAAAGGTTTTCCTCATGGATGAAATCTCTACCGGTCTTGACAGCTCTACAACGTTCCAAATTGTCAATTACATGAGGCAGATGGTTCACATTATGGATTTGACCATGGTCATCTCTCTTCTCCAGCCTGCACCTGAAACTTACAATCTCTTTGATGACATTATTTTGCTTTCAGAAGGACAAGTTGTCTACCACGGTCCTCGTGAACGAGTTCTTGAGTTTTTTGAGAGTGTTGGCTTCAAATGCCCAGCAAGGAAGGGAGTTGCAGATTTTCTGCAAGAGGTTACTTCTAAGAAAGATCAGGAGCAATATTGGTTCAGGAAGAATCAACCTTACAGATATGTATCGGTGGATGAGTTTGTTAATCATTTCACCACTTTCCATGTTGGACAGAAGCTTTTTGATGAACTAGGGGTTCCATATGACAGAAGCAAAGCCCACCGCGCTGCATTGGTGAAAGAAAAGTATGGGATTTCCAACAAGGATCTTTTCAAGGCATGTTTGTCAAGGGAATGGCTCCTGATGAAAAGGAATTCTTTTGTCTACATTTTCAAAACTGTTCAAATAACAATAATGGCTTTATTCACCTTCACAGTGTTCTTTAGGACAGAGATGAAATCTGGTCAGATTGAAGATGGAGGAAAATTTTATGGTGCACTATTTTTCAGCCTTCTGAACGTGATGTTCAATGGGATGGCTGAGCTTGCAATGACTATCTTTAGGCTCCCTGTATTCTTTAAACAGAGGGATTCTCTATTTTATCCTGCCTGGTCCTTTGCTCTTCCCATTTGGCTTCTCAGGATCCCTGTCTCAGTAATGGATTCACTGATATGGATCATTCTTACTTATTACACAATTGGTTTTGCTCCTTCTGCCAGTAGGTAAGGCTGTCCAAAGCACCACTGTCCGGTGATAATGAATTCAACTGTCTTTGCATAATTCTAGTAGAAACTGATGAGCCCTGATTTTCCTATTCTGAATCAGGTTCTTCATGCAACTACTGGCATATATCGGTATACATCAGATGGCTCTGGGCTTATTCCGCTTTGTCGCTGCTGTTGGAAGAACTCAGGTTGTTGCAAACACCCTTGGCACCTTCACCTTGCTGTTAGTTTTTGTCCTTGGTGGATTCATCATTGCCAAAAGTAAGCAATTTATCCTTAGTTTCCTGTCTCCAAAAAAGCAACAAATTGATCAGAAGTCAAAAATTGTAGCATTATGAATTTTTCATTACCTTCAAATTTAAATAACCAATGCAAATTTTCTGAACAGATGACCTTCAGCCTTGGATGAAATGGGCATATTATCTCTCTCCCATGTCTTATGGACAGAATGCCATCGTCCTTGTTGAGTTTCTTGATAAAAGATGGAATGCGGTGAGCTGATAGTTGCTGTCAACAGCGTCTAGTTAGTTATGTTTCTTCTGCACAAGCATTCTTATATATTTGTGAATTGATACTTTCTCCAGCCCAATTTTGATCCAAGATTTCCGGGGAGTACTGCTGGTAAGGAACTTCTTGCAGGCAGAGGCATGTTCACAGAAGAAAAGTGGTATTGGATATGTGTCATCGCACTCTTTGGCTTCTCCCTCTTTTTCAATCTCTGCTTCGTTGTAGCATTGACTTACTTGAAGCGTAAGTCTTGACTCTTAAATATCATTAGTTCTTCTGTGTTGATCAACACCTGTTTCAGTTATGACAATTGGTTGAAACTCAAAATTGCAGCTTTTGGAGATTCCAAATCCGTTACTGGAAATGAAGATGATGAAAGCAAGAAAAGGAGAATTACATACTCTAACGGAAAGGTGACAAATAGAAGTTCAGCATCTACAGCTCCTATGTCTGGAGGTTAACATCTTAGCCCTTTTATTCTTGGTCTTTTTCCATTGCTTGCTTCAAGGGAGTACAATGATGATCAAACCCAAATGAACCAAACCAAAAACAACATAAAACAGTAATGTTCTTTCTTTCAGTAGTATTTGAGACACGTTGAATGGTTACAGGTACAGATATGACAGTGCAGAATACTCAAGATAATCAGGGCATAACTGAGACAGAAAATGTAGTGAACAGAAAAGGGATGGTGCTACCTTTTCAACCATTGTCACTCTCATTCGACCATGTGAATTACTTTGTTGACATGCCTGCTGTAAGTCTCTACCTAATGAGAATATGTTACAATTTCTATCTACAACAAAAATCTCATTGATCTCTGATGTTGTTTTGTTTACCAGGAGATGAAAAGCCAAGGAATAGAAGAGACTCGACTACAACTGCTACGAGATGTTAGTGGTGCTTTTAGGCCTGGAGTTTTAACGGCACTGATGGGGGTTAGTGGTGCTGGAAAGACTACCTTGATGGATGTCCTAGCTGGCAGAAAAACAGGAGGATATATTGAAGGAAATATCAGCATTTCTGGTTACCTCAAGAACCAAGAGACTTTTGCTCGTGTCAGTGGCTACTGTGAGCAGAATGATATACATTCTCCTCATGTAACTGTCTACGAGTCTCTCTTGTATTCTGCATGGTTGCGTCTCCCTGCATCAGTGAACACAGAAACAAGAAAGGTTTGCCTTTTTCTCAGCAGCACTTTAGTCTGATCATGCCTGGTTTCATCTCTCTATCTGAAAAAATGAAATGTCTTGCATACTGTCATATCAGATGTTTGTGGAGGAAGTAATGGATTTGGTTGAGCTAAACTCCTTGAGAGACGCATTGGTTGGCCTTCCAGGAGTAGATGGCCTATCCACAGAACAAAGGAAACGGCTTACGATAGCTGTTGAATTGGTTGCAAATCCTTCAATCATCTTCATGGATGAGCCAACATCTGGCCTAGATGCCAGAGCAGCTGCAATTGTCATGCGAGCTGTTAGAAATACAGTAGATACAGGAAGAACTGTTGTCTGCACAATTCACCAACCAAGCATAGACATCTTTGAAGCATTTGATGAGGTATTTCTCAACCCTGTAGCATTTGCAAGCTTCTTTCCAGTTTAATCCAATGGTCATCTTGAAGTTATTTAACCTATCTCCTATCTTCTTTTTATCTGCAGCTATTTTTGATGAAGAGAGGAGGTCAAGTTATTTATGCTGGACCTCTTGGTCACCAATCTCAGCATCTAATAGAATATTTTGAAGTGAGTTCAGTTCACCTCAAAAAGTACTATACTTTTGTTCATTTTCTACTGTATATGCTCATGATTTTATTTTTCATTTTCCTCCAGTCTGTTCCAGGAGTCCCCAAGATCACAGAAGGATACAATCCTGCAACATGGATGTTAGAAGTGAGCTCCTCAGCAGTTGAATCTCAGTTGGGCGTAGACTTCTCAGAAATCTATTCCAACTCTGATCTGTACCGGTGAGTAAAAAGATAAAACTCAAATTCCAGTGGTCCTTTCACTTTCGAAAGTTCAATTTAAAACTGACCTTTTTCCATCACTTTATTCCTTATTGCAGGAGGAATGAAGGACTTATCAAAGAGTTAAGTACTCCAGCACCAGGGTCTAAGGACCTATACTTCCCAACCAAATATTCCCAGCCCTTCATTACTCAGTTCAAGGCTTGTTTTTGGAAACAGTACTGGTCTTATTGGAGAAATCCACAGTACAACGTCATTCGATTTTTCATGACAACAGTAATTGGAATTATATTTGGAATCATCTTCTGGGATAAAGGAAGCAAAATGTGAGTAATATTTATCTTAGATAAGTATATCTTGACTCAACTCATCTATGAATTATCTCAAACAAACTTCTGTCTCTAACAGGAGCAAACAACAAGATTTGTCAAATCTTCTTGGAGCAATGTATGCTGCTGTCCTGTTTCTTGGTGGAACAAACACTTCTGCAGTACAATCTGTTGTGGCTATTGAAAGGACAGTCTTCTATCGCGAAAAAGCAGCAGGAATGTTCTCAGCTTTGCCATATGCATTTGCACAGGTATACAAAGTGAAATCTTGATCTTCAAAATTCTCAATATGAATCACCAATTCATAAATTGATTAGAAAATATTATCCAACTCTGCAGGTGTCTGTTGAAACTATATATGTTGCTGCCCAAACTTTTGTGTACAGTCTCCTCCTTTACTCAATGATTGGATTCCAATGGCAAGCAGACAAGTTCTTCTGGTTTTACTACTATGTATTCATGTGCTTTGTCTACTTCACCCTCTATGGGATGATGCTTGTGGCCCTCACACCAAGTTATCAAATAGCTGCAATTCTCATGTCTTTCTTCCTCAGCTTCTGGAATCTCTTCTCTGGTTTCCTCATTCCCAGAATGGTGAGTATAAAAATGCCTCATATTCAAGATTATTCCATTCAAAATGAAACATAAGCTGACTACTTGCAAAACCTTTGTCCAACGCAGGCAATTCCAATCTGGTGGAGATGGTACTACTGGGGTTCTCCAGTTGCATGGACAATCTATGGCCTCATTACATCTCAGCTAGGTGACATACAAGACCTAGTCCATATACCCGAGCATGGTGATCTTCCAGTGAACATGTACCTGAAAGATTACCTGGGCTATGAACATGACTTCCTTGGCGCAGTAGCTGCTGCTCATCTTGGTTGGGTGCTTCTCTTCTTCATTGTCTTCGTTTATGCCATCAGAGTATTGAACTTCCAAAGGAGATAAGTAAATGGATGGGACTTGCATAACCTCATCCCTTGGGGGATGAAAGACTGTTGTATTTATTCATTCATCTTTAATACTCAGTTGTTTGTAATTCAAAAAACAAGAGCTCCTTCTTTTCTCTGAATTGTCCATTCTTATTCCTTCTTTTGTAATAACATTCTGCTTCAGATATATATATATATATGTATTTTCTCAGATACCATATTATGAAGCTAAGTACTCAAGATAATCCAGACTGTTGAATTGAACACAACCAAAGAACAGCTTTTGAGCAATATTCTTTCCAAGAACATCTAACCTCGTACTTGAATTGGGCAACTTCTTCCTTCTTTTTTTTTTTTTTTTTTTCCCAACAAACAAGCAACTTTGTCCATACTAAATGCACTTCTTACACTTGAAAGTCTTCATAAAATTAACAGTTAAGTATAGGAAAAGTAGAAGATACATACCGATTAGCTATAGGTGACTCCCAGTACCAGAGGCAGTTTGGCCCATATTTGGATAAGTTTCAAGCCTAGGTTGGATGTCCAAGCAGGAAGGTAGGAGAATCCCAGAGGAGTTAGACAGGATCCAAAGATGACAAATACGCTAACAACACCAAAATTGAATCCATTTCTGCACAATTTATATAAAGAAATCTGTCATTTTCTTTGACCCGAGCTATATTAATATAATAAAGCAAAGATTAACACTTTAGTCGCCTCCGGAGATGGTGGCCGGCGTGCGGGCGGAGGACCGGAGGAAGATGAAAGATGGAAAAGAACCTCAACCCAGAAAATAGAAATGTGGAAGAACAACACGCAAAACATCGTGGAATCCAACGTTGGATCGGAATCCACTGCATGGAAACTCTATAAACAAAGCACGGCGAACAAGGACGTAACGCCGGAATACTCGATGGGAGCTCTCCCAGAAAAGAACGCATTCCATTTTAATAGCAACAAATATATATATATATATATATATATATTTTAATATTACTAAATATATTTTTCTTTTCTCCTAACTACAATCCAACCTTTTTTTTTTTTTTTGTCTGATAGTTCATAACTACAACCCACCTAATCTACACAAATAAAATAAACCGCCAATCACCCTACAGAACTATCAATCGAATCCATCGAACCCAGCAAAATCTTGATTCTTTTGGTATTCACAGACATGGAAACCCGGATACCCATGAAAATGCATTACTGGGTTCGTGCTTCTCCTTCCGATTTCAGTGGAACGTTTCCTCAACCTCGGAGGTAAAGGCTCTATTGCTCTGTAATTTGCATTATTCGTTAATCTGATTTTTGTTCTGGAAATTTTTAGTGGGCATACCGCTGTGAACATTGGGAAATCGAAGATTGTAGTGTTTGGAGGCTTAGTTGACAAGCAATTCCTCGACGACATTTTTGTTTATGACATTGGTACTTCTTTTTTTTTTTTTTTTTTTTTTTTTTAAAGTTTCTTGCTCTGTACTTTTCTTTCAATTGTTGCTACTTTTGAATTACCTTCTTCCGGGTGCTTGATTGTTCTTTCTTATTTCCTGCCTATGGGTGAAGTTAATTTTCTTGAATCTCACTGCAGTTCCATTGCTGAAAATTTGTATTTACAATGATGGCCCTGTTGTCAACTTTAATAAACAAATAGACAGTTATGGAATTCTTTATTTCTTGAAAAAGTTTTGGACTTTTTGTATATATAATCTCCTAGATTCCCTAGTTTATGTAAAGATTACTGGCAGAAAAATAAATATCTTTAACTTAATGTTGTCATTTCCAGGCATTCTAATGTTTCTCCATGTTGTATGTTGTAAACTGACTGATATTTTGCACTTCTTGTGTCATTTTCTGTTATTGGTTCTGTTCATTCAAAAAGGGAAAGAAATAACAACTTATGCTCACAGAAGGTTATGGAAAGTATTTTTTGATTACTGAGCTTGTGAATGATTTTTGGTAGTTGTGAGTGCTCATACTTTAATTGTTAAATTCATTCATCGGGATTTTGCATCGTATTGGTATTTTTTTCTTTCCATACAAAGTGAAAATTTAAAAGGAATTATATCCAGCAAAAGGTTTTGGAATGTATTGAGTTAAGATTGTGCTGAGGAATGAATTTAAGTAGAAATCGCTATTTATGCTTGGTTATATCAGTTCCATGGGCCCTTATGGAATTCCTGCAACTTGTGGTGTGAGAAAGGATTTTGAGCATGAACATAAGAATTCACTCTAAATTTTTCAGACAACAAATTATGGTTTCAGCCAGAGTGTACCGGTAGTGGCTCTGATGGGGAAGTAGGCCCCAGTCCACGAGCATTTCATGTTGCTGTAGCAATTGACTGTAACATGTTTATCTTTGGTGGGAGATCTGGCGGTAAAAGGTCTGTCATGCAGGCCTAACACATCTCCAGCTCTGTTGCTTTTCCTGGATAATTTTCATCAAATTTGTCACAGAACCTTGTGGAGATTGATTGATTATATGCTGACTTGATTTTG
Source organism: Marsdenia floribunda (assembly GCA_035583425.1). Taxonomy (NCBI): domain Eukaryota; kingdom Viridiplantae; phylum Streptophyta; class Magnoliopsida; order Gentianales; family Apocynaceae; genus Marsdenia; species Marsdenia floribunda. The sequence continues at coordinate 14,921,909 of JAXGGT010000001.1, forward strand.
CAGGTTGGGTGATTTTTGGGTGCTGGATACTGGTGAGGATTTCAATTGCATGGTGTGAATTTCTGGATTTTTCAAGCGATGGCTGTTTTAGCTGTTCATTAGTCATCTAACTGTTGAGGTTTCATAGATATATGGCAGTGGTCAGAGCTTACCAGTTTTGGTGACTTACCTTCTCCTAGGGATTTTGCTGCTGCTTCAGCCATTGGCACTCGTAAAATTGTAATGTATGTGCTGGTCAAATGCCTAATTTTATTGTAATTGGATTTAACTGAATTTTCAGTCTCAGATGGGTGTAAAAGATATGCAGGTATGGTGGCTGGGATGGTCGAAGATGGCTATCTGATGTCTATATTTTAGACACAAGTAAGTCCCTATCTCAGAAAACATTAGTTGCTTAGGCATAGATTGTGAAAATTTTAATATTCAGATTTTTTTTTTTTTTTTTTTAATTCTATGATCTGTCTCATATTATTTTCTTGCAGTTTCACTTGAGTGGGTAGAGTTATCTGTTACTGGTGCATTGCCACCTCCAAGATGTGGCCATACAGCCACCATGGTTGAGAAGAGGTTGCTTGTCTATGGGGGAAGAGGTAATTTAGGAGACAAATACATTATTATTCCAGGATGCATATATGAATTTTTTAGTCAACTATTTTCTAGAGTATAAGGTTTATAGTTTCAACTGCATCTTCTGAAGATTTACATTATATTTCAATACCAACTTAAAATGAAAAAAGTAGTTTTTCTTTATTTTTACTTTGAGTAAAATTAAAAATAATAAATATTGGGTTTCTTTTTTTAAAGTGAAAAATGTTATATTTGAGTTGTTATTTGGATAAAGTTTTATTTGAAAATAATAGGTATGATAAGTGCATAATAATGATTTTATTATTGTAATGTGTTTGAGGGACGTGACCTTTGAAAGCCTCACAAAAGCATATCTCACTTTTTTAAACTTGAATTGGGAGAAAACTTTTATTTTCTTCTAATGTTGTTTAAACAAGTACAATTTTTTAAATGAAAAAAGTATCAGTTTTTTCTAAATTAAAAAAAAAAAAAAAAAAATCCAAATAAACCCTGTTCTTATGTTTATGTAGGTGCACTGATTGTTCTATTTAAATCTGGACTCATTTCATTTCTTGTGGGTCTATCTGGCCAACAATTTTTTTTATTAAAAAAAACATTGTTTTTAAAACTTTGACCAACTTTTTTACTTATTGAAAAAGTAAATTTTCAAGTTTTTAATTATATTTTTAATAGTTAACTATAGAAATATCAACTTTAAATGTTCAATATACTTTTGAAAACAAATCCTAGATTTAGTTTCCTAGAAATTGCGTTACTTGTTGTTTATTGTAGCGGGACACATGTGATGGGAATTGGAAATTTCAGTATCCTATTTTCCCCAGTTTTGCAGGTCTCCTTGATGTATTAATTTGAGTTAATCCTTCTGTCCTATTCAACATAAATAACTTGGTGTGTTAAATTATTATTATTATTCATTTTGCATTGATGACTGATATTTTCCTTGTTAGGTGGTGGAGGACCAATCATGGGCGATTTATGGGCTTTAAAGGGCCTTATTGAAGAGGGTATTTTCTCCCATTCTGTACATACACAAACGTTAACAGATGCATCTTTACGTCGTTTGTTACATTTTTGTTATTTGTATTCTTTATTGATGGTGGCTTCATTTTGAATATGGGACTTCTCATATAATGTACTCTCTGTTGTAATACATCCCTGAAATAAGCAATGATACTTGAAGTGGGATGAAGGGAATTTGAAGTGAGTGTTATCATTTACACTGTATGTGCCACGTAGAATCTAAAAGAACGTTTAGTGAATTAACAGTTGTGTGCATTTAGCATCCTACAAAAAGAAAAAATCTGAAGGTTGATGTACCACAATCCATCCTTGGTGGCAAAAGTAATGAATTATATAAGTATTAAAAATGTACATGAATTCTTGTTCCTACTGACATCTGTGGTAGCAAGTGGATGTCAGGCCATTTAAGCTGATCAGCATATAATTGCCCATCAGAAATGGTCTCAAGAAGAGGGGCGGGGGATAAGGAAATAAAATAAGTGGAATGAGCTCTGCAGTATGGTCCGATCATCAAGTTTCCAGAAAAATATATCTGGTTTCTCATATTCAAAAAAAAAATTCCTGTGTAAATTTTCTATATGATGCATCAGCATTCATCAGAGGGATGAACCCTCCTTATGCAAATCTTCTATTAAAGTTTTACATTTGAGAACATGGATTTAACTGTGTCTGTAATAACTAGCTATCTGACATCTAAAACTCTAGGTATTCATGGAACAATTCATTTGTGTCACATTTTTCTTGTTTCTAAAAGCTTACACAATCCGTAAGGCCTTGTTTTTGTACAGATTTCTATTTCCTGCTTTCTGTTCTTTTCAAGTGTTTTCACCTTTTCTTCAAGAACAATGTGTAGTGGGTATGTTTTTCAGAGTTATTTTCTGAAAGATCATACGAGCATGTTTATCCTATTTCTTGTCTACCTATTCTTTTTGTAAATAAGAGTTGTTCTTTTGTCTAAAAATGAAGAGATTTCTTATACTTTCTCGTAATGTGAATATTGTATGGACATTTCTAATTTTTGCAACTAACTTTCACTGTGTTGATTTTGTCCGCTAATTGTGGAAGGAAGAGAATGAAAATCCAGGATGGACTCAATTGAAGCTCCCAGGTCAAGCTCCTCCCCCCTGTTGTGGGCATACTGTCACATCTGGAGGGCATTATGTAATTTCTTCACTTATTCTTTCTCCGCTTCTCAGTACTTCACACTTTGATTTGAAATTTTCTGACATTGATTAGTATTCTTAATTAGAAAACAGAAAACTTTACAAAGACATGATATTGGTTGGTGTATGGAATTTGTTCCACATGCTACTTTATTGCTACCACTGTGAGGTTCTTTTCAAGCTGACACTGCCGTTTAATCGCAAATCTCGCATATAATATCTTTTTGTGCAACAAGAGTTGTTTCATTGCTCATAAGTACTGTGAATGTATTTTAAAGTTTCAGTTAACTTGTCTCCTTCATCTCCATGAAACGACTCGTTGGCGGGGAAATTTTCATTTTTATGAATTGGCATTAGAAATGAAGTTAGAATTTAACTTTAATAGGACTCCTGCATTTTGTTTTATTGCAAATATTTTGGTATAAGTTATTATTCAATACTTAAGATTTTCTCTAGAACTAGACTATTTTTTCAGTTTATAGGTAAAGATTTTGTTCTCCCTTCCTGGTTTGAAATTAATTTTATTGTTGAATCCTTATTCGGAAACTGCATTCTACCTACTCATATTATTACTTTTTTTCTTCTACTTGTAGAAGACATTTAGTTCAAGTATACAGTTTACCCAATTATAGTTCATAATCAGTTTTCTTTTTATCTTATTTGCTTTCTCTCCTGTTAATGCTAGATTTCATGTATATATACTCACATTCTAGTCCACATTGACATGGTTCCCAATTTTTTGTATCTAGAGATGGACAATATCACCAGTTTCTTACTTGACATGAACACTATCAAATTCCTTTTATTACCTTATTTCAGACTTGACAGAAAGTTCTTTGCAGCTTTTATTATTTGGAGGGCATGCAACTGGTGGCTGGTTGAGTCGCTACGACATTTATCATAATGACTGTGTTGTTCTGGACAGAGGTTAGTTTCCTTGTCTTGTAAATTTGTTGGGTTGGGGCAGTTTGCTGTATATTTTTACTGCTTTAGCCTCTGGGAAGGTAATTTTCTCTCTGTTTTCTCTTTTAGGGTTGGTTATAAGTTTTTTTTTTTTTTTTTAAAAAAAAATTTCTATGCCTGTAGTGTCTGTTCAATGGAGACGCCTGCCAACTATAAATGATCCACCAGCTGCACGAGCATACCATACTCTGACTTGCACCGGTTCCCGTTATCTATTATTTGGGGGTTTTGATGGCAAATCAACTTATGGTGATCTGTGGTGGTTGGTGCCAGAAGGTAATCCAATCTCTTTTACTGTATATTTTTCTGTAATGTTTGGATGGCCCCGCTGATTCAGCACTGATCTAGTTTACGAGATGAAATAATGAAAACTTGTTGAAAAGAAAAAGGAAGATTACCTTCACCTGTATGTTTTAAATTTTACAGTTTGCCAGTGTTGCTACTCTTTCAGCTATAGCTTTGGATGTTTGATTCACTGGTTCCGTTAAGTTGAGCTACATTGATTTTCATCTTCCCCCCCACAAAAAAAAAAAAAATCTATGTTTCCTTTGGTGTATTTTAAAACTTAGTCAGGAAAAAGAAACTGAAATTTTGTGAGAAGTTGTAAGTAAATTTCTTTGAACCATACATTAAATCAAATTAAATCATTTTTACCTTGTATGCTATACTTTTGGATATCACTTATTTACACTGTTTTTGAAAGTAATTTTTATGCCTACATGGTTTGATTATTGCCATGTGACCACTAGCATAATCTTAACAGATTCTTCGGTGCATAGTACGCGCTTCTTTGTTAGCATTAGTTTTTAATAATGTGGTAATTTCACATAATGGTCCATGCCTTGGTCCAACCCAAAAGGCACCTTGTGGTTAAAATAGTTCCAGTTTACCTAGATTTTGTAGGATTCAGTAATTCCCTGCAAATGGTTGTAACCAAAGTATGCTCATAAAATATTTTCATTCTATCAGTGTATCGAATATTAATTTGCTATGTTTTTGGAGTTAGTCTCTACCATGTCATGGGTTGTATTATTAACTAAACTATCTAGGATTCACCAAAAAAAAAAATTATGTCCTGGTGCGAGATATTATTAGGCTGTGCATAGGAATCAATTCATTTAACTAGATTTCACAATCATCTTGGGAAAATGAAAATGCTCTGGAGAACAAAAGAACGAATCATCAATTACAATTATCAGTAACCTTGTTAAAATTGCAAAAGGGTTTTCAAAAGACTAGAAGGAATTAGTGGAATCTACTCAATCAATGTAAAATTCTTGTTTTATCTCATGCATATTTTCAAATGGGCTTTGGAATAAACTCTGCTTTTCTTTGTGTGGTTTCTGTTGCCTCGAAGATGATCCTATTGCAAAGAGACCAACTATTTCTCCACATAAAGTTGATTCTGGAAATAAAGGTGCTACGGTGACTAATGATGGTGGCCACATCTCTGAAACCAAGGTAATAACGGAATTGTATTAGTGTTTCAACAGTGCGTCCTAGAAATGGTTTGTTCTTGATTTTGATTTTTTTTAAGTGAATAAATTTGCTTATCTTGAAAACCAGCTTATGTATTGACTAAATCTATTTTCTTATCTGCATTGGTCTACTCCAATATCTCATCAATCAAACTATGGCTACTCTGTTCTGCATTCCAATGTTAGTGAGTTGGGAATGCAGAAATTCTGCAGAAAAGTAAAGGCCATTTTAGAAGTTTACTTATCTAGCTATCTGAGAAGCTGGTTTACTCAAATTAGTTAGACTACATAGTCATGGTTCCAAGTAAAAGTAATATTAGATTTGCTTATAGTAGTAATAGAATTGCTCTAACAAGCATTTTCAGCTTTCTCTTTTCCACTAAATTTGGTTGTATTCATTACATAGGTGAATTCAAAATCAGCAAAATATCCTGTGTATGAATTCGTAAAATAGCAATTCTCTTGATTTTTTTGGATTTCTACAGGAAAGCCAAATGGAAGTATCTACTGTCTCAGAATTGCAGAAAAGATTGCAAATTCGGATTTCATTTCCTCACAGGAAGAAAGTCATCAATGAGCTGCAAGACAAAGAACTTATTGACCTAGCAGCTCAAGCAATTGGAGGAAAGGCTCTCACTAATGTAGAGGTTTTGGATATTTGAGATATTATGACAAGCACTATGATACATTTACATGAATGTTTGGCATGTTTCAGCCTTTAAATTTTGATATTTTGTTGGTTAGGCTGTGAAGGCACTTCGTGACCGTTGGAAAAACTCTTCATCAAGGTCTATACAGCTGAAAGAGCTCAGTCCATTACTTCGGGATTATCAACGACTTATTACCCGCCATCATGTGTAAGAGTGTGCTTATTTACATTAGGCAGAAGAATTGCTACGTCTTATGCATTTGACCATCTTCTCAAAGCTAATCCTGAAAATTACCTTGAGCAATTTCAAAGTTTTTCTTGTATAAATAATTACCAAAAGGGGGAAAAAGGACTCATTGAAGAGCAGGTAAAATAGTAGTGTGTTAGAATAAGATATCAACCTATTTAGTCCTGTTCGGTGTTGGCCTAATTGAAGCAATATGTCTGTTTGAAGACGGGAGAACTTAAAATACTACTTTTCTATCAATATGATCATAGACTTCTATACTATAATCTACCTCTGTATTATGTTTCTAAATCCCTTGGTTTAGTTTACTGCCCATCATGTGTGAAATTGAAATTTGTTTCTGCTGGCTATGCAATATTCAAGTTTGGAGTGCTAAACATCATATCCAAATAAATGCAATTGATGACTGACTGATTAACCCCCCATGTAATTTGCTTAGAAGCTGCAACCAAGACATCTTTTGAAAGAAAATTTGGAGGGTGTATTACCTAAATTGGTTTGTTCCTTGTTACTAATAAATATTATGAAACTTTGTTATTATTTATAGATATGAATTTTGCCCTTTGTAAATGGCTTCAAACAGCCCAATGAATTTATATTTTATGCAACAGAGTATTAGAATAAAGGAGATGTAAGAGCTTTCCACACTAGCTATTATGAGTTCCCTTTAGGGTGCTCTTTTGTCCTCATCTTTAATGAACATTCTCCGCTCATTTTGCTCCTAAAAAGCTTGGTGCTTTTCATTATTTACAGGGAAGAACTTGAAGAGAGTTTAGAGTCTATGGAATCTGGCTTTCCTAGAGGAAAGACTTACCGATTCTATCATGTTAAAAATGCATCTCAGGTATGAGATTCTTCAAACTCTGTGGGGCTTTTTGATTTTTTTTTTGGTTCTCTCTTTAAATTGATTTCATTTTAATTCCTAATAACAGCCACTATTTATTCAGTCCTGTATTCAGTTCTTGACAAGAAATGTAAGATGAACTTAACTTCCATTTAGATCATTAGATTGCTAACAATTTTGGGAGTAGGGATCTTCTCTTACAGGAAATTTCCTGTTACCCTCCCTCCCTATTGCACTAATACAAATATACCAAGTGTCATTATTGCATTAATATTTAAATCACCAGTGCT
>JAXGGT010000001.1:14929250-14944719 GCA_035583425.1 Marsdenia floribunda
GTTACCCTCCCTCCCTATTGCACTAATACAAATATACCAAGTGTCATTATTGCATTAATATTTAAATCACCAGTGCTTATATTTGTATTGGTATAACAAAGAGTAACAATAAATGTAAATCCTATCTTGGGAATGTGCTCTTCTTTGCCACAAGTTCCTACTTCCCCATGTTAGGAATTTTACTTGAGTCAATACGTTTTCCCTTGTTTTCCCATTGACAAGCATCTCTATAGGACGTAAACATGACAGTCTTATTAGTGCTTTGAGACCGAGAGCGGTAGGTACATGGTTAATTTGGTCGAGGGAAAAACAGGAATTGCCATGAATTTCCAGTCACCTCAGTCCAACAATATTTTGCAAATTACAATATTCTTTCTTTAACGTCTAATGTGGTAATGTACTAATGACCATGTGGAGAGTAGTAATCCAGTTAATATCTCTGTTGATTTTTCACCTGTAGTGCCATTGATTATTCCTTCTTTTTTTTTTGTTTTTGGGGAACTGATTGATATTCAGCTGCGCATGGAAGATGTCCATTGTCTATTAATGGAGTACAAGGAGCTGCTATCAGACATAGAAACTTAAAATCATAAAAGGTGAAATGTCTCCAAGTTTTTGAAACACCACACTCTTTACCTTTCCCTTATCATATGAGATTGTTTGGAAGTGTTTGCTTGCATATCTGAGTTCCTTCATTGCGTGTGTGTTTTCTCCTTAAATCTAGAGAAGAAAGTAATGCTGTAACTCTGATGTGAATTAGCTTTGAATAAATGCATATTTTACAGGAGCCTTGGAATTCTGATATTTTATAATTAGCTCTGCAAATGATTGAAGGAATTCATAGCTTAATCACTTCCATACACAAACAACAAGAATGCATGATATATATATATATATGTTCGGAATAACACAACAGATGAGAAAAAGCAATTTCAGAATGAATCTCTTTTACAGACAAAATCACATTCTTGGGTGAGTTAGGTAGGTTAACGGATGGATTCGATGATTTTGTTGAGCTTCTCGAGCTTTCCCATTCTCTGTTTTTCACTTTCGCTCACTAGCTGCAAAGATTTGGAGAGATTATGTAAGGAAAAAAAAAAAAAGAGAAGAAGAATCCTAAGTCAAATATCTTTCCACTTTTGAATAGTTTGAATAGTTTTAATGTATCTAGTATTCTCACCTCCATTAACGTAGCAGTTAGCTGTGCTTTTTCGTTATTTTTCTCATGGAAAGTATCCAAAGCATCTTTGTATTCTTTCTCCTGTTGCCACCAGAAAAAAAAAACACAAAAACCATACTCGTGAAAAAGCGCACACACCATGAAAAGAGGGGGAGACATGGAAAATCTTGAAAGAACCCAGCAGATATTATTTCACTTACCTTCTTTTGGCAAACTTGTCCAAGTGATTTAAGGTCGCGATTAACAATATCAATTCTTTTACGTACAGCTGCAACTTCCTTCCTCATTGGATCTGTCAAAACTTCAAGCTCCTGTTGAATTTCACAACTCACAAAATTCATATACATATATATATATATATATATATAATTGTATTTATTATGCAGCCAGTACTTACTTCCCAAACTTGTGCAAGCCGCCGTGTCTCCTCCTCAGCACGGCTGAGATGAGATTCCACTTTCTCCTTCACCTCCATCTTCTTCTTCTCAATCTCTTCTTCTCTAGCTTGATAAGATGCAATTGCCAACTTGGAAAGCTCCTCATCGTCATTCTCATCCGATGATAATCGCCCACTGCTTCCCAAACTCGCAAGATTCTTCATTTTTTTTTTCCCCTGTACTGAATGCAGATCACTTATTCTTCTTCTTCCTCTTCTTCTTCAGATGTAGCTGTAAAAAATGAATATGCATGCACCAGTTGGTTTCTACTTCTGCAGCTGCTCCACATATTTATATACTCTCTCTTTCTTCTTCTTCTTCTTCCATTCTTTCTTAATGTGGTCATATCTGCTTTTGCTTTTACTTTAATGCTCTCTCTCTCTCCCCCCCTCTTTCTTGCTTACTTTTCAAACCATATTGGGGAAGAAAAAGAAAAAGGGAAAGAGAAATATATATATATATATACACTCTAACTTTATAAGCTGATTATTATGTATATATCCTGAGATTCCTACTCAAAATTTTCAGGAGGGGAAAACGCAAATAAAGAAATTGAAAGCACATTAAGGTGCAGGGTAATTCCTAACTTCCTTTATTTAACTACTTTCATGAGTTGGACCCACGAAGGACATTGTCTTGTATGTTAATTGTATATTGTAGTATTTAGTCTCCTATGAATCTTCTCGAATTATTACCAATAAAGAAACTGAAAGTACAAGAATAGAATAATTGTACTGAAGGTATATAACATGGTGGATCAGATGGGCTTTGCTGGAGAGAATCAGCCGATAATCCTATATAATTTATCTACAAATGGCATACTGGGCAGAGAGAGAGAGAGAGAGAGAGTTTGCTTGAAGCATGAGCAAATTTGTTAGTTGGGTTCAGTCAAATGAAAGTGATCACAGCTAGCGAGCAAGCAGGCACGTACAGAGGATGTTACAGAAAGGGAAAGAAAAGAAAAGGCCAGTCATGGCGCTCGGTGTTGAGAAGCTCTGGTTGTGGTTGTTATAATGTATGATCAGATACAGAAGCCACATGTCATACTCGTAGGGGATGGGGGGTACCTTGCCTGGAAAGCTAAGTCAGATTCTTTTCACTTCACTTCCGTGCTGCAGGAATACATGCAAATTTAATATCTGCTAACAATATTGGTAGAGTACCAAAGTGGAAACAAATACGGTTTATTTTTAAATAAAAAAATAATAAATATTTGAAAGAACTTAATTTTTTTTTTAAAAAAAATTGTTGATTATAAAATTAGTCTAAATAAAATAATTTTATATAGCTTTAAATTATATATACTATCTATTTATGTATTCAAATCTTTTTCAATTTAAATCAACTAATTGTCAGTTATGCAAACATTTTTTATTTATTATATATAGAAAATCAATGTGATAATTCTAAATTTTTTTTTTTTTAAATACCCTTAATTTATTAATTGTTCTTGAATTTAAAATATTAAAATTAAGATTTATTTTAATCATTTCAATAGAAAAGACGTAACTTTCTTTAGAAGTATAGTGAAGAGGGGAAAAAATGAGATGGCAAAAAAATTAAAAATTTTCACTCATTTATGGAAGAAAACTAAATAAGGTGATATTAAAATAGATATGCTTATTAAATTCTTAAAAATGACAAAAAGAATGATAAATAGTAACAACATTAATAAAATTTATCAACGCAATTAAATTTAAAATACTTTCAAAAGATTTATGACATGTCATCAACAAAGTTATCACCCCTCGCTCTAGTAAAAAAACTCTAATAATATGATTTGGTGTAGGCCATTAAGACTTCTAAAAAAGAGTCACCCTATGAGGAGTAATGTATGTTCTAAAAGATAAAGTTCAATATGATATATTATTACTAGATGTTTTCTTACTGTATTTTCCTGATTTCATATAAAAATAAGTTTGGACGATCTGTTTCTAGTGTCACGAACTTAGACTTTCAACCAACGTCATTGTCTCTTGTAACCAAGTTAGTCTAACCTTCTAAATAGCTATAAGTATTGAAAACTAGTTAGGACGAAAAAGCTTCGAATGACTTGGAAAATGTTATTTATTTCAAAGAAGAGATTACTTCATTCTTACTCTTGGATGTATTGATTTCTTGGTTATCTCTTGAATCACTTCTTGGATGGTTTTCAAATGAATACCATCTCCTATTTATAACCTTGTACCTCCTCAATGGACGACTAGGGGCTAGGATCATCTTGATCCAACAATAGTTAGACCTCTTCTAGAACTGCCGACAACACTACATACAACAAGTAAATATTAAAGTATTTTATATGTACAAGGACCGTCTAGATCTGTCTACATTGTTCATGCATGCTCAAGAGTATTGCATCATCCTCTTGAGTCTTCTAGGGTTTTTCGACATATTTTGGGTCGTTCAAGATATTTCAAGAGTCTTCTAGTACTCCCCCTTATAGTAGTGTTGTCATCATTTTTCCTAGCTAAAGTAGTAGACCATCGTTTTCTCTATATGTGACACCAAGCATAAGGTGAAAGAACTATACACAAGCACCCTATTATTTTCTTCATTTTCTTCCTTATTCATTTTACTTGTCTGATTTATCCTTTATATTTGCCCACTAATTTGATTGTCGAAGAATCTAAATAAAAACAAACCTCAATTCAAGGCCTCTTTACACGATTAGTTGTCACGAGAGAGCTTACTTAGTCTGTCGTCCCTCTAGAGAGATTCCAACTCAACATAATTGGTCACATGTCTTGTGTTCATCTTTTGACAACATCAAAATTATTGATTATTTGCTCAATTTGCATTCTTTACTTGAGAAGTTTTATTTTTTTCATCAACTTTCTTCTATTTTAAGTAAAAAAAAAATATATATATATATAAAAAAATAACTAAAAATTGTGAAATAAATGATTAAGGATCAAAATTTTCAAAAAAAAAAAAAAAAAAATCGATGACTAAATTCTTAGAGGTGTAATTTTTTTTTTTATTTATGTATATTTATCTAAATTGTCAAGTGAGAGATTCTGAATTCAAAAATCGATTTGTTTCATATTTTCAATTATGTATTATAGTATTAGGGTTTTCTCTATATATTTTTTCCAAATTAGTTGATTTAGTTATCAAAAACTCGCAAATATTCTTATAAATAATAAAATATCACCAGGCGAAAGAGTTGAATAAAAAAATAAATGTAAAAAAGTTACGAAAAATAATAATAATTTTTTTTTTTTAAATAATAATATATTTTTCAAATTGATGTCTTTTTTTGTCAAATTGATGTCAATAATGAAACAAAACGTGATTGTGATAATTTAGTTAGTTGTCATCTAAATTTTTTGGAACTCCCCAAATTACGTGTGAGTATTAAACCCTTTTTTTTTTGAAAATCATACCCTTTGATCACCTCCAAGTTTATTATCGTCATAAAAAAATAATTTATTCCCTAATTTATTTCCATACAGACAAACCCAAACCCTAGAAGATTGCATATGATACATATAATCAAAATTTATACCTCTAAATTGAAGATATTGTTGAATCTGCAACTCCTTGGTTCAGAATACTGCTTCAATTTAATTTTGGGGTAAGAAAATTTGTATTCTGGAAATCCTTTTACTGGTGTTATTTTTATTTTAGGGTTAGATTAATTGGTTTTTTTAATCTTTGGTTTTATGAATGTGTTCTGTGGATTTTCATTTATTCTGGTCATACTCAAAATTTTTTATGCCTTTTTGTGTAATTTAATTTGAATTAGTTCATTTTTTTTTTAATTACGTCAGAAAATTTAATTAATAAGCTTTACTAAATAATTAAAAGTTTATTTGAAATATATATATATATATATATGTAAAAGGAGTATCTTGATATATTTCATAACTTCCCCACTTTTTTGCATTTGGATTGGGATGTGGACCTGCCACTGTCTGCTTAGAAGTTGGGAAAATATTTTCCCCTGTTTTTTTGAGAGTAAACTGATTGTTCAGGTTTCTGATTTAAGTTTTTCTCCAAATGTGATATGATTGTTAGAATATAAATTAATGTGTAGATCCATGCTGTAAGAGAATGTCTTGCTGATTTTTGGATTATGAATATGAGATTATTACTTGAAAAATAAAATAAAATTTTTAATTGTTCATGTTCTGTATATGAATGGGCATCTGGTGACTGATTTTATGATCTTGTAATCTGATTTATGTAAAGGAATTTCAGAAAGACATTCTCCTCCCTTTTTTGGTCAGAGTAGTAGTTCTTTGACTATTTTTGTTAAAAAAATGTGGTTATTATAGTTTTTTAAGTCACCTTTTCTGTGCTTTCACTTGTGAATGACTGTCTGAGACATGATTAACCGGTCTCTATTTTACTACAGGTTCTGAATCTCAAGAACAGGGAATCTAACTTATATGAGGAGATGAGCTTCCAAGTACCAAAAGCTAAAAGAAAGCCTGAATCTTTGCAAAGAAGGTATAATGTAGTGCTCCATGAGTATGCTGGATGTAAAGACTTCTATAGACCCTCCTTGAGAGTGTTAAGGAGAACTTTGGAAGCGTATAAAGGAAACAATCATAACACAGAAGCTCATAACGTGGAATATAAGAGACAGAAAATGCATATTGCAAGTGTATCGAAAAAGGTAGACAATGTTGTTGACTCAAGAGAAATTTTGAGTGAAAAGTACAAGCATGATTTATTGTATAAAAGAGTAAGAGGATATAACATCTTGGAGAGAACAAATATAGAGAATTCAATTGTTGACTGTACCATTGCTAAAAGATCTAAGAAAAATGTTGTCTCTAATTCGAGAGAAATTTTGAGTGAAAAGTACAAGCATGGTTTTCTGGATAAAAGTGTGAGCCACTGTAACAACTTGGAGAAAATAAATGTAGGAAATTCTATTGCTCACTGCACCATTGCTGGAATATGTGAGCAAAACAATTCTGATAATGATGCATGCTCTGTTGGTAGTTGTAGCGTTGACGATGAAGCTGCATACAAGTTCCCTGATTGCTCTACAAAACCTCCTTACCTAGATAAAGATATTCTTTACACTGATGCAAAGTCTTCTCAATGTACTAGTCATAATGAGACCTCTTATCATTGTTTGGAAGAGAAAATGCGAATAACAGTTCATGGATTAGAGATGCATGCATATCGCTGCACTCTTGGGGCATTATATGCTTCTGGTCCTTTGAGTTGGGAACAAGAAGAATTATTGACAAATCTCCGCATTATGCTAAATATTACAAATGATGAATATTTGACAGAGTTGAGGAACCTAATTCCGCCTGGATCTGGTAAATCGAGTACATAGTGTTTATCCTTTTGGTCTCATGCTAGTATCTGTTTATCCTGATTTTGCCTGAATTGTACAAAAAAAAAAAAATAATTTTTTTTTTGCTTTATTTGTTACCCTTGTAACACTTAATCTGATTAGGATGTTATATTACCTAGCATTGTAATAATTTGTAACATTTGTTGGTGAAATGAAAAATTTTCACTCTAGTTGTTTTTATTTGCTACATTCTTTTCTCATTAGTGCCTATCACTGAAGGCTACATTGCGTTAGAGCAATTGCTGCACCATAGCAGTAAGATTATTTTAAACTCATACAATTTGAGGTCTTGGCTGTTGAATTGCCTTATGGGATTGCTTGAAGGTGTGGTATCTAGGGACAATTTCTGTATATGAGATAGACAAGAATCCTCCAAACAGAAATTCAGAAAAACCATGATGATCAATATTTATGTACATGTGTACGTGCGTGCTCACATGCATGTGCATATATATACATATATCATCAGAGCTTCAATGCTAAAACAGTGCTCTGTTTTGGTCAATAACTACCCTAAACTACTGTTTAGGATCTAATCTAGGATTTTGGTATTCTTTTTTGTAACTGTAGTTTGAATTTCTATGGACTTGAACCAATAATTATTTAGGCCGTTAAATTCTTTCCTTAATGACCTGAGGTAGCTGAGTGAAATTCTGCACCATGTCTGTATATAAGAGATGGAAAATTCAGTTGCCTACTTACCTCTAAGATTATACAAAATTAGTAGTATGAAATTTATCATGTAGCTCCTTTATCAACTCCTTTTCTGGCTATCCCGGGGATTTATTTATATTCTTTTGGTTGTTGTTAATCGTTAGATGGTACATGGATGTATATTCTACTTTGATGAACTACTCTCCAAGCCTTTGGAAGTTGATCAATTTTCCTTCCGAGGATGTTTTTGATCATCCATCTTCTCTAGAGCCACTTTTGGAGGCATGCAGTCCTTGCTTCCTAAGCTCTAAAGAGGGTACATATATTTGCTATCTTTCTTTTCAGTTAGCAGAGGCATGATGTTGGCAACCACTTCTGCATTGATACAATTCATCACCACCTGTAATTGGTATTCTTGTGTATTTTACTGTTCATCTTTTTTATTTCTTCAAACATGTTCTTGTGTTTGACGAGTATACCTCTTAGCCCCGCAGCAATATCTTGAAAGAATTTTGTTCAATCATTAATATGGTGTCTTACTTCCACTTCAAAAAGCATGCAATTTTGTTTAATTATAAATGTAGCATCTCATTTTCATTTTGTTATAATGATTCTAAATATGCGTGCTTATGCATTAGAATTTCTCCTGCTGCTTAACTTTCATATCATGTGATTATCCAACTGCCTTTTTCGTCTACAGTGATCATTGTAAAAGGATCTAATTGGATTTAAATGTAATGGGGGAGGAAGTAGAAGTTCATATGTGCATGTTTCTGGAAGTTTGTAGTGCAGGTAGCCATATCATTAACACTTTTACCAACTTGAATGATGTGATTTTCTTCTGAGCTGATTACCAGAACCTTTCAAACTGTCATATGTATGTATATATACATGTATTTATGTGTGTCTTTTTTTCCCTCAAAGCATGCCACTGGTTCTTACCAGGTTTTAAGGTACTATTTCTTTTACCTAATATTTTCTTATGGAAATTATTTTCACGACGAGGGTACTGTTCTACTAGTCAAGAGTGTGTACTTAATAGCCTGGAAACTATATAGGAAGGTAATTACTCATGGTGAAAACTGTATTGTGTTTATGAGGTCATTTTGTTTCAGTTTTTAGCTGTTAGAAAAGGATGAAAAAAATGTCTGAAGTATGCAAAAGCCAAAATGAATAGTCTCTTGAAGTGAAAGAAACACTTGTTACAACAGGGTAAATGCTTAATGAACTACCACTTTGCTAAAGTAGAATTATGATACACTACCTTAGCATATCTACTGAGTTGGATCTCTCTACCCTCCTACAAAGCTTCACCATCTCTTCGACTACCTCATCTATGTCTTCTTGTCCTCTGCCTCTCATTCTCTCACCCAGTTCTTTTGCTCTCCTCCTGCATCTTTCACCACTTGTTTCCACCACCACCTTTCTTATCACTCTTGCAATCTCCTCTTTCTCATGGTTTCCTTGCTTGTTTCTAACAACCTCCTCGCCTACCCCTACTTCTTCCACCAGCCTAGCATTCAATGACTGGTCTAGTTGCATTGGCACTGCTATCAGTGGTACACCCAAATGCATTCCCTTAATGGTCAGGTTCCACCCACAATGACTCACAAATCCTCCAATACTTGAATGCCTTAGAATTTTTCCTTGTGCTGCCAACTCCTCCACGAGCATTGCCCTTTCTCCTACCCTCCCAAGGAATCCCTCTGGCAGTGCCTCTATGTATCTGGTTTCCTCTCCCAAATGGAGTCTAACTAGCCATATAAAGTTAAGATTGCTCAGCTCTAAACCAAGGGCTATCTCCTTAATTTCTTCTCTAGACAAGAAATATTCACTGCCAAATGAAACAAACAGAGTGGAACCTTGATCCTTTGAGTTGAGCCACTCTGTGATATTTGTGTTCTCATGTTCTTTTTCAGGCACGGGAACAAGTGGACCAACAGGGATGATCTTCAGGGTTGGGCTTTTTTAAGCGATGGAGATGGTAAGAAATAAATGCAGCACTAGGGCAAAGGAACAAGACAGCTGGTATGCCCTGAGCTATTGCCAGTGTCGCTGCCCATGGTTGGATGAGATCATACAAAACCAAGTCCGGTTCCAGAGTTGTGAGGATGTTACGGAAGCTGGGTTGTGCCATATCCAGAGCCTCTAGGAGAGAAGGCACGAGATGAGGTGGGAGGCCATTAGTTGTATGGTAGGAAGGAAGGAGGTCTGGCAAAGTAGGAAGTTGGAGCTCTACTAGTTTAATGGAGATGGAGTCCTTTTCAGAAAGCTTTTGTTTGATTGCACCAAGGTTGACATGGGTAGAACAGAAGCAAATACAAAAGTTCTTCCTTGTGAGTGCCCTGGCTAGCTCTAGGGATGGCCTAACCATGGGAGCATTAAAATTCTGAAACTTCTTCTTCTCGTATCCATCAAACAGACTCCTTAGCCTTTATATGTATATCTTATTAGTTATGTCTCTCTAATCTGTTAATTGTTTGTTTGTAAGTATTGTAACTGTATGCAGGAAAGGCATCATAATAACAAATTTGCAGATGAAGGAATAGAATTGAGGGGAGGAGGATGGGCAAATACTAACTGGGAATCTCATAGAAGAGAATACAATGACACACTGTCTCTCTGTTGGGATTTAGGCGCAGGCTTTTCCAAGTCTGCCCATTTATTCATACGGTAACCAACAAAAAACATCACTTTTTTAATGTTTGTATATTTATTATATAAACTATGATTATAATTTTTTAAAAAAATTATATAAAATATTGATAAATAAAATTATAATATATATATACATATATATATTGAGGTAGTATTTTAGACCTTTTCGATCCAAATTAATCCACTCACTTAATACACCGGTATTTGTGAAACACTTGAATGAGATTCGAACTTTTAACTCCTTTTTAACCTCCTCTTAATAAAATCAGGTTTAATAAGTCAGGATAAGAGAGACTCTTGCTTTTACTTTAAAATTATAATAATATTTATTTTGTCATATTTTTTTTTAAAAAAAAAAAAAAAAAGACAGGGTAGTTGACAGGTGGAAGTCGAAATGTGCTGATCCGTGTAAGTATGGCTAAGGATTAACACCTGCTTTTACTCTCAGTTTCCCTATGTCAATTTTTCCATTCCCAATAAATTTCTTATACAATTTTTTTTTTTTTTTTTTTTTTTTTTTTTTATATGAATATAAATTTCTTATACATAATTTGCAAAGCAAAGCCTCGTATTTTCTTCTCACTTTATTTATTTGTTTAATTAATTCTCCATATAGTTTATTTTATTTTATTTTATTTTTATGAAAAAATATTTAACAAATTATTTAGTATAAATAAAGTTATATTTAGTTATTTGAAATATTTTTTCTTTTTATTTATTGGAATTGAGGGGTTTTGAAAACTGTTGTTAAAAATTTGTTTAAAAGTGTCTTATTTATAATAATTTTGAACTATAAAATAATAAAATATTAAATAATATTTTAGTTTTATAAAAATTTTAGTAACATATTTCAATACATTTTCTTCTTTGCATTATAATGAACTTTAACTTAATTCAAATTCAAAAATAGAGATTTATATATATATATATATACATGAACATATGCATGTATTTTTATTTGGAGAATATTTTAACACATTTATTTGCATATATATTGTTATAAAATTATAAATATATTTCTAAAATTTTATAATAAATTATTTAATCTTGTTTTTTGTTTTTTTTTGTAAATTTTTAGTAATGCGTATGTAGAAGAACGCAATATTTTGAATAACACTTTAAAACAGATTAATTGTATTCTTGTTTGGCTTTTTTTTTTTTTTTTTTTTTTTGTGTTTTTTGGTAATATTTATGTTTTTTTTTTTTTTTAATAAGATGATATTCATTTTTTAAAATAATAATAATAATAATATAAATTATTAGTAGATTTAATCATTAACATTTGATTTATTTACGCATTTAATCTTAGATTTTTTTATGGATTAGGTCTTAAGATATTAAACTTTTATAAATTAAGTTTTTTCGTTAAAAAATTTATGCAAAAGGCAAAATTAACTATTTTTTTTTTAAAAGAATTAATTCTTAATATTAGGATTTAATTCACAAAATTTTAATATGTTAAGAGTTCAATTCACCAAAAAATATGTAAGACCAACTGTGTAAATGGATCAAATATTTAAAATTAAATCTACTATTTTTTTAATATTCTTTATTTAATATTTATTAATTATATTACTAGAATAAATTTTAAAGAATCATTATAATAACAATTTTTTGTTAATTTGTGAAGAGATTTTTTTTTTGGGTGAAATATTTAAATTTTTTTATTTTTATTGTGTTTCGAATTCATGACCTACCAATTGAGTTATATATATATATATATATTAATATTACATAATTAAAAAAAATTATAATTATTCTACTAAATCAAAATTTGAGTTAACACCGCCAACCAACAAAACCTACCAACTTAAGGCTTTAAACTGTACTAACCACTCACTGATTTTGTTGTATTGGGATTGGGAAGTTGGGAAGGATTTTCATGGCTTCATAGTTTTGCCAGCTCCTTTACCAGCCCTTCAATTTCTCCTTTACCAGACCTCAGCTTTTTGCCATTTCCTTCCACCATCACTTGTTTAATCACTTTTGCCACTTCTGTTCTCTGTATTCCACCATTCTCATCTTTCACTGCCTCTACTCCAACCCCGATGTGTTCCAACACTCTAGCATTTATTGGCTCGTCCCGGAGAATAGGTATGGCTATAATTGGGACACCCCATTTCAGTGCCTCCATTATTGAGCTCCAACTGCAGTGACTTACTGACGTGGTAAAAAATTGACCACTATTTTATATCAGAAAAAGAGAGTGATGAATAAGATAATACCAATATTAATTCTTGGAGCACATTCTGAACTGAACAATTTCTTGAAGGGACTTTCTCCCCGTATAATCTTCCGACGATCAAGTTAGTATCGTAAAGAGGGAGATAAAAATATATGGAAGTAGGGGTTTTGCATGTAGAAATAAAAGAAGAGAGTTTTTGCCTTTGATAAGATCTGAACCCTCTCACCAAGGAGTCTACCATTTATAGCCACATTTGGTTATGTCTCGTGATTTGTGTCCTCTTGACATGTGTCCATTTGCACTTCCTTGATTTAATGTTATAGTGCCAAGTGCCCCACTAATGGACTCCAAATTATTCTTCAAAATAGGAAATCCTTGAGCCGCTTGGTTGGTGTCAAATGGTGTGTGTTAGGTCTGTCATGTCAAACCAATTGTATCATATATGCCTCCAGTCATTCGAATGATGTCATCGGAGTAGATTCGAGTATAAGTCGAATTGATTTGTATGTCCATGGCGATCTGCCTCTACAGCCCGCTCCCATGAATCAAACTATGCATTTCACTTCATAGTAATGGTCGCTATACTCCGTCTAGGTTGGATGATTGGGTATAAATATTTCGATCAGAGTACAACACTTGTGATCCTCATTTTATTACTTCTAATTGAGTTATTCGTTCAGTAACCCCTCACATTAGTTGGAGAAGGCTCGCTTCGACTGATGTGGAAGTCCTTTCACTATTGAACCGCGCTCTTTGTGAAGTATCCTTGCCAGTTGTAGCGTCGTTTCAAACTGATAGCTGTGTTAGTAATGGCAGCCGTCAATCGTCTCTCTCCTCCTCGATATTGGAAGAAGGAATTATTGCTTTTCTCTTTCTTCTTTAATGTTACCATACCCAATACATCTTTTCTTCTCTCTCTTCGAATCCCCTTTTCTTTTCCTTCTTCTCTTTCTTCTTCATTCTCTTCTTTCGTCTTTTCTCTCTGCATTTTAGCCTTTTGCATCCTTCGATTTTCCAGCTTTGAACCACTGATTTTTTCGATTTCACCGATCAAAAACCTTTAAAGTTCCTGCAAAACTCATCGGTAAGGGTTTCAGTCAAGAATTTTTTGATTTACACTGTTTTTGGTTATTTTTTGTATTGTATCTCCTTAGACACACTGTGGTTTTTTCAACACTGCTTCCTTTTGTCTGTGTTGCTGTCTAAATTGTAGGCTTTGTTCTGCGTTTGTGACAATAGAGTTTTTTTTTTTTGTGATTATGGGCGTAAAACATAGGGTTAGGAAGGGCTCTGAGTGTTCCTAGCTTTGCCCTATATGAAATCCACTCCAATTGCTGGAAGTTGTGTACTGACATGCAAACTAGGATTAAACAATTTGGGGATAGATGGGGTGTAGAGTTCGACGAGGGTCCTTGTGCGAAGTTGAGGTTAGGTTCCGACTTAGTTCGACCTCTAGGCTCCCAAATGATAGATTGTTTTGAGGAGGAGTGGATTCATCCATATCTCTAAGACTTTTGGTTTTCTGAAACTCTGCCTGATGTTAGTAGGTCATTTATGAATAGTAACTTCGCCGCTGATAATACTACCAATAAAATTTCAGACTCCAGTATGGCATTTAACTAGTCCGTCAATGAGCACCCCGCTCAAGAGGTGTCTGATGTCGAAGTAGAGTCCGCTAGGATTAAAGTCGAGGAGGTGACCATCCTGACTCCTGAGTTTGAGAACCAAGGCACATCGCTTGTTCAAAGCGAGGATGAGAGATCGACCGAACACCAGGTAGAAGTATTACCCTTGACCATTGTGGAACCAGTTCAGAATTCTGAGAGAACCGTGACGGAGTCGAATGCTTCTGAGCCTCGTCCCAAAAAGAGTCGTAAGTCAAAGTGGACGGTGGAGTCTGACACTTACAACATTTTTGGTTTGGTGAAGAATAAGATGACCAAGGCTGACTTGAGTGCACTTTGTCTGAGGTACAACATTGACCGATCGGAGTATAGGATATTCATTAAGAAGGAAGTGACTTTGATGTCGACTGTTGCTATTCTGATCTCTGTCGCCCACTTTGAGGCTAGACTTAGGCTACTATTGGATACCAGCTTCATAGACTTTTTGATTTTTATCAAAGCGCAGCTTGCACACCTTCACCCAAACACAGTCTGCTACATCATGAGTCTCATTGTCTTATGTAGGAGGCTGAATGTAGAAGTGTTAGAAAAGTTAATTCGACACTTTTTTTTTTTTTCTGCACTTTGCATGGTAGAGCATGTGTTGTCGATCCGGCCTCTGAGTAACATAGTTTCTCTCTTTAGCGGCATCCTGAATAAAGTTGTTTGGGCGAATAGGTGGGTCATGGTGGAGGTAAAGCATGGTTTCCTTTTTCCTCCTTTGGTGAACCAGATTCGCAAATGGGACTCCTTAGGTTTTAAGCCTAATTGGTCGGATAGCGACCTTAGGTTCTTAGAGATTATAGGGGAAAACTTAAGCTCAGATCCTTACACCCAAACGAGCTTCTACTCCGTCAAGGATCTTCTGAGTGGAGAAAGTTTGGTGGAGCCGAAATTGGTTCTCCTGAATAGAAAAGAAGAGAGCTCGGTTTGGAGAAAGAGGAGGTGGAGTACTCCACTTGGACTTTGCATCTAGGGAGGGTCTTTGCTAAGGCCTGTCCCAATTGCTCCAATAAGGCATTAGCGAATTGCGAACCTGTCGTAGATGAAAGTATAATTGTGCTATCTCGCCTATTTAACTTCGAAGTGTGAGATTTATATTTGATTTTGACATTATTTCCCTTTTTGTAGACATGAGTGCATTGAGAAAGATGGCAGCTATGGCTGAGAAGAAGAAGCCTGCTTGGGCCGAAGCTGTTAGTAAGATTGCTTTCACTCTACCCACCCCGATCAACAAGTCTTCTGATCCTGCGGGTAAGGAGAATTGCGAACCTGTCATAGATGAAAGTATAAATGTGATACCTCGCTGATAACATATAAATTTATATATTTTGGACCCTTAATACTTAGTATTTAATATGTCTCTCT
>JAXGGT010000001.1:14946451-14960424 GCA_035583425.1 Marsdenia floribunda
TATATTATATATTTATTATATATATATATATATATATATATATATATATATATATATTATTCTAGAAATGTAAGTGAGATTTTAATAGTTTTATTATGAGAAGAATGATTTTAATAATAAATATGTGTTTTACCACCATAAATGGTAATAGATAAGTACTACCAGAAGAGAAATAACAGAAAGGAAAAAAAAAAAGAAAAAATCATTGGTCTTGTAGCTGTATGAAGATAAGAGATGTAATTGGTCAGTATTGAGTATCTTTCAAATATAAGCCAAAAAAAAATGTTAAAATAAATTTTACGTCTCAAAATTCAATTCACAAAAGAAAATGATAATTTTTATGCGCTTGGATGTGGTTGACCTTTTTGAAAATTCAAAAAAAAAAAAAAAAATTAATTATTTGATTGGATATGGAAGAATCCGAAATAAAAATAAATATTATCTATTATATTATTAAATAAATATGAGAAATTTTATTTTTTACTTTTGCTTTTAATATATTCATTTTTATTATTATCTACTTGTTTTTATATTTATATTTTATTTTATTAGGATATTATCCTCTATCATTTTGGTATGGTTATCTTTCACAATTTGTTTATTAAAATATTATATTTATATTTTTTTCATAAAAATTTATTAATAAATTATTTAATTATAATTTTATATACATTTACTTGTCCAAAGACTTAAAAATCTTCAACAGCTTTTTTATCTAGGTACTTGTTTTGAACATGTTAAATTATTATTATTATTATTGATATTGATCTTTGAACATATTTTCTATATTTACATTTTTTTTTCTCTAAAAAAAAAAAAAGGATAATTATCCTTCTTTCTTGTTATAAAACTTGGAAAATAGAATACTTTATTTATTTATTTTACTTTATTTTACTGTTATTATTTTAAAAAAAAAAAAAAATGGTGTGACTTCTGCAACTATGTAAAATAAAAATGACAAACAATAATTATATATATAGTTGCCAAACTCAAAGCAGCAATCACAGTGTCCAGATAGTGACATTACCGCAACACAGATCATACTTAATTATTTTAATTTTAACCTTTATATTTATTTATTTATTTATTTTATAATATTTATTTATAACGCTTTTAATTATTTATAATATTTTTTTAGTGAAGTATGTCTCAGATGCATTACAACTACTTATTTTATCCTTAAGGATAAGAGGAAGTATTTTATCAAAATATATTACATATGTTATTATAATTTTCGTAGTATAAAATTAATTGAATGTTCCAAAAGGACAATTATAATATTATGAGAAGACTACTATAATTTTTAATAATAATTAATTGAATGTTCTAGAAGAACAATTACAATATTTCATAAAGAAAAAAATTTAACTATAAACTAGAAGTTTATTGGTTCAATAAAATTTACTATTTGGCATGACCGGTCAGGGCATCCCGATTTAATATGATGCGGGAAAAAAAATTTATTGAACATCACATGGACACGTATTGAAAAACATGAAGATTTTTAATCTAAAGAATTTTATGTGATGCTTGTTCTCAACATAAATTAGACCATTACCAAATATTTGATAGTTCTAAATAGGCACATCTAGTAGATGGTCTCATTACAACTTGACGTTTGCTAGATTACATGCTCAAATAAGAAGACTACGAACACAATACATTTGGATAATGTTGTGATTGACATAGATATAGAACATCTTGTAATTCATGTTCGTACACAAAATTGATTAGATGAATCATTTGTTAATCGTTTACAATTCATAACTATACATTTACTTATGAGAACAAAATTTTCATTATTACTTAAGGATAATGCAATTTTGTATGCAACAAGACTTGTGCGCATCATGCTAATAAAAATTCTTCCTAGTTATAATTAACTAATGGTCAGTAGCCAAATATTTCTCATTTCAAAAATTTTGAATGTACGATATATGTTTCTATAACTTTACCACAATGCACAAAAATCGGTACTCAAAGAAGGTTAGAAATACA
Organism: Marsdenia floribunda; assembly: GCA_035583425.1. Classification (NCBI taxonomy): domain Eukaryota; kingdom Viridiplantae; phylum Streptophyta; class Magnoliopsida; order Gentianales; family Apocynaceae; genus Marsdenia; species Marsdenia floribunda. The sequence goes on from JAXGGT010000001.1 coordinate 14,948,450, forward strand.
TGCAAGATTTGATTCTCATATCATAAGATATATTGGAGATCTCTTTACAATTCTAATGAATTAGAATTGCCACTATTATGGAGAGAAACAAAAATGCAACTTGGTAGAAATATTACATAGAATATTTTGCAATATATTGATCATTGCACAAAGTAATGTGAACTTGAAGTTTAAACGATAGTCCAATTACAAAATACAAACTATCAGATGTATTTATTAACCTAAAGAAAGTGACTAATTAAGTCACATATATTAGCTGCAAATGTTTAGTATAAATTGATGACCTAGTAGAACAATTCATTAATGAAATAAAATATGAGTCTATGACACGCCAGAAGCATGATACACCAATTGGCTCTAAAAATCAAAATCTCAGCAAAAGAAAGGGAGCAAACGTTCTAAATGAGTCAATTGAACAAATTGCCATCCTAAAGAGTCAAGAGACATAATAGATAGAATTGCTTCAAAAGAAGTTCAGGTACTTAAAAATACTATAAAAGAGGAGAGTGATGGGAACTCAATTAATTATGTCTTTATAGGAAACAATTGAACCAAAAAGAAATATTTGTTGATAATATTTTTATGAGTAATGTAATGCTAGCTATTGTGAATGATAATGATAATATAACCTATATCCGTCAACAAGTGTCAAAGTAGATGTAATTGACTATATTCTTGGAAAGATGCAGTTGAAGTATAATTAAATTCACTTGAAAGACGTGAAATTTTTGGACTCGTAGTTCGGATACCTGAAGATGTCATACCCATATAGTACAAATGAGTATTTGTGTGATAACTAAATAAGGAAGATAAATTTGTGAGATAAAAAACATGTCTTGTTGGCACATGATTTGTTTTGCAAAAATTTGAAATTAACTACGAAGTTATATATTCTCTTGTGATGGATGCAATTACGTTTTGACATCTTATTAATTTGGCTATTAATTAATGAAAATTTTAATTTACATTTTATGAATGTAAGTATAGCCTATCTATATGACTCTCTTAATGATATTTATATGAAAATACCAATGCATTTAAGATACTTGAAGCATACAATAAAAATTCTCGAGAACTATATCCAATAAAATTACAAATATTTTTATATAATTTAAAGCAATTTAGGCAAATGTGGTAAAATTGCCTTAGTAAATATTTATTAAAGGTAGGTTACCAAAATAAACAAATTTATCCTTTTATTTTTATTAAGAGCAAATTCAAGATTTGCTATAATTGTGGTATATGTTGATAACTTAAATGCTATTAGATTCCTGAAAAGATTTCAAAAGCAATAGATTTTTTGAAAAAGATATTTGAGATGAAAGATCTCGACAAAATGGAATTTTGTCTCCATCTGCAAATCAAGCAATTGAAAGATAAAATTTTTGTTCACCAATCAACTTATACAAAGAAAGGTCCTTAAAATATTTTATATGGACAAAATATATTCATTGAGTACCCTAATGGTTGTTCACCCACTTGATGCATGAAAAGAACATTTTTTAATCTTGTGAGGATAGTAAAGAACATTTTCGTCCCAAAGTACCATATCGTAGTGAAAAAGGTGCATTAACGTGTCTTGCTAATTATGTGAGGTTTGATATAGTTTTTGCGATTAATTTATTAGCAAGATTTAGTTCCTATCCAACCAAAAGATATTGGAATGGAACTAAACAAGTCTTTCGACTTTTTCAAAATATTAGACCAACAATATTTTTGATAGATTTATTCATAAAAGGTGGTACCAACTTCAACATTTGAAAGATTAGAACAAGTTAGAATGCATCAATTCAAAAATTTTATATAATATTCTAATCAAAGGGAGCGTACAAGGGAAGGTGTACTCTTTTTCTTTCACTAGGGTTCACTAGGGTTTTTTCCCACAAAATTTTTAAGATTTTAATGAGGCATATTCCTTATATAATGGATATTTAAGGGGGAATGTTATAAATATATTTATTATATGAATATCCATTGAAGATTCCTATGTCCTATTTACTTCTTAGTCTCTAAGATTATTAGGTCTATACAAATGTATCTCTATAAATAGAGCATTTCATTTCATGTATTGTTTGAGATTAGATGAATAACATTAATAGTATATCATTCTTTCTATTTTACTTTTATTCTCTTGTATTTGTATAGTTATTATTTATTTTATAACAAGGTCTACTCTTTTATCTATTATTTTTTTCCCTGTTTTTTTTAGTATTTTTTATCACTTTTTTGAATTTATATCCAAAGAATTTTCTTGGTTTTTATATGTCAAGTCTATTTTCTTCTTAAAGAAAAATTTATATTTTTATATCCAATTTAGATTTGGATCTCTTGCTTAATATTTATTTTTTTTATAGACATTTTAGGATTTTCGAGCAGTTCAAGTTCTTTTGTTTTGTTGTTGAATGAAGACGATAAGATTAAATCCTCTTTACTTGTAAAGTTTGTGAATAGTGGTTAGAATGCTATATTGATTTAGATGAGATAATTGTGGTGTTGTTTATTTTAATTGTATTTTTAATTGTATTTAATTCACTTAAATTTTTAAGTTGAGTATTTTATTTCTACTTAAATTTATTAACTTGGTATTTTTTTTTTTGTTATCCGTAAATTTTGTTGTTTATTAATAGATTCAAATTAAAATAGATCCATCTGTTCCCATTGTAAACATGTTGAAACCTACTTAAACATTTAAATAATAATTAATTTAATTATATATTTTTCTTTATTATTAGATGACTTATTAATTTTATTAATTTTAATATTTATATATATAAGAAAGAATAGTGAATTTAGTCTCAAACATTTGCTTCATTTTCATACTTGGTCCCAAACTTTTTTTTTTTGTGGATTAAGTCCCTTACTTTTAAAAGCGTGTGTGTATTAGGTCATTTTGTGTAGATTACGGGTGTAAAAAATAATAAACAAAAGGACCTAATACACACACGCTTTTAAAAGTTAGGGACCTAATCCAACAAAAAAAAAATTTGAGACCAAGTATAAAAATGAAGCAAATGTTTGAGACTAAATTCACCATTCTTCCTGTATATAATTAAATTAAATAATATTAATATTTTTATAAATTAAATAAGTAAATAATCATATTAACTAGTTAGTGTCAAATAATTGTGTTAATCATATTTCAGATTATATACCAATCGAATTGAAGAATTAACATAATTAATTTTCACGTGAAATTCGAATTGAAAGTATAATTATTTTAATTTAACTTAAAATGCAATTGTCACCATTAATTGGATCACCCATTAGGCAATTGTAGTATAATGATCCGACCCAAGTAAAAAATGTTAAAAGTTGGGGCTTAATTACAATTTACGGAAGGGTGGCACAACCACGCACACAAAGAACGACCCCACCACCACATTTTTTTTTTTTGGTAATATATGAGGTTTACATTCAGATCCGAACCCAGTATCTTTCGCATAAAACGAATGTTTGATACCCGTAGATCAAATGCCATGTGGTAGACCCACCACCACTTGAGAGACAGTAATCGCAAATCAGCATCTGGATTACAAAAACCTTAATCCAAAAAATTCGTGAAGTAGAAGCTTCTTTTTCGCCAATACCGAAGTTACCCTCCAAGAAGTCTCTTTGTTCTTCAGTCCGCAGCCGGAGAAATATCTAAAGTGGGTCAAGAAGGACTGAAAACTGAAGAGGACCATTTATGAAGGGACTTTCCATTTGAAGTCAGCGTTTTTCTTAAGGTCGAAAAAAATTCTTCATTTTTATTTATTTAATATATATATATATATATATATATGTATATGTATATTTTTTGCTCTTCTTTTGTTTTCTTTTTTTTATGATTTTTGGGTTTTTAATTTTATAACTGGGTTTTAATCTGATTGTCGGTTTCATTTGATAGTTTCTTGGTGTGGGCTCTATTTTTTTTTACTGAATTTTTTTTTTTAGTTCGCTGTTCTTACGGTAGCTAAGATTTTGAGCTTCTGTGGACGGTTAAAATGTCGAGTTCCGTGAGCGAAGATCAAGATCAGAGGTACTTAATCCCGTCAATTTTGTGAAACTTTTCTTTAATACTGAAGTTTTGATTTTTTTTTTGGGTCTTATAAATGTACTTCCTTGTCGGGCTTTGCTTGGATTGCTTTGAATTTACAGTAGATAGATGTCGGAGAGAAAAGAAAATCAGAAACAATTTGTTCGTTGAAAGAAGTAATGAAAATTTGCTAAGTCATTCTCCTGGATTTATAGTTATATTGGTTTCTCTTAGGTAGAAGCAATTGTACTTCTGCCCCCGGGGATTAAGGTAATTGTAGTATAAATGTGAAAGATGATAAATAATTTGGGATAATGTGTTTTTATGATTAAATGATCTGCCAAATGGGGGAAGCGTGCTGATTTGATCATCTGTTCATCACTGAGTAATTTTCATATAGGATCCATGGTCTTCGCATAAATATATATATATATATCACTTCCGTCTAAAATTGAACCTCAATTTTTTGAAATTGAACTTCTCTCTTTTGGGACATATTATGGTATGGTCTGAAAAAGAATTTCCATTTTTCTAAAGTAAACGTATTATGAAAATAACCTTTTTAATTTATTGAAGATTCATTTCCCATTTGTTAGTCCCATTACTATGTAGATTCATAATAGGACATTAATATGGATAATGTTATAATGTGCTCCACTGGTTTTCTTAATTTTATGCCAATTACAAATGGGATATATTTATGGTTTCAAGAATTGACTTGTTTAACACTAGCTATGCTTGGCATAATCAAACTCTGATTATGAACAAAGAGATAACATTAAGCTGAGCTTATTTGAATGAAACACTTGAACTTTTGCACTTTCTGGGTGGGTGTTCAATGTTCATATTTTAGAAATGTGTTTGTTTTCATTTCAGATAAAAGTTTGTAATCCTACTGAATCTGTTAATTATGCAACTTTGGACTGAGTGAAAGACCGATAATCCTCAACTAAGTGACTGAAATCTTTTATGGGCTTCTCCATATTGTTAATTAGTGACTTGACGAATTTTATAATATCACTGACAAAATTTGGGGCAAATTAGGTTGAGAATCAAATGGTTGGACTCATCTTGACTGATGGTAGTGCATGTAAATTTCCATGCACCTTCTCTTCTTCCTCTTCTTGTTGTTTGTATTTTCTTTTGTCCTTTTCTATTCCTTTTCTTCTCTGTTCAACTCACAATGCTATTCTTAGATTTCAGTTCACTTTTCTAGCAAAGTACATAATGTGTGAACCTGAGCCCACTTAGCTTGTTACTATGTCATATTTACTCTGAAAACAATTGGTTGATAGTGAAAGGGGAAAAATGAGAAGAACCATTTTTGTTAATTGCTTTCATTCATGCAGTTTGTGGACAATAAGTTATAATGGCTTCTAACGGTAGCTTGTGTGGAAAGGATTGGGATGAAAGGAGACCATAAGGAAAATCAAGATGAATCTCTTTTGTCCATTTACTGTTGAAATGAGAAGCTGAAAATAAAATGTTGTCTCAATACCATTTGTTCCTTTTACTGTAGTTTGTTATACTCTTCCTCCATTTCTAGTTTGCCTTAAATAATTTTGTCGATAGCCTTCTTGATGTGGTTTTACTTTTTCAATCTGGGGCTCAAAGCTTCTATTTCTTTTCTTTTCTTTTCTTTTCACTTTTCATTATTTTGTTGGAAAAGCAGTGACATCCCTGAGTTTTAATATTAATATAATCTCATTTTTTGTGTTGGGTTTGTGTGTACCTTGAAGTGATTTACTAATTGTGACCTTCTGATGGTTAACCTAAGTGGGAGCACCATTGAGGTTAAATTGCTAGGTTATATTGATTCCATGAAATTCGATGCTAAAGTGAACAAACTAGTGACTTTTGTTAAAGTGCTAAAACAACTCTTGGAAGAGTAGTTGATGCAGTTTATCACATTTGTGATTGACCACTCACATTAATGACCAAACTATACAAATTTCGAATGTTGGTGATCCAACTCAAGTTAGGTTCTGGAATCCACTTGATTAATTCTATGACAATTGTTTGTGGTATAGCTTGTCCAAGGAACCTTCTATGAATGGAATCATGTTAATGAAGACACATTATCGGTCAGATCTGTAATTTAGCATTCAAAAGAAACCAGCTTCCATCCAAAGTAAATGTATCCAAAGTACGAGTTTTTTCCTGAAGTTGGTTACTTCAGGAAATTTCTGGATGGTTGTCTATTGCAAAACTCTTTAATTGAAATACCATAAAAAAATGGCTCATTAATAATAGGGGATATATGACAATGGGTAAGATGAGTGCAACATGATCTTACTCTTATTTGAGCTGATGCTAAGTAGTATATGCGACTTATTGTTTTATGTTATATTAATCAGAAGCAATGGTGGCCTTGAAGATTTAACCACAATGACTATTGAATCTCTGCGAGCTAGATTGTTGTCTGAGAGAGCTATCTCAAGAACCGCAAAGCAGAGGGCTGATGAACTCGCCAAGAGGGTTAGTGTTTTTCTGATATAAATGAACGAGCATCTATCTTTTTCCTTAAAAGTATTATGCTTCTCATTTTCCCCATTGGGCTTGTGCTTTTCCTGTACTGCTTAAAAGTGCTTTTGTCATAACTGTTATGTTACAGTTTTTTGCAACATTGAGAAGCAGAAATTGTTGTTAAGATTTCACTATAACTGAAATCAAACGCAATTGAGAACACCTCCAAACAGTTTATGGTTAAAATAGAAAAGGAGGAAAAAAAAAATAGAGGAAGACAAAAGATACTTTTTTTCAACTGAGAACAGGCACTTTGTTCAGTTCTTCTGTAAGTCTAACTGTCACAAGGGTGCAGGTAATGGAATTGGAAGACCAGCTAAAGATGGTTTCTCTGCAAAGGAGAAGGGCTGAGAAGGCCACAGCAGATGTTCTTGCAATTTTAGAGAGCAATGGAGTAAGTGATGCTTCAGATGACTTTGATTCAAACTCTGAGGGGGAAACCACCATTAGTGATTCTAAGGTCAGTAGTCATACTTCGAAGAAGAAAGGAGCCTCCACTGACTTTGAAGTTAGAAGACGTGATATAGATACATATTCAAGTTCAGAGATTGATTCTTCTCCTTCCACTGGTCGAAGTTTGTCTTGGAAAAGTGGTAAGGATTCCTCAAACTATTTGGAACGGAAGAAATTCATGGATCCTGGGAGGAGGAGATCTTCTAGTTTTACTTCTAATAGTTCTTTGCCAAAACGTGTTGGTAAATCTTGCCGGCGGATAAGGCGCAAGGAGACTAGGTCAGTTTGTTTCTTTTGCTAAAGCTTTTATTCCTGTTTTGAGATGCCATAACATGGCTATCTAAGTGGGAGCCAAAGGTGCAGAGCTCTAGAAGCTGCTTATGACTGTCTACTTGTAGTTACAATCCTTGTGTTACTATGTACTTGTCAGTTCTCAAAGATCCTCTGGAAAGGTTAAGAAAACGATATCCATTTTCTAGGAGATTTATGATAACTCTTTTGTCTTTCTCAATGTTAGTTGCAGAACACTTCATTTAGTTGTCCCTGTAGAATTCTTTTTAGGGTCTGGGCTCCACGTATTCTCTTATCCAATCTGAAATTTGGAAAAATAATTTTGGTCTGAGAATTTGAAGAGTGAAGTAAAAGTCTGAAAAGGGAACTATACTAAATATATTATGAATTCAAATAGTTTCTTGACATAATCACCTCTTTCTATGGAAAATGCTTGTTTCTCTTTTCCTGCCCTTTTAAATATCAGATCACTTGCTGCTGTAGTAGATATTCGTTCCCATGATTTCGTTAGCATTTTTATTTGCTTAGATCTTGAAACCTTTACACTTGTCTGTTGTTTTAGCAGATCATTGGCCGAGGAGTTGCAAAAAGATCCAAATATGGATGATGACCATGGTGTTAGAGTAACTACACACTCACAAGATCTTCCTAATTGTGCTGATATTGGGTCTGAGAATTTGAAAGATGATCCCAGAAACTGTGAAGTAGAAAATCCATGTAAAGTTCCGGCTGCAGGGTTTTCAGGAACCGGAGTTACTGAAACTAAAGTTTCCTGTAGAAATGAGCAAAATAAACCAATGGAAAGAGCTCCTCGTGATCAAGCCGAAGATGAAACAGACAGAAAGGCCCAGAGAGAGTGGGAAGAGAAATTCAGGGAGAATAGTAATTCTGTACTGGTATGTGTATGAACTAGAACTCATAAATAGATTATCATGCATATCTTGGAGATTGATCAGGTCCCTTTTAATTTGAGGAAATAATGTCAGCATAGTATATGCCAAGAAGGTCGTTGATGGAGTCTTTCTGTGTTTGGACTAATCAGGATAATTAGGAAAGCAGCAGAAGTATACGAGGAGTCTAGGACCACCTAAAATTATATTCACTGAAGTAGGCTTGATTGGCTCTATATCCGCATGGTAACATTGAAATCAGTAAAAAATGGGGTGACTGTGTTGGAAGTGTAAGATAGAGAGCAAAGTTCTATTGATCTAGGTTCATGCAATTAGTTGATGGCTATATTGGATATTCTTGTCTTGTATGACTTGGAGGTATGTGGATTAGGTTTGCTTTCATTATTTAATTGCCTAAACCTGTGGGTTGACTGGAGAGAAGTTAACTCAGTATAGAGAATGGTCTAGATGTGCAAAATAGAGTTCTATATATAGCTTTCTTTAATGTGGTATTTGACTAGAATCAAGGAAAATAAAGGTGCAAGTTAGCTTATTGGGAAGACCTGGTCATTTGTGAAAGATATTTTTAATGACCGAACAATATGTTTAAATAGTTCTGGAGGTAGTAAAGAATGGATTTATAATTGAAACCTAATAAATGTATAAATTCAACTTCTTATTTGCTTAAACTTTTAGATGATAGCATTAGAGCAAGAGGTCATGTGTCTGAGCCTTGACTTTGTTCCATTAAGTAATTATTATTTATGTTTGGGTCTGTGGTTTTTGTGAATGTATAATTCAATCTTTCTATCATATGCTACCAAGAATCAACTGTGTCTATCTAATTGATTCTCAGTGCCTAATTCTGCTTTCTTGGTAACTCATTTGGTACTCTTCATAGATTTTTTGAGCATCCAACGGAACAATATGTTCCAGAAGGTCTCTTGTTTAGATAATTTTATATCATTCCCCTGATCCGCTAACCTCTGTCCAGTTTTCATTACACTGACAAAATCAAATAAACGATGGGTTGCAGTGATTGCATTGAATAGTTGTTAATCTATTACTGATGATACTCGTGCCTAGGACAACTAAAGGAATAAAGCAACTAATTAACTTTGCTTATACAATAGATACACATATCTAACTTCTGGAAGGCACATGGCAGCAGCATCCAATTGCTTGAGGATGATGTTTCATAGATGCTCAATCAAGCTATAAATTTTGGTGGTGTAATTTTCATTTTAAACTAACTGAACTAGTTAAAATGATTGGTCTAGGGCTTTTGTTTTATTCGCCCTTCTGGCTATTAAATAATGTCTCTTTGAGTGTTCAAATTGTGGTTTGTCCTATTCTGTTAACATCTTCTTAGTTTTTAGTTTGTGACTTTAGCTCATTTCTGGAGTTTGTTGTTTGAGCTTTTCATTTGAATTCGGCCCTTTTCTGATTATTACTATTTCTTGCTGAGTTTCCAGTAGCAAACTTTGATTGCTTCCTTCTACATGTACCATGCAGGATTCTTGTGACCCTGGGAATCGCTCAGATGTTACTGAAGAAAGATATGAGATGAAAGCAGGGCATGCATGTTCGACAGGGAGAATAAATTATTCAAACCAAGAAACAGAGCTACAGGTCACAAATACTAGCTTCACTGAAGATCCTAACCATGGGCTGGCCTCTCAACCCATTGACCCCAGATACTCACAGGATCCAAAAACTAGCAGCATGGTTGCTCATGAACCCTTGTCAGAGTTTGGCTTTCCTATGTCTAATGGAAATGGAAACATGTATTTGGAAGATTCTAATAGAAAACCTTCCAGTTCCAGTTATATGCATTTTCCAGCTAGTGGTTCTCCTGGGGAGCCCCTTGGTAATGCGCCTCTCTCTGCAAACAATGGAGAAAGTTCAGACAGTAGAAAGGAACTTGCTTTGATACCCCAAAAGTCCTCAAGTAACCTAGGAACTGTTTTGGAGGCACTTCAACAAGCTAAGTTGTCTCTAAAAGGTAAAATCTACAATATGCCAGCACCTGAAGTTGGATATTCTGGCAAAAGAATAGAACCGTTTGTCCCTGCAGCTAGAACTCTTGACGGAATGGAGATTCCTGTTGGATGCCCTGGGATCTTTAGGTTGCCAACTGATTTTCAGTTTGAAAGGACCACCGTTGCCAACCATCTGCGGCCGGATTCAGTTCCGAGTTTACCTAATCACTCTCCCGGGAATGCTCTGACTAAATTATCAAGTCCATATGCGGATCCTAGGTCAAGTGTCTTTGTGGGTGACAGATTTTACACTAGCTCCAGCCCCTCATTTATGGAGATGCGCTCTGGGATTCATATGGGAACTTCCCCTTATACGCAGAGAGTCCCTGAAATACATACTTCTGCAATGCCTTTAACCGAGATCAGGTCAAGCGTTCCTATCAGAACACCTCTATTTGAGCCTGCTTCAGATGCAACCGTTTCTAGCAGAACCACCTACCTTGATCCTCGTTTGAGTCCAGGGCTGCCCCCTTCCAGTAATTATACCTACCCAACATATCCTGTATATACAGACATGAGACCACAACTACAAACTAGCGAAAGATTTTCAAGAAGCTCAAGCATGGAGTTTGGTATGCCTTCTGCTGCCCGCTTTACCCTTTACGACAATCATAAAAGGCCTAATGTGTACAAATAGGGAAGTACACAACAATTCTTGGTGTTCTTATTTGGGCATGACTGGAGTTTTGTAGGTTCATACAAACTCTTTTAATCCATTCTCAGCATGTGGTTTCCTTCCATTGTTCACTGAGTTGAATGCCATGCTGTTTAGTTTTCATACTTCTAGGGTTCTATGTTAATCTCTCCCTCCAACTCTATGAATCAGACAGTTACTCCCAGGGCTATTTTAATTTGGGGACATCCATGCTGTTTAGTGTTGTTTGTTTTACTACTTCCCCAATGTGACAGGGGATATATAGAAAGCCCAGGGCTTGAATGGGAGGTGTATAGGACTATGGGATTCCTCCTTGTATGATGATACCCATAAACTGTACCTTAATTAAATATATATATATATATATATATGTAGTGTTCTAAATCTCTATGAACCGAGATGTACTACTTTCTGTTCCCATTGAGTTCAAACTATCCAATGTTTTCTGTATTAACCATATATATATATTGATTAATTTGAAGTTAAATTATGCCATTTTGTTTTTAGTTTAGAGGTAAAGTTCTTCTAATACCTTGAGAGTATATTTAGACAATTATTAGCATAGCATTTGGACTTAGAAGGATAGGTCAGTTCACAGGAAGAACCATGACAAAATTCATTCATTCGTTCTTAGGGTCATTTGTGGAATTTTTGCAGAAAAAGACCATTTATGTGAAAGATCACCCTTCGAACTCATAATCTCTCATATCATAAGCGAGGATACTATCCACTGACTTAATCTTTCTTGATGAATTTAATTCGTTGAATTATTTGCTAGTATATTTTTGAAATTGTTCATATTGAATTCACTTAAATTTCAAGTTATTTTTTGCTCGAGTTTGAGTGTAAGTAGGAATTATATTTTTTTTTTAAAAAAAATTAAATGAAAAAATTATTATAATTTGTGAACTTCGAATAATTTTCGTACTTAGAAAAATGTTTGAGTTTAGTTTATTTAACAAACAAACGATCCTTAATCAAATATAAACGAGCTTGAATAAGCTTTGTTCAGAACTTGTTTGGTTCCAAGGGTTGAATAATTATTCAGTTTAGTCCCTCAATAATTTTTTAATTATTCTGATTAATTCTAAATATTTTTTTAA
>JAXGGT010000001.1:14962366-14975835 GCA_035583425.1 Marsdenia floribunda
ATATACATATAAAAGGAGTAATAGCTATCCAAGTAATTAAAATTTACTGGAAAATGCAAATTGGTTCATATGTGTTGTAAGCAACACAAGTTAAAAAAAAAAAAAAAAGAACTTTGTGTCTTTTTCACTCTAAGTGCATTTAATAGAACAACAAACATTTTTGCATGCAAAATGCATCATATGATGTTTGACTATGAAGAAAGGGGAAAAAAAAAATGAAAAAAATAATCAATATTGAATCTATGCAAATTTTGAGCAAAAAAAAAAAAAGATCTATTGGAAGTACCCCTCACCCAAAATGGGAACATCATCATCATTATTATGTATTGTTTCTAAAATATCTTTTCTGTCTTTTTTTTTTTTTTTTTTTATTTGTTGCAACAAATATCTAACAAAAAGAGTACTTTTTTGCCCAAAAATCTATTTATCTATCTATGTAAAGGTGATGTTAGAATTAGACACTTTTGTTCTTTTTTTTTTTTTTTTTTTTGGCCCACTTGAGGGTTAAATAGTGGTTATATATCTATCTACTATCTTTCCATTTGATTGGATGATCAAATCAAATTATTATCTTGCAATTTGTTTGATTACACTTTGGTTCAATAAAAAATTATTGAACGAGTGCATATATATATATATATATATATATATATATATGCACTTTGGTGTGTGTTTACACTTTGATTTTACTCAACCACTTCTTCATAATTTAAGAATTAAAAAATTTAGTTCATATTAAAAAAAAAAAAGTTTTGAGTTTGAATCTTAAAAATAAAGAAATAAATATTGCAAGAGTTTATTCCAAAAAAAAAAAAAAAACAGATGTTCGATCTAACTCTATTTTAAATTAGTTCAAATACAAAGTATTAATCTAAAAGAAATTTAGAAAGACCCTCAAAGAAAAGTTGATGGATTTGATTCCTAATGTTCACGTTTTTTGTGTAGTTGGTCTTTTATTTATTTAGTAGGTTTTCAATATATAATGTATAATGAACATGTACATTTAATCACTTCAAATAATGAATTTTGTGAAGAGAATGACCAAATGCACTTATATATTAAATATTGGAACCTACTAAATAAAAAAGAAAGAAAAGAGACTTATTGCAGTAATAATCAAAAGATTGAGGACCAAGTATATCAATTTTCTGACCTCTAAAACTAAAATACAAGGTTAAAATATAATCAAGAAGATTAAAAAAGTTTAGCTCAGTTGGTAGTAATCTCACTTATGATTCAAAAAATCAAAAGTTCAAGATATGTCAAAAGTGAAATTATATCAAAATTTCAAAAAAAAGAAAAAAAAAAAAAATCAGTAAAAAACATTTAAGAAAAAAGAATCATATCAATTGAACTACCACCTTATTAAAAGTATAAAGTAATTATTAATTTCCCAATTTCTCTGTCTTAATACAACCTTTTTAATTTTGAGAATAAAATATATAGATATATATATATATATACATTATAAGGCTTTTTTTTTTTTTTTTTTTACGCTTTTGCAACAAATATATAATAGTGGGGTATCTTTCCTTATTTCTCTATGTGCAAAGGTGATGCAAGAAATAGACACTTTTTTCCACTTGAGGGTTAAAAATGTGGTTATATCTATCTATTTCATGATAAATTATTATGTTGCAATTTGTTTGATGACATTTTTGGTGTGTGATCATGTTGGTTCATGATTTCCCAATTTAACACTTCTCCCTTCTCTCTCTCTCTCTCTCTCTCTTAGCACCATTTTTACTTTTGTTTTAGGCTTATATTTTATAATCATTATATTTGAATAAAATAACATTATTTAAAAAAAAAAAAAAAAAAAAAACTTTGTTTTTATTTGATCAATAATTCAACAAAATTCAAGAAAAAACTCAAATTAATTAATATAAAAACTAACTTTTACACTCTTTGAGAAAATACTAAAGTTAAAATGTCCTTTTTATTTAATGACTTTTATAAAGAATAATAAGTTATTGTTAATTATAAAATACTAATTTAATAATATTATAAAAAATATATATAATAAAATTATTTTAAATATTTAAGAAAATTTCTTTATTGTGACAATTAAAAAAAAAAAGGATAAAATAAAATAAAAGGTAACAAACACAATAAAAATATTTGTATCATTAGTTCTCTATAATACTTCACACATTTAAATTAAAACTTTATCTAAATAAAACATAAAAAATTAGTGAATTTAGTCCCAATATTTAAAATTTTAGTATGTTTAATTTTAAACATTTTATTTTAATATTTTAAATTTTAAATAAATTATACTCTAATAATTTTAATCCTTTTATTTTAATATTATAAATTTCAAATAAATAATACTCTAATAATTTTAATCCTTTTAAAAAAAAAAAATTTAAGCAAAATAATAAATGTTTAAAAATTAAGATATTCATACTTATGTTTATGTAAATTTTCATCTAAAAAAAATTTAATTAAATTTATTTAGTATTAAAAAATAAAAATAAAATATTTAAAACGAAATATATCAGACTAAATTTATTAATCTCTCACAAAACATCCATCATCATTTTTTTTATTTTTAGTTATTATTCAAATACACCCAAATTTCCTTGAAATTGAAAAATGTATGTATATAGAATTTATTTTTAAGTGTTCTTTTGAGAAGAAAATAATAGAATATTTGCCAAAACTAATTTGAAACAAGAAGTATAAAGAGATAAATTCTTTTGTTCGAGAAATCTTCTCTTTTCAATTATCAAAAAAAAAAAAAAAAAAATTAAAAGAATAATTGTTAAAGAGATCTAATTGACTAAAAGAAGCTTACATAATTAAGAATAAGATTGATTTATCCATAATCCTGTAGTGTCTAAAATTGGAAAATCAAGACAATTTTTTTTTTTGCCCCTCTTCTAATTGGGAGATTATTTGACATGATTTTGGATCCCAGATCTCTTCTGTGTCTTTCTCGGTCTTTCAAGAACTTTAAAAACCCTCTTGTGATTTGCTTCTTTAATCACTCTTTAATCTCTCATGTCTCTTTCACACACAACTCTGACACTCTCTGGCGTAGGCAAAGTAAGTTTACTATGACTTTGGCAAGAACTTCTGTTCTGACACGTGCACCCACCACCACCACCTCAGTACCCTGAACAGCCAGCAATTTGGTTAACTACAAATGTTCAGGTCCGTCCTATACGTGCATATGTTTATATGTCTACTTGTACATGCAGGGATGCAAATGGAGTGAAGGTGTAACTTATGTAGAAAGAAAAAAGAGAGAATCTTGAGGGGCTGAAAAGAGGAAAATACAAATATGGAGTGAAGGCGAAAGAAAAATCAAGAAGGGATCTTCTTTTTTTTTTTTTTTGAGTGAAAAGGGGGAGAGAGAGAGAGAGAAAAAAAAAAAAAAAGAAAAAAGAAAAAGGGTGAATGGAATGCTTAAGCTTCGTGTAAAAAAATTGAGGGTTTGGATTTTGTTGTCGAAATTTTCGTTTGCAGTGGGTAGTTATGCGTTTTGGCTGTTGAATGTAAAAACAAGTGTGGAGCTTTAGTGTAAGGTTACAATTTTCTGGGTACTGAAGAGGAAGAAGAAGAAGAAGATTAGGGGAGAAAGAATTGGAGTCTCGAATTGGGAGAACCCAGTAAAGAGAAATGATGTCTGGGGGAGTAAATTTGGTGATGACAGTAATTGGATTTGCTGTTAGTACTATGTTTATTGTGTTTGTATGCACAAGGCTACTTTGTGCAAGAATTCAGTTGCACGCATCAAGGCGGGCTTTCGCTAGAGCAAGTAGATCTAACTTTAGCATTGTAAGCTCTTCTTTTTGTTATTTATGTTCCTTCCTTCTCGATTTATTCTTGATTTGCCCATTTTGTTGGTCATTTTAGTGCATCTCAGAGCTCAGGTCTTGTCTCTTTCTCCGTTGTTCATGTGATTTGTTAAAGCAATTTTGTCTCAAGAAAGTTTTACATAGTGTTCAGTTATTTCTTCTTTTGGTCTTTCTTTCTTAGAAATCACTTTTCTTGGTTTCGTTGTATGTTTTATCTATCCATTTTTGAGTGGTTTTTTTGCCCATTCCTGTGCAAAGTACCAAATTAATGTTAAGCCAAAATCTTGCAAACCCTGTTGTCTTTTGTTGTCAGTTCATACTTTTGCTGCTTCATTTCTAGTATGATGGCTGTACCGTATGGCCCCATTTTTACTGTTCTGGATTGTGGAATCATTCGTTTTATTATGGTACAGTTGGAGAGGGGTCTTCATGGAATTGAACCAGTTATCGTAGCCAACTTTCCTACAAAGAAGTATAGTGATGCCTTTCCTCCATCTTGTGAAACTGCTCAGTAAGTTTTCCTCGTTTCTTTTTATGTGGGCTACCTTTTGGGATTAACTATTCCTAGTTGCAGTTCTTTAAATCTAAACTAGTTGTTTAATGTTAAGCTGAATGGGGTGGATTGTTTTGAAATTTGCTGTTTTGAATATTGTTTGGTTTTATGTGATCCCTAAAAGCTGACAGGATTTCCGACCTTCTCTGTTAGCTGTAGTATTAATTTAAGATGGTATCACAAAGAAAAGGACGCCCCATGTTCAGGCTTTGGCTAAATTGAATCCCTCTCCATCAACTTCAGTAAGTTTTCAGAGAGGGGTTTCAATTAAATCACTTAACATTACTTGTCAAACTTTGCAATTTTGGTGATACTCTCTGCCTAGCTCTGTTGTCTAGATACTCAAAGACGTGAATTTCTGTATCTCTAAAGTTACACATGCAACCAGTAGTGGGAATATTGAACAAAGTTTCATCAAATTGGGCAAGGTTTGTTGCTAAAGTACACCTTAGGATATTAACCACAAGTCTTCTTGCAAGAAAGACATGCATAATGGATGTTGAGGAAATTCTCAAATTCTGAAAATGGGATCTTGTTCATACTACATATGGAAGCTTAAGAAAGAATAGGTGAATGGAGGAGCAGTAGAAAGTGAATTATGACGGGGAACAAGGGAAATGAAGACAAACTGTTAATTAGAAGATAAAAGATTTTTAAGAAGTGGGGATTTTGTTTTGATTGCAAAAAGAAGTATGAATGATAAGATTGGAATTGTTGAATTAAACAGACTGACTTGGAGAATTTTCTTACATATATAGTTTCTTCTATGTCTCAACAAATATGTGTATGCTTTTCTCAGTCAAGGTGTTTGGAAAAAATTGATGCTAAATCTCTGTAGAGCATAAGGCACAACCGAAGCTTGTACTACGTTTGCTAATGGCGCAACAGGCTATGGCAATTCTGTGATGCACTCAAGTCAACCCTATCCACTGAACTCTATATAGGAAACTACTGACCCTTAATAATTTTGAAGTTTCCTCTCGATTTCTACCAATAAAAGATTTCAAACATATTAGGCTGTTATGTGCAGTCTGCACAATAAAGCGGCATACAGAAGTTTTATTCTGAGTACCCTATATAACTTTAGAGGTGCATACATTGAGTCTTTTCGGTATGTTCTTAATCCTATTACTTCTAAATCTATTTCACTTACACGTTTTGGAAACTCCTCCTTTTCCGCAGTTTCTTTCCTCTGTGTCTTGCTGAGTTTATTTCCTTGGTAAACCTCATATTATGAACGACATTTTATTGATTCACATAATACAGCCTAATCGTCATGATAACATGCTATGAGGTGTATTATTGTGAGATTGTACCCATCCAAGCCTCCCTGGAATGAGACCAATATCCGACTTGGCATTCCCTACCCCAAAAGATATCATTGCTTTCCCCCATCTCCTTCAATATTGATTTCTAGCATGTTTTACTTTCCCTTATATCTTTAGCTACTGACAATTTGAAGCTTGCTATTTGTGAATTGACCCAATGAGGATAAACTGCAACTAATGTGTTGGGAATTTGGATGGGAGTAATACTAAAATGGATGTACAAAGTTAAAACTTACCAAAGTTCACCATGTCATCATCTACTGCAAGAATATGAATTCCCAGAATTGCAAGTTTTACTAATCCGGTACAACTAGAAGTTGGTCACAATTGGAACAAAAGCTTTTGTTTCAAGTAAAATCATTCGAACAACTGATTCATTGGTGTTTTAGTATATATGTTCTTGTTTCTTTCTGGTGCTGTTTCGATTCTACGTCGTGTGTATACTTTATGTTCTCTATTTTCTTTTTTATTTGTGAAGCAATTAGCAGAAAGGGAGCAACAGAATTCTATCTGAACAACTTTTCTGTCTTCTTCTCAAATGAGTTTCCTCAATATATATATATTTTCTGGAATGCAGCATTTATCTGTATATTTACCAAAGAAGAATGTTTATCTGTATATAACAAACCATTTTTGTTCCATTATTTGGTGCCCTAGACCCGTATGAATCGTATCTTTCATAAACGAATTGTTCTTAAACATGCTAGTTTATGTACTTTTCCTGAATTTGTTGAATTGAACTAGTACGAGAATCACTCGAGACATTGGATGCTACATGTTTGTCAATTAGCTTTAGGAGAATGATTTCTAGAAACTAAATTATTTTTTGGGTTACAATTAGATACCATTCAGAACTCAAAGAGAACTGTTGTTTTGCAGGTGCACAGTGTGCCTTTGTGACTATCACAAGGAAGACATATTGCGTATTCTCCCCCCTTGTGGACACTCGTTCCATGCCTCATGTATCGATATTTGGCTCCACCAGCATTGTACATGCCCAGTTTGTCGCGTATCACTGCGTGAACTTCCTGAGAAAAAGCGCTTCATGCAACCTGTGTTTAGTTCAGCCATTAGATTTCAACATGGCATGCAGTCCACCGGCGTAAGTTCAAATAACCAGAATGACCAAAGGATGATTACTTGTGGCAGCCAGAGGATGGAAGCTGGTGGTCATGAGGAGGAGGAGATGGTGAGGATTGTTGAAACAGCTGTTGGAGAAAGAAATTTGCATTCTGATAAATGATTTTATCTGATAGACAAAAGATTCAGGACAGAACAAGAAAGATGGTGCTTGGAATGGTAGTGTTTTCTGGTGACTTTCTTTGTAAATATGACCATTTTATTTTGGCTCTTTTACCTTATCTTGAGGTCTATGAATACGAAATTAAAGAAGAATGTATATTTATTAGCGGTTTTGTGGCCAGTTGTTGAAAACCAGAATTATAGGGGCAATTCATTACACATGCTCTTTTTTTTTTTTTTTTTTAATAAATTATTATTTTGAAAATTTTGAGGTAATTTCGCGAATTTATAATCTTTCAAATTATAAACGAAATTGCTATCCACTGAATTAAATTTTTTTAATAATTATTATTTTTTATTTAATATGCTTACTTCTAGTAGTAGAGTTGTAATAAAATTGAATATGAGATGTTTGAATTTAGTTTAATTGATTTTTTAGATAAATACGAATTTTAATTAAATATAAGATTATTTTAAATAAATTTTATTTGCTAAGTATTTGGTTAATTAATAAGCACTTTTTATTAAACTTCGTTTTTAATATGGTAAATTTCTAAGGAAGATAGTGATTATTATTTATTTATTTTATTATTATATTTTTTTGCATTTATAGTGATTTCAATTATAAGTGAGATTATTACTAACGGAGTTTTACAATCTTATCCATATTATTTATTGTTGAAGGTTACTTTTGGTAAAATGCTTTCAAATTATTAAAATTTTAGCAATTTTATTCGTTTCATAAAAGTTTTTTTTTTTTTTTTTTTTTTTAAAAAAAAATATTAGTTAGTATAGTGTCTATAATCAAGAAATTCAAGATTTTAAGTATTTTGAAATAGAGTCAGGTAGGTTTATACAAATTTAATTAATAATTCTTGATAATCTAACTTAAAAATTTATTTTTGAGATCAATATATGAATAGATTATAATATGCAAAATTGGTGAATTTGGTTCCCAATATTTTAATTATTGTTGAGATTAGTTCCTTTTTTTTTTTTAATTATTATTAATTTTTTATTTTGTAAGTTCCTATAGTATAATGGACAAGTGCATTTGATCTATTTTGTACTTCTGTCTTTGTCATGTTTCGAATTCGTGAGGTATGCATTTGGTCTATTTTGTATTTTTGTCTTTATCGTGTTTTGAACTCATGATATAATAAATTATAAGTGAAACTGTTACCAACGGAGTTATGCTTTCTTGAGTTATAATATATATATATTATTCTAACAGTTACCTGCCGTAAGTAAATATGAAAGGTTATTACGGGAAAAGAGCAAGAAAGAAAAGCATGAGACAGCATTAAAACCTTTCCTTTCTTTCCACCCACAGTCCCACTGCTACTGCTACTACTGGTTTGGCTTTTTCCACATAATTTGGCATTGAAAGTACATAGAAAAAAACTACCAAAAAAACAAAAGAAAGTACATAGAAAAGTCCCAATTCGGTAGGTGTCAGTATTTTTAACTTACTTACAATTATTCATGTAAAAAATCAAATCAGGAACCAGAGTGCTTATTATTATTATTATTAATTATTATATATGAAATTGAATGCAGTGGTCTCCTCCGTCATTAATATCAGCAAATTGCTGCTACCATTTTTCTTCTCTTTCTTTTATTGTTGAGAAAGAAGATGAGAGAGATGCATCACTCACTTTCAAAAAAATTTAATTGTTTTTTTTTTGAAAAAATTAAAATATCATTTGATTTTACTTTCTTCAATAATAAGAATAAAAAATGTTCTCTTTGTTTTTTTTTTTTTTTTTTTTACTCGTCACATTAACTAGGGTGGCAATATCTAACCAGACACGAACACGACATGAAATTAGCGGTTAGGATTGAGGATGCACGAGTTCATGTCAGAGCGGGTCAACTCGTTCAATAATAATCGCGTTCGAGTTGTAAATGGGTTGGACTTGCGTAACCTGTTTAAAAAATAATTAATTTTTTATTTTAATTTATTATTTAATAATTTTTATTATTTTTTAATTTTAATATTTTATATATAGATAAATTACATAATATTGATATTTTTATAAGTTAAATAGGTAAATAATCGGGTTAGTATGTTGATATCGTATAATTGTGTTGGCGGGTTAATAGATTTGAATCATATACGTGTCATAATCGGGTTGACGAGTTGACACGATTAATTTTCGTGTCGTGTTTGGATTCAACTTTTTCTTGTTATTTCGGGCTCGGGTTGATAGGTTAAATATAATTACCTTACCTCAACCCGACACGATTACACAAATCCAATACGATTGTCACCCCTAACATTAGCAAATCAATATACATTTATTAATATTTTTAAATATTCTTATAATCTAAAAAAATTAATACTTATTAATTATTCTTATTAAAGAAAGTAAATTTTAACTTAAGACATATTATTTAGAATTTCAAAAAAGCATCCAAATTGATTTTTTACCAAAATTGAAGAAAAAAGTTTGTCGAAATAAATCTTAATATATATATACATACATATATATTTAAATTTTGAGACACTTTCATCTTTAATTGTCACGAATTCATGACCTCTTAAATTATAAGTAAAATTACTATTACAAATTGAGCTATGCCTTCTTGAAAAATCCTAAAATATTTTTGAATTTACAATTTTTTTAATAAAAAATCATTAATAAGCTATACTTGTCAACAATTAATAAATGTTAAAATATAAAGCTCAATGATTTAATGATTTCATAACGTGACAAATAAAGGAAAAAAAAAATATTTTTCTTCAGTGTGATAAATAAAAAATAAATTATCAAATTTTAATTATAAAAATGTTAAAAATGAAATATTAATAAATGCATGTTAATTTTTTAATAAGAAAAAAAAAAAAAAAAAAACTCAATCTCTCTTTATGACGATAAATATTTTTTAAAATAAATAGATGGAAAAAAAAAAAGTACTCATGCTCGAGGAAGGACGAAGGAGAGAGGTTCAGTATAATATGGTGCCAGATACCTTATTTAATACCCCCTTCATTTTGGTTAATCATAGTATTCTTTCTTTTTTTTTTTTTTTTACTTATCACATTAAAAATATTATTTATGAATTTTTTTAATATTTATATTTTTAATGTTTTATATTCTTTCTATATTTTAACTTATTATATTCAAAAATTAAAATATATTTATTAATTTTTTAAAATTAAAAGATATTTCAATTTTTCAATTAAAAAAAAAAGGCACATCAATTAAGAAGTAAATTAAAAAAAAAAAAAACAGAAACAAATACTTATTAATTATTTTCTATTTTAAAAAGTAAAATTAAATAATATTTTAAAAGATAAATTAATTTTCCTACTTTTTCATGCTGTAACTCTTTGTCCATAACAAATAATAATAAGAAGAAATATTTATTATTATTTTTTTTTAATAAATGAGCGTGAATTTAAAAAATATTTTAATTTTTTTTAAAGACAAAAAAAAAAAAAAAAAAAAAAAAATTATCTAGAACAATAATAATAATGAAGACAAGATAATAATGACAATAACAACAATAAGAAGACAAACAATGATACTTGCATATGTTTAATCCTCGTTATTTAAGAATTAAGCATATGAAATTTGTTTACAACTTTTAAGGACACACACACACACACACAAATGAGTATAGCATTCTTTGTAAGAGAAAAGTTTCATAAAATCAATTTAATAAAAGAAAGGGAAAAAAAAAAAAAAAAAAAGCAAATTAATTCCAAAATCCAAAAACCCATCGTGTCTTTGAACAAAATTAGAGAGAGAATTCCCTTTTTTTTTTTTTTTTTTTTTTTTTTGTTATGGGAAAAAAAAAAAAAGTATATCTAAAGATATTATATTATATTATATATATATCCAACTTTTATTAAGCCCCTCACTTTACTTACTTAGTTACATCCTCGGCTTGATCTTGGCTCTTAGAGTCTTCTTCATCACAACGGTAAATTCCGATTTCTCGCTGAAATCCACCTTGCTATTTTCCGGGTATGCCGACCATTCAAATTCTTGAACCATTCGTGCCAACGTTAGGTTAACGTGCACCGTTGCCATCCCCAAACCAGGGCAAATCCGGCGTCCGACCCCAAACGGCATCATCTTCACTCCCGACACCCCTGTGATGTCCGCCACTTCCTTCCCGGATAGAAACCTATCCGGGTCGAACTTTTCCGGTTCCGACCACAACTTAGGATCCTCCGAAATAGCTGGTAAGTAGATTTCCACGTTGACGTCGGTCGGGATGTCGTATCCACCTAGCTTGGTCGGTTCCGTCACGGCATGCGTCAGTGAGAAGTACGTGGGCGGGTGTTTCCTTAGCAGCTCTTTCACGAATGCGTTTAGATACGGCATCTTCTCCATATCCTTCTCGTCTACCTTCCTTTCACCCACCACGCTCTTGATCTCCTCGTATAATCGGGTTTGGATACTGGGATTCTCTATCATTCTCGCGATTGCCCACTCGACTGCCGTTCCTGTTGTGTCGGTTCCGCCGTTCAAGAACTCCGACAACAGCGTAACCAGCTCTGCGTTGGACGGACCCGATTTCCTACCTTCAACCTTGAGGTCGAATAAAGTGTCTAGATAGGAGAATGAAGCTGCGTTACTCGTGTCCTCTGTTTCTGGATTCTGGAGAACCTTCCGACGTTTTTCGATTAGCGGGACAAGGGTGTCTATTTGTTCTTTTCTGACTTCTTGAACTCTTTTCCTTTGCTTGGAGAACAATGGGCTCAGCAGGGGAAGATAATCGTCCAGCCTTGGATCCAGAACTATGAGAACCCTCTTCATCATCTGATCGACTCTTTCGATGGTTTTCTCGTCCATTTCAACCCCGAAACACATGGACAAGAGTATGCAGAAAACCGCAAACCGGGCATTTTTGAGAACCCAGACCACCCCATCATTCTCCTTGGCCTCAGCGCGAAGCCGGTCGATGAGTTTGTCCATCGCACTTTCCCTTGCGTTTCGAAATTCTTTGAGCCTAGTCGCACTGAGCATGTTCTGGACCATGTTTCGCCGCAGAGACCGCCAGACGGGACCGTAAAGCGCTGCATTGACGGTGAACTTGTTGCAGCTGAAGATGGTCCTTGTGGGATTTTCCCGAGGCCGACTAGCAAAGACTTGTCCCTTCTCCACGAGTGCTTCGTAGGCCAAATCAGCATTAGCGATGATGATCATCGTCCTCGCACCCATCCTGAGAGTGAAAACGGGACCGTATTTGGGCAAAAGATCTCTCACGTACTGGAAAAAAGGCTTCTCAGAACGAGCAACCTGGAAAAGATTCCCGACCACCGGCCAACCAGGTGGTCCAGGAGGCAAGTTCAACTTCTTGGACTTACTTTTACACGAAACCAAAAAAACCAGGCCTGACAGGAGAAAAGCCAGAGCAGTAAAGATTATGTTACGGTAAGACGAAAGAGAAGAAGCAGCCATCAAATCCATGGTTTTACTATGAGAGTTAGAGAGTGAGAGAGAGAGAGAGCGAGGACAAAGGAATTAAGAAACGGAAATGGGGAAGACAAACCACTTTTGAGGAAAGATGGGGAGAAATCTGGGGCTATAAGAATATGGAAAGCTGGAAATTACAGGTGAGATCAATAAAGGCTCTGCTAAAATGAGTAAAAATGGAAAACCAAAAAAAAAAAAAAAAAACCCAATAATAATTAACTGTCTGCTAAAGTTAAATTAAATGCTGGTGATGAAGAAGGACATGGAGTACTACAGTAAAGGGCTATGCAGAGAGACTAATACATATGCCAAAAAGAAAAAAAGAAAAAGAAGGATTAAATAGAAGAACGGTGGATCAGATGATACAGATGCAGATACAGATGGGTGCATTTATGATAATGAATTCAACTACTTGTGTCTGGCATTAAATTCTGACTGGAAAAGTTAGGAGAAAATCACCCAAAAAAAAAAAAAAAAAAAAAACCAAAACCAAAACCAAAACTTGGACTTTGCATTTAAGCTGCCAATAGTATTAACAATATTCCTGCTCACAAGGTGCATCAATGGCTTCCCAATGGGTGGAGCATTGACTTTTTGTTCTGTGCATGGTTTATACTGTTCTTCTCATGTGACTACTTGGGTTTTTGCCAAGTTTAAACTTATTTTTACCATTCACTTCGTGAATAACCCAATTTCAAAATTATGAAATTTTTTAGTCTAAACGCACATGTTGTGTGCGTTATTGAACAGTGTAACGCACCATCAGTGTACGTTTTCTATGAATATAAAATTAGAAAAAATAATGCCATGTGGACATAATAACGCACATGTGGCGTGTGTTATTGCCCAGTCAGCATCCAGTCACCTAGTAAACCCATGCCACGTGTGCATTATACAGCCGGTCGCCACATCAGCTTAGAAATGCACACATGGTGTGCATTATCTTCCAAATTTTTTTTTTTTTTTTTTTGTTTTTTCAATCTCTATTCTCTCTCTTATTAAATAACTAAAAATAAGATAGAGATATAATATACTTAATCGAATTTTGTATTTATAAAAAATTATAATATGATATTAAATTAATTATAATATCTTAAACTAATTA
>JAXGGT010000001.1:15022759-15041326 GCA_035583425.1 Marsdenia floribunda
TTGAGTACAATAACCAATAAAAATGCACTTTTCAGATTTCTCATCAAGTTTTTGGTAGACTTGAGAATTTACCAAAGCATAAGAAATACAACCAAAAACTTTTAAATGACTTACAAATGGTTTTCTCCCATGCCATGCTTCATATGGAGTTTGGTTCATGACAGCTCTTGTTGGAGAGATATTCAGCAAATACACTGATGTTGCCACTGCCTCTGCCCAAAATTGATTTGGAAGCCCCTGTGTTTGTAACATACTTCTTGTCATCTCTACAACTGTCCGATTCTTTCTTTCAGCAACACCATTTTGCTCCGGAGTGTAAGGAGTTGTCAATTCCCTATGAATGCCATTTTCTTCACAAAAAAGTTTGAATTCATTGGATAAGAATTCTCCACCTCTATCACTGCGAAGAACTTTGATGAACCTCCCACTTTGCTTCTCCACCTTAGCTTTGAAGTGTTTGAACTTCTCAAAAGTCTCTGATTTGCTTTCTAAAAAATAGACCCAACTCATGCGACTATAATCATCAGTAAAAAGTAAGAAATAACGACTCCCACCAAGAGATTTAGTTTGCATAGGCCCACATAAATCAGCATGAATTAATTCAAGACAGTTTGAGGCTCTCCAAGCCTTCCCAACTGGAAAGGACTTTCGGGTTTGTTTTCCATAAACACACCCTTCACATATATCAATAGAGACAATTTTTGGTAGCCCAAGAACCATACCTCTATGATTTAACAATGACAAACCCTTGATTTTGAGGTGCCCATATCGCAAATCCCACAACTTTGAGTCATCTTTACCTCCAGCAGCAAGAACAAAACTTCCCACATTTGATACTTCCAACAGGAACATTTTGCTTTGAGTCATCTTGACTGTAATCATTTCTTGACCTGTTTTCTTATCTTTGATCACACAAGCATCATCATCAAATGACACAGAATATCCACTAGCCATTAGTTGTCCAACACTTAGTAAATTGTATCCTAAATCGGGTACATATTGAACATTATGAAGGAACTTGAATTTACCACGGCTAATTTCAATGCCAATCGTACCTTTACCTTCAACTTGTAATTCTTTGCCATTCCCTAGATGTACCTTCATCTTTTGTGCCTCATCAAGTTCTTGAAATATAGATTTCAAACCATTCATGTGATTCGAGCAACCACTATCTACAAACCACATATCACTTACAATATGAGAAGTATGTGAATTAGCCATAAAAAGCTTACTATATCCTTCATTCGCTGATGTCTCAGTCTCTGATGCGAAATTGACTTTCTGATCTTTCTTACCAACAATCTGCCTTTATGTGACCATATCTTTTGCAATGGTAACATTGAACACCATTCTTGGTGGTTGTTTGCTCTTTGGACTGCCTTCGTCCTTCAAATCTTCCTCTGCCTCTTCCATAACCATGACCACGGCTTCTGAGTCCTCCTCTTCCACGACCTCGATTTCCTGAACGATCACTTTCGCCAAATCTGTTGGTTATCTCCTTCACTTGAAATGCTTTTTCTTCGTTTTTTTCAATGGTACGATTAATTCTCAACTCATGAGCCTGAAGAGACCCCATTAGTTCATCAAATGTAAAAATTGACAAATCCTTAGATTCTTCTATCGCAGCTACTACATGATCAAATTTTGGAGTTAGACTTCTAAGTACTTTTTCAATAATGGTCTGATCTGTAATTTTTTCACCATATGACCGCATCTAACTAATTATTGCCATTTTTCTTGACAAAACTCAGCAATCGATTCTCCATTCTTCATCATCAAGGTCTCAAAGTCACGCCTGAGTGATTGTAGTCTCACTACGAGAACTTTTGAGTCACCTTGAAACTCCTTCTACAAAATACACCAAACTTGCTTTGAAGTAGTTGCTGCTGCAATTCGTGAGAAAACACTATCATGTACTGCCTGTTGAATAATCACCAACGCCTTGGAATCCTTCTTTCTACTCTCTCGCTACTTGCTTTCGTCATCAGGATCTGCATATCCATTCTCCACTAAGTCCCAAAGGTCTTGAGATTTGAGTAGAGTCTTAATACAAATGCTCCAAAATTCGTAACTTTCTCCTTTGAACATGGGAATGAGTGGTTGTGCTACACCCATTGCATTGTCGTTACTTCCCATTACTAACACTCTTTGTGTTTCACTCAAGTTTTTTTTTTTTTTTTTTTGGTACTCTACTCACTCTCAAAGTGTGCTCTGATACCAAATTTGTTGGGAACAAGACTAAGGAATGGAAAATATTATATGCTTTGGTAGAGAATGATGAACTTGGTTCAATTAAAAAATGAATAACCAATGACACCTATTTATAGACTTACAATATCAAAGAACTAGAAGACCCACTTAACCACTACTTGCACCATAATCCCACTACTCACAAAATCAGCCCACTAAGCCATTAACCATTAACTACCATAACTTACTAATCCACTAACATTGAATAACTACCCACTAACATTGAATATGCAAATAACTAACCAATAATTTTAACTAATTTGAATCATAGTGACTTAATATGGCTGAAATTGTTTGTGCTTCCATAGTGTTAGCATGGGTGAATAATAAACTATCATCTACGAAAAACAAGTGGCTGACCAAAGGACCCCGATATCCCATAACAATACCATGAATAAGATTGTTGCGTTCTGCTATTTGGAGAAGACAAGAAAGACCTTCAGCACATATGGTAAATAAAAATGGAGACAACGAATCACCTTGGCATAAACCCCTGGAAGGATAAAAAGTTCTTGAAGCATGACCATTAATCAAAATAGAGAAAGAAGCAGTACAAACACACTGCATAATAAGGGAGACAAAGGTACTCGGAAAGCCCATTTTCAACATCATTAACTTGAGATAGGACCATTCAACTCTATCGTTAGCCTTTGCATGTCCAACTTAATAGCCATCAAAGCTGGAGATAGAGAATGAGAACTGCGCATACTATGAAAAGCTTCCATAGCAATTAAAGCATTATCAGTAATCAATCACTGAGGAACAAAGGCAGCCTATGCTTCATTAATAACAGTAGGAAAAACTTGTTTAAGTCTGTTGGCAAGGATTTTCGCAATGAGCTTGTAAATGATAGTACACAAGCTTATTGGGCGAAAATCATACATCTCTTGAACAGTCTTTATTTTTGGAATAAGAACAATGTATGTAGAATTGAGGCCAGAAATGTCTTGTTCACCCCGAAAAAAGGAAGTGATAAAATGAACTACATCCTTCTTGATAATATACTAGAATTTTTTGAGAAATATACCATGCATACCATCCGGGCCTGGAGCTTTAGTATTGGGGATATGTTTTAGAGCATACTCAATTTCTAGCTCAATAACTTCATGTTGGAGAAATTCCTGTTGATGCAAATGGAGAGTATTTACATGTATCTCATCCATGATCCCACAGTCCATGCCATTTGAAGTA
Source organism: Marsdenia floribunda (assembly GCA_035583425.1). NCBI lineage: Eukaryota > Viridiplantae > Streptophyta > Magnoliopsida > Gentianales > Apocynaceae > Marsdenia > Marsdenia floribunda. The sequence continues at coordinate 15,026,201 of JAXGGT010000001.1, forward strand.
AATAATTGCTTATAGAAATTAATTGCTACCTCCTGAATATCTTCCAACCAAGAAACATAAGCCCCAGTGGCATCTTTGATACTTTCAATATAATTACATTTACATCTTGAGGCGGCCTTCCTATGAAAAAATTTAGTATTGCGATCTCCGAACTGTAACCATTCCACTCTACTCCTTTGTTTCCAATATGCTTCCTCGATATCCAAAAGGCGTTCCAATTTTTCCCCAAAAAATTTATCGCGAGCTTTAGAGTAATTTTGTTCAAGGTGAAGTGATTGAATTTGTCGTTGTAAATCAGTGATTTGTTTCCTTGTAGAACCAAAGAAGGATTGACTCCATGACTTGAGGGTAGTGCAGATGGAGTTGTATAGATTCTCAGCATTTGGAGAGTTTTGGATGTTCCAATTTGCTAAGAAAGTATTGGCGCATTCACTGGAATGAAGCCAATATGGCTCAAATCTAGCAATCCGTTTTTTACGTCCAGTAGTTGGAGAAGAGAAAGAATGTGGAGATACCAGCAATGGAGAATGATCCGAGGTGGTAGAAGGGAGATGACGAACACCAAAATTCTGAAATAAATTCATCCAAGAAATATTTGCTAGGCATCGACCTAAATGAGCTCGAATGGTTCCTTTTGTGCGCCCATTCGACCATGTGAACGGAGAGCCTTGAAAACCCAGATCTACTAAACCACAATCTGCTATAACTGCACGAAAAGCTTCCATCAAAGTCTGACGTCGAGGTAGAGGGCCTGATTTTTCTGTTATTTGTGTAATCTCGTTGAAATCTCCAAGACACAGCCAAGGAAGGTTTTGAAGCGAGTGTAACTGTCGAAGGAGACGCCAAGAAGCTGCTCTTTGATCCTGGGATGGATTGCCATAAAAGCCAATTAAACGCCAAACTAATGATGTATTAGTGCAAATAATGGCACCTATATGTCCCTAAGAGTAGTTTGAATCGACACATCAAAATCATCTTTCCATAATAGAGCCAAACCACCTTTAGTCCCCACGCTTGGAACATGAAATTCAAAAGAGAAACCTAATTGAAGTATGAGTTTGAAAAACTGAAAATGTTGAATTTTTGTTTCACATAAGAAAATAAAAGAAGGATTATAAGTACGGGAATAGGCAGTAAGAGCACGAACATGTCGAGGGTGCCTAATTCCTCGACAACTTAATATACTCTTTGATTTCGGCGGGGCTGGATCCCAGCCTCCACCATTGAATTACAGTTGTGAGTTTGATGCTTTAATTTTTTGGAAGGAATAACATCAGAAAGGAGTTCGCCGAGATCAAATCTGGATTGTTTTAGGGTCCTCTGTCCAGGTTTGTGCTCCGAGAGTGTAGTATCTGAAGTAACATGGTTGAAGTTCTTAATGTGTGTGGGGTAGGGTTTCCTACTGAACTTGCGAGAGGGTACTATAGAAGAGGATGTGTCCTGCGAAATATGTACTAGATAAAGGTTGGAGAACATCAGAGCGTGATCCAATTCCATCGTTGTATTTTTGTGAATGATGTGCTGCTGGTTCAGTTGGGAAGAAGCATATGCAGTATCGTATACCACCATTGCCAAGTGAGGAGAGACGAGGGTCTCTGCATGGGGGGGACTCGTACCTTCAGCAGTTGTAGTTGTTGCGGTATGAGGGGGGGTATTGTCCTGAAGACTAGTAGTAGAAGGAGACTTAAATAGAGCTTGTTCTAAAAGTGTACCCTTGTTCCCCTTAGCGTGAAGAAAGGTGCCATAGAGATTGCGATCATGCTGCTGTTGAGTAAGTTCACCTGAGTACTTGGGACACGCTTTAAGAGTATGATCAATGAGTCCACAGTGAAAACATAAATCGGGCAATCGTTCATACTGAAAAGTCCCAAAACTAGAGCCATAGAAAGGCATATCCATGGAAGCACCCCTCAGAATTGCCTCTGTGAGCGAAACCCTAGCATGGATGCGTAGGAACTTCTCATGTGAATCCGAATACTCTCGAATCTGTATGATGTCCCAGGTAGAGAAAGTATTAGCTATGCGGCATCCAATTTCCAGAGTATAACATTCTCGTGGAAGGCCCTTGACATGAATCCAGAACTATTCGAAATCAAAACCCGTATCTTTCATCATTAGAGATCTTGACCAAGGTTGTAAAACAAGCAAAACGTCGTCGAAACACCATGGGCCATCAGATAAAACTCGTTTCGCATCGTCTGGTGATGGGAAAATAAATTGAAAAACATGCGGACGGAGAGAGCAAATTTTGACAGGTTTGCACTTCCAAGCCTTCTCGAAAGCCAGACGTAGATATTTAATGGGCATCTCCTTAGAAGACCAGAATTTTCCAATAAGAGAGGCCTGTTGTTCTTCCTTACCGTCTGCAAAATCAACTTCTGATAATTTAATCCCCGATTTTGTTGGTGGATGTAGAGAAAGGGATTGTAACAGTTTCGTCACGTCCGAATCCGACATTGTGCGATACCCTAGCGACAGGGAGAGAGAAACCTAGGAGGAGAGGAGAGACCCTAATAAGGGAGTTGTTCAACTATTTATTAATCTTTTTATTATTTTTTTTTTATGAGTTTTTAAATAAATTTGCAATAAATTTATTTTTTAATAATAATAATAAGCAAATACCAAAATAATAATAATAATAATAAGCAAAAAAAAAAAGTAAATTCAAAAATTTTTAATTATAAATAAAGAACCAAACATAAAATAATAAATAAATTCTAACCTTTATTTGTACATAATAATAAAAAAAAGAACCATTTGTTAATATGAATTTTTCATTTTGCACTTTATCATTTTTAGTTAAAAAACTACTTGATAACTTATTTAAAAACTTACAAAAAAAGACGAAATTAAAAGATTAATGAATAGTTCAAGAACTAAACACGCTAAACATAAAATATTAAGACTAAATAAGTTTTTTTTTTTTTTTTTTAAATTTGAGGTATTTTTGCCGGTCTCAAACTTATATCCTCTTGGATCGTATAAGTGAGGTTTCTACTTATTGAGTGACACCTTCTTGACGACTAAATAAGTTAAACAAAAATAATTTAGGAACTAAATAAACTAATTTGTCTATCCAAAATAAAAAATTCATTTGTTAACTTATTAAAATGTCAAATTAATATCATTATATGTATATATAATATACTTAATAATACAATCTTATGCTAATAATTATGAAAGATAGGCCTACATTAGTTCATATATTTAGTTCCTATTTATTTCGTAATTTTAATTCCTAATTATATATATATATTTTAGATCCTTAACATTTTTTTAATGTGTATCAATTGATATTTTATACATTAATCTTTACTTAACAAAATGCTTTCAGTTGCCAAAAGTACGTTTATAATTTTAGGGAAAAAAAAAAGCACTAATTTTTACCAAATAACTTTTTCTGTGAAATTCATTTTTCAATTTCAGTCAAAGGAAAAAATATATATATATATATACTATACAAATACAGCCTAAATTCATCAATTACCCCAATATTATCAGAATATTTACATATATTTTTTGCATTTTGCAAACCGTTCCTGAGAAACCTAAATAAAAATCTCAGATCAAATTCTGGATAAGGTGAATGAGCAGAATCCCCACTCTTTTGATTTCTTATTTGCTTTTCTTTTAATATATGCATTCAAAACCTTTTTTTTTTTTTTTTAATTTTTTGAAGATTTCTGTGCAACCTTTAAACGTGTTCTGGTGATCGTTCCTTCTTCTACGAAGAAGTGACTGGTCTGAGTAAATTCTTTACCTTGTGACGACAGATTGAATAAAGATTAAATTGATTTTCTTTGCTTTTTCTTGACCTTTTCATTTTTCTTAATTTTCTGATGGGTTGTTTTTTAAGTTTTTCACAGAGATAAGAGAGATTCTTTTACATTATTTTCATTTAATTGAGTTTAGGTGCTGTTTCAGATGCCAACTGCAGACTTTTGGAGTTTCTAAGTGGATTTGGTGATGGGTTATTGTTGTGCAATTATCTTTACTAGTTTTCTTTACCCGAATTGTTCATAGAAGTTATTAGTGGAACTAAAGATTTTCAATTCTTAATTATATATATATATCAGTATGTTAGCTGAGATTTGATTAAATGGAAAGGAAATTGATTGCTTGAATCATGAAAAGGAATAAGAGTAGTGAATGTATTTGAAATTGTAGAGATTAAAATGGAGGAAGATGCAATTTATTTTGATGGGTTACCTGAAACTGTAACAAGTGCTGGAAAAACTGAAGAAGATGAAGAAGATTTCCGAAGCTGTTGTGAAAATGAGGATGAACTGAAAGACAGAGAAGAATCAATAATGTTGGGCTCTGAGGCTGTACTCGATGAACTTTCAGTGAAAATGTATTTTAAGGGTGTATCAGTATCTGGCCCTGGGGAGTCTGATTCTTGTTTTTCTGGATTAGGGGTGGTTATTGACAGGTGCTCAGACAATGCTGCTCCTATTCAAGTGCAGAAAAGGCTTGACTTTTCTGTTGAAAAATCTGTTGTGAATTATTTAGCTCTGATGGAAGGTTTGATAGAAGCTAAGGAATGCAGGATTAAGAGAGTGTTTGCCTTCACAGATTCTGAGATCTTATTTGATCAGGTGAGTGATTTTCCTGGCAAAGTTCCTCTTGGCATGGTTTTCCTTTTTTTCCCCTTCCATGTTTTCTGATTTATTATGGGTAGCCCATTGATTATGTTTGCACAATATCTGCCAAAATTCATCCATATAATTGCTCTAGAATGTTTTGCCTCCCCTGAGATTCATATATAAATTATGGCTTCATTGATCTAATGCCTCTATTAATCTGACCTTTTTGTAGATGGAATGTTCTGTTTTCCTCCCTTTGATTATGGTTTACATTTGTAGTAAAATTAAAGGCTTGATTACAGCTCTTTCACTGTTTTCTTTATTATAATTTTCTCTAGAAACATCACCTGGAAAAAGATAGAAGCTTCTCTTGGAAGTTTATCAGCGCTTTACAAATTTGTTACCGATTAACACTCCAAGTATCAGAGAATGTCTTGTGTAAGAATATGAAGCTCTCACAGGAAATTAAATCAGGAAGTTTATATGCTAGAGTAACTGAAAATAGAAAAATAGGAATAATATCAGTATGCCTCAACGACTATTTCCATTCACAAACCAAATCATTTTATCAAGGAGGAATTTAGATAGAGAAATTACATTGATGGGAACCTGAAGAAAAGACTTAGAGAAGGATATTATAGCTAAGCTAAACTAGAAGTATCATGACAATAAAGATGGTACAATTAATCAGCCAACTAAAAAGAAAGACTGCCTAATGGTTGAGCCATGGGATTTGATAGCGGACTTAAAAAGCTACCTATAAACAATCAGTGATTGGTGAAACTGATGGATCTATTTGCCACTCCATTGGATGAAATGAATTATTGATATTGATCAATTTCTTGATAGTGACCCTTGTTGATTTAGGCTTTCCCCATGTCACACCACATGCTCCTCCAACTAGCCAATTAAGAATTACTATTCCTAGACTACATCTTTGATCAAGTTATTATGAACAGGAAAAAAAATTTGTTATGAATAATAATAATGTAAAGAGAGTTATTCTTTTGATCAGATAACCTCGTAAAGGAGATGAGTTACAGACCGAGTTCCCAAATGGAGTTGACGAGTGGTGATCAAAATAAGGGGAAATCTCAGAGAGTAATTACATGAGAAAAACCAAGGTTGCAAACTGACAGTCAAGATGAGAAATGGAAAAAAGTGTCTTCTGCATGATTGCATCCATAAATGAACTTAACTCTTGTTCCAATGATGGGAATCTTCCAAGATTGTCTCTCAAAATCAACCTCAAACCTGTTGGAATCTAATGGGAATAGATATCTTGTACCAATCACGAATTCAGAGCCTCAAAATACTCTCCCAGCCAACATTTGTCCACTTTGATTCCCTTTAGGAAAATATTTAGTGGAACGTTATCGCTTATACTCGGAACAGCATTTGTCCTACTTAAGTTGTTGAAAGTAAAAATCTTGGGCCAGTCTGTCCTGAACCCAATTTAAGTTTACAAATTTATTTAAGCAGACATTATCATAACATTCTTTGATTGAACTACATTTCTTCAGTAGCTTTGCTCAAAAGAACTGCACCTGCTTCCATGTCAGTTGATCTATCAGTTTATTGGATGCTGTGCAATTTTTATCCTGGACAAAAGTTGGAAAGACAAAAAAAAATTATAATAATTGAAAAAATTCCTTTTCCTTTCATTTCTTTTCTTCCTCTTTTTTTTTTTTTTTGGGTGGGGGGGCTGGTTTGAGGTTGTGGATCATGGAGACAAGTATTTGCATCAATTTTACGTATGTATCTAATTTCAAATAATCTGAATGATATATTTTGTCAGATTATGCAAGGACAGAGAATTGAGGATCCGCTTCTAATGGAGTTGAAGGAGAGGATCCTAGAGCATGCCAACAGTCTGGAAGCTTTTACTCTTACTGTTGTTCCTACTCGGGCACTACAAATGGCTGTAGAATTGGCCCAAGTAGCGATTGGGTTAATATCTTTTCCTCCTGAGGTTGGTCAATCTACTGAAAATTGCTCAATATGCTGTGATGAGAAGCTTGCTTCAATGATGACCACGATGAAATGTTCCCACAGATTCTGTTCTCACTGCATGAAGACATATGTGGAAGGCAAAGTGCAATCCAATCAAGTCCCTTGTAGATGTCCTCAGCTTGGGTGCAAATACTACCTTTCAGCTTCTGAATGTAAATTATTTCTTCCTATTACCTCTTACAATGCTTTGGAGAAAGCCCTTTTAGAAGCAAATGCTGTCAAGTCAGATAAAATTTACTGTCCATATCCCAGTTGTTCAGTTCTACTTGATCCTCACGAGTGCTTGTCATCTATGGAAAGTTCATCAACTCAGTCAGAATACAGTTATGTTGTATGTCCAGTTTGTCAGAGGTTTATCTGTCTAGATTGTGGGGTCCCCTGGCACTCATCATTGACTTGTGAAGAGTATCAGAATCTGCCATTGGAGGAGAGGGATGCAAGTGATATTACTTTACATCATCTGGCACATAGCAAAGGGTGGAGACGCTGCCAGCAGTGCCGTAGGATGATTGAGCTGACTCATGGTTGTTATCACATGACCTGCTGGTAAGATTTATTTTCTTTGATCCTTTTCTAGTCTCTCTATATGATTCTTTGATATATTTTTAGAGCATCAATTTTACCCTTCAAAATGGTCACTTTTTACAATAATACCCTCATATTTGAAAATAGCATTTATACCTTTCAAGGCTTCTACAACTATGAAAAATCAAGTCTAGCCAAGCTTTTAGATGATAAAGACACTTAGTGAGCTTGCAAGTGAGTTGATTATTTGCCTGATGAGGATAACCAAGTGGGATGTCCATGTAAACTTCCTTACAAAGTGAAAATATAGAGAGAAATATGTTTTACATTAAATTGGTGCAACTTCTATCGTCAAATAGTAATCAAGACTCAAGAGGACTCAAAATGAGACGAGTTAGGCAACAAAAGCATATGTTGCTTGTTAGTTAATACCTTCAATTTGTAAATAATCTCGTGCAACTAAAGGTGCCTTAAAGCACTAATAGACCCATTTGAACGACGTTTAATTTTGAAGACCTATTTACATGGAACAATCTCTTACCATGGGATAGAGGTACTAGTTGCCAATTAATGTTTGCTTCAAGATTAGTAAGCTTGTTGTGAACTGCATCATGCCATGTAGGATCTTTAATTGCATAATAGTAATTCTGTGGTTCCATTGCACGAACGACAAAAGAAGAAAAAAACAAAAAATAAAAAATAAAAATAAACAATTTTTTTTGTAAATTGTTGCTAAGATAAAGCAAAGAGACAGGGATATGCATACCTGATGATGTGATTCAGTTGATGCAAAGAATGAAGAGGGATCTTTCGTATAGTCAACGATCTATGATGACAATGCTCGGACTTGATTACTTTACTGAATGGTTGTTGCGCGTTGTGTTAGGGAAGACACATGAGGTAAGATGGAGTTGAATGAGTGCCATGATTATCACTATCAAAAAAGGGGTCATGTAGTTGAGAAAAAAAATCGATCAACTTAATCGTAGAAATGAAAGAGCGAGCGAGACAGTTTAATATAGATCTCCTTTGTGAATTAAATGGTAAAATATTTTCATGAAAGGCAATATCTCGAGAAGTTACGACCATATGAGTAACTAAATCATATACTTTATAGCCCTTTTGTGCATAGATAGTCAATAAAAGTGTTTGAATGAGAACAGGAATTTATTTAGTTTTAGATATTAGGGTCGCAGAAAACATAGGCAGGTTGAAAGTACTGGTAAGAATTTCAAAAGGGGTTTTTCCTTTTCATACAACTATGGGTGCTAAGTTGGTTAAACATGCAAATGTTAAAATACATTATCATCAAAAAATTTCAGGCAACTATGCTTGGAAATGTTAAGGGCAACTAGTATTAGGTGTACTATGCTCATACTCTACAACAACATTTTGTTGATGGATGTCAACATTAGGTAACTCATGAATCAAACCTAGAGATGAAAAAAATCCTTGTGCTTCTCGTTGAACAAATTCTAAGTCATTATCACTACGTATTCATTTTACAGATTTTCTATATTTGGTGTGGTGCCATGTGATAAAATTTTTTGAGAATTGAAAACATTTTAACTATTACTTTGCATCAAATAAAGTATGAGAAAAATCATCCATAATAATTAAGAAACATTTTGCACCATATGCTGATTGCATAGAAAATAGACACCAAATGTAAACATGCATAACTTCAAGATAATAAGGTTTTATGAAATTGGGAGTGAAATGTAATCTAGTTTGTTTAGCTAATGGACAAATTGTGCAATTGCATTGACTTTTAAAAAAGAAACATTAGGATCTAATTTCAAAATTTTTTAATTTATGGATACACTTAGCTGACCTATTCACTAATGTCATAAATCAAAATTTGGTATTCTATTCAATGATAGTGCCACAGACATCATATTTTTGTGGCTTAAGGGTTAAGGTTTTACTATCAATTAAAGGTCGTTATGTTTTCAACCTACCTAGACACTCTCTTGGTTGATTGATTTTGGAAATAAAAAATAATAAAAAAAAAATAAAAAGTGAGAATAAAAGTGAATTGAACAGTTTAAATATTATGTAAGTTTAGATGCTGAAAATAAACTAAAATTTTAAATTTTAAACATGAAGCACATTTTGTAGTGTTGGATTGCATGTATGAGTAATTGTGCTACTGCCAATGGATAAACAAGAGGAGCCATCAATTATGGTAATAGGTTGCTCATAGCTAGAAAAAGTAACATTGGGTTCTTGAAACATGTGATGCGTTGATTACATCTAAAGTCAATAAGTCAAAGAAAAGTAGTCGATTGTTAACTAGAGTTAGAAGTAGGTAAAGAGGAATTCCCTAGAAGAACTTGAACAACAGTGGAGGGAAAAAGATAGTCAGGCGATTGATTCACTTGGAAGTTGATGATTGAAGGAACAATCATGACTTGAAAATGAGTACCTCTACCACCTTCATGTGAGCTAGTGCCTTGAGACGTTTTGAGTGCTGCTTGTTTCTTTCAACATTAACTCTCTTCATGACTTTTAATCCTACAATAAGTATATTGTATAGATAGTGGTATATATGGGCACAGCATATATATATATGCACAAGAGAATTACACAATAGGCAACCCCTAGCCCAAAAAAGTAAAAAACTCTATCTTGAATTTCCCACAATTTCACATTGGAATCTTAACTATACTCTTTTGAGTAAAGCGTCCTATAAAAGGAGCCCACATTCCCCTACTTTAGTTAAGTACAATTATTCCCTTTGCTTTGGAGTTTGTCCCAAGAACAGATTTCTGATTTAAGCATCGAAACTTTTTTTTGGGGAAAACACCATCTTCTCCCTCTCTTGCAAGTTATTTAGGACTACCTTGACCAGGAAGGACCATCCGGCTACATCTGACTATGAACAATAATAATAAGTAATTTGAATTGACCGTAAAGGACAGTTGTGACAATCAATTGCAAAGTTAAAGCAACAAGAAGGATAGAGCCCTTGATTAAATTTGGAAGGATTGATGTTACTTAGTGTTTATGTTCATCTTATATGGCAAATGAATAATTGCAGGGAACGGTTTTATAATGAGTATGTTGCTATGAATTAGTAAGTAGGAATCATTAAAATTTATAAGAACATTATAAGTCGATCATGTTCAAAGTCACTATCATTGTCTCCATTGATGATAAAGTTTGAACTTATTCCATAAGAATTTCAGAGAAATATAGTATGCCTTTATAGACTGATTCTATTAACACATGTTTGCAATAGATCGTATCACCTCGTATCTACAGACCATTGCCTGTGGTGAAGTGATGAATAAAATCTTCTCAGATCTCTCGTGTGGTGTCTATAAACATGAGTAGAGACACTCTGTAGTGCAATTAAATTTATGATCCATGATTTGACTAAATTATTTGCCCAACAACAAAGTACATGGTCGAGAGAATTATAGTTGTTAGATGAAACCTTTTAAGAACGGGTATTTCTTCTTAGATGAGACCATCAATGGCCACAGGTGGCGATGTAGGCTCAAATTGCAGTATAGACCCCACTTTAGTTGAACTAGGTAGAGGCCATAATTGGAATCAAAGATCATCCTGTTCTGGTACCATGTTAGAAAATAGAGATGTGTAAAAAACTTGTATTTCAATGAGATGTAATCTAACCATAACGAAATCTAGCCTACCAAATAATTATACACAAGATATGATAATCTTTCAGAAATTTTGAAGGGTGTAAATGACTATTTCTAAGGGGTATATATAACAAATGACTATCTTTGAAGGGTGCAAGCGTCATTAATCGTATCCTTGTTCTGAATTGTGCAAATAAATATAAGATATGTTGGAAAGAATGCCTGGTCCCTTTGTTATCAGAGTTACTTCTTCGCTAGCTAGAGAATGCAATCTAAAACCTTCAAAGTTGTTCTGTTGTTTCCTTATTTTGCTATGACTGACCTTTCCTGATTTGTCTGCCTTGTAAGCTGTGCACATTAAATGATCACATGCTGCATCTCATTGTGGCAATCCTCTTTCAGATTGTTTACTTCTTTATCCAAATTGTTCTTTACAATTGCAAAATCATGACTCTTTCTACAGTCAAATGACTGACAATCAAATTCAAATCTGTTAGTGGTTTCACACATGGCTTAAGGTGCAAATGCCTGAGAAAATTGAGAATATATCTCATATTTCCATGTTTAATTAAATTTCCTGAAGAATAAAATTGTGATAAGTCTCTTCAACTGATATTTATGCAAACAAGATGAACATGTTATTTAGTTTAGTGAACTTTCGCAGCTTGCAAATTTCTGTTTATTCTATGCTACAGAGCGAAACTGAAAGTGAGCCGTCAGGTGAATGACTGCTAGAACGTTTTAAATTGTTTTTACCAAATCAGACTTGCTTTCAGTGGGTTGATATAATGTTCTGCCCTTTAGACTTAATGATTCTAGTTTGACACCTGAGATTACCTATCTCTATTCCTTTCTTGATATTGGATCTACTGCAATTTAACATGTATTGGAATTCTCATGGAAGCTTAGTCTTCGTAGTATTTGTGATAATACTCTGCTAAATAGCATGTGTAGGGATGCTGAAACATTTGATACTCGGTTTGACAGCATGAGGGGTAATTCTTGTAACTGGGGGGTAAGTTTGATTTTTCACAAAAGTTGCTAGACTTACCTAGTAAAATAATGTTGCTGTATTAATCCACTTGCTTGTGTTTCTTGACACATTCTTTCTGCTATCATCACCAGTACAATTATGGGCATTCCCTTCACTAGTACACATAAATGTTAATATTAGCCTAACAAGACCACTTCTGAAACCTGATTCAAATCCTGTATAATACCTCGACTGGCAGAGCTTAAGTAGAAGTATTCTGACCATAACCATAAGCTATAGCTTTTAACGAGTTGGTATTAGAGCCAAGCTTAAGTCTCTGTGCCTCGTAAGACTGCGGGTTTGATTCCTAGCAGAAACAGGTTTCGTCCAATAAGCGGCGCCATGCATCCTGCGGAGCGTGGTGGGTTGGTACATAGAAATCTACTGAATTGATTCTTTTCAATGAATAGATCTGATTGCTGCCAGGGAGGGGGAATCTCTGGTTTTAAGATTGCTGCCTATCTCGAGAAATTTGAAGATTATTCTGATGAGATGAGATGCTGGGAAAAAAAAGTTACGAGAGTACAAGGATAATAACTCTTTCACCATTTACATTCAGGGGTTGAATTTGTGCACACAATTTTGCTGTGTGAATTCTGTCAATGTGTGCAAGACAGGACTTATCAATGTGCACTTCTTGTGATAATCATCAGTAGAATTGTGTATGCTGCTTTTGTTATTTTATTTAGAAATTTGTTCTCATTGGCAGGTGCGGAAATGAATTTTGTTATTCTTGTGGGGCTGATTATAGGGATGGCCAACAGACATGTCAATGCGCATTTTGGGATGAGAATTATTCTGAAGATGGGGCAACTCATCCTACAGAGGAATATGAACAATGGCGTTGGGATTCATTCGATACACTTCCTTTGACGATCGATGCACATTCAGATCAAGAAAGATCACAGTTGGCCCTTATGCAGAGGTTTCTAGCAGGGAGTTTCAGTTTGACCAACCACCAATCCCCACTACTCTCTACAGATTCTTATGCGGATGCAATGAAGGACATCGGACAACTTCCATGGCTTGAGAGATTTGTTTCGGTCATAAGTGATAATTACCACGACAATTACATGTGATAAGGCACTCTCCAGGAAGCCAATTAGCAATCCAACCCAGAAGTGGTAAGAGTAACTAGCTCTGACTGACTTCTCTGCTGCTAGCAGACTGCAGATATGAGGAGGCCTATTACAAACTCTGTTTACCGTCCTGTGGTTTCTTATTGTAAGGTTTGTGTCTGTTCATGATAAATAGCTTATTTGTTAAGACAGACAACTGAAAATGACAACAAAAAAGAAAAGGAAGCTTATAAATGTAAAGGCAAAGGTAGCTAGAAACAGATGTTTACATGGCAATATCTTTTGTTCTTGAGGATGTTTACAACACACAGATCAAATATGGTACAAGGTCCACTTCGAAGTTAAGTTTTTTTTTTTTTTAAGTTTTAACCTTCGGGTATTCGATAGCTACTTTAGACTCTAATTAATCTAATTAATCTAGAGTCGAGTTGTGTCGAATTTTTTTTTGGAGAGAAATTTTCTTTAACACCTATTTCTTCATACATAAGATTCGAATTCTAGACTTTGCGTAAGTTCCTTCCACTTATTAGAACTAAGTAAAAGTAACTAAAGAAGGGAAGGGGAGCATGTCAATCGGGCTATCACATTTTTCTCTAAAATATCAACTTTAAAAATTTTAAAAAATATATATATTTTTTATTTATCTCAGACTAAAAATATATTTTTAAGAAAAATATAAAATTTGATGCACGTTTTTTAGTAGGAAAGATTAAAGTATCTTTTTAACTTAATTTTTTTTATATGAATAATCAATAAAATATCAATGATAAATCATTAATTATATAAGTATTAATGAAAAAAAAATATTAATAATTTCACTTCAACATTTAATGTGATAAAAAAAAAATTAATGTTTTTCCAATGTGACAAACAAATAGAAAGTAATAAAATCAAATGTAAAAAAAAAACAAGATAGTAATTTAGTGATATAACTTTTGTTATTTAAATACTTTTATTTGATTCTCAAATATGAGATTTTGAGTTTGATTCATATCAAACATAATTTTGCAAAGTTTTTTTTTTTTTTTTTTTTAATGGATCTTGTATTACTATAAAAAACGGATCTTACAAGAGGATGGTACAACTTTCTTCGAGGGATCTCAAAAAAGAAACAAGTTTATCTAGGGTTCTAAAAACCCTAATATGTAAAAGAAGTAATTCAAAGGAATCATAAAATAACGAGGCATTTCGCCAATACTAAATAGAGCTAGAAAGAAAATGGAAGATATGAAACCAAGGTAACCAACAATCTTTGTAGGCCACACATTCATCACGGGAAATATTCCAATCAACCGATGTCACACAACAATCAAGTTGGAAGAAAGCAGAGAAGATTGGTCGATTGTTAGGTACAATAGTCCACCAAACTTCAGCAGCTATTGGGCAGTCCCTCAAGACGTGTAAGTGGGTTTCAGTTGTAGCTCCACAGACTCCACAAAAAGTTGAAGGGATGATATGATGTTGGAACAGTATATAGTTCTTTAATCTTCAAACGACAGTGATGTGTTTGCCATGGGAAGAAATTGTGTCTTAGAAGAGCTTTAGGATACCAGATCTTACGCCATTGTGCAATGTCCAGTTGTGAAGAGAGGTGAAGAATATATGTAACTAATTTGGTGGAGAACTATCCCGTGGGTGACAATCTCCATATGGTTGGTTTGCTTCAAGAGGAACCGGAATTGCCAATATCAATTGTTCCAAGATGGACTCGGGTAGAAACTGTGCTAAAACTTGGAGGTTCCAATCGCCATTAAGTTGGAGATAAGTGTGTGCACAGCAATTGAGATGTTCATCTGGGAGTTGAGAATAGACATAGTGGAGTAAAGGTTTAGGCATGAGCAATCGATCTCTCCAGAACAGGATTGTTTTGCCATTGCCAAGTTGCCAAGCTAAGCCTTTCCAGATGATGGAAGAACTTGTTGGGTTGCTAAACTCTGTTAAAAGACTTTGATGCCAATCAATAGAGATATAAATGATGAGAAAAAAAGACAACACAATTTTTAACGTCGAAAACCCTATCAGGGAAAAGGACTAACTCAGAATAATTTTATTATCAATGAAAGGCAAGTACAACGATTCATGTGCACTTAACAATTTTGACATATCCAAAATTGTATGCACATCCCCTAACTAACCTACACCCACATGATCCATTAGGATCTACCAAAACGAAGTTCACCCAATCTAGAGAAATTCACTCTCTATATATTTATAGATAGATGACATCCTATAACTTTTGACTTCTAATTACTGTGGGACTGTAGATATAGTTATCTAAT
>JAXGGT010000001.1:15057331-15089440 GCA_035583425.1 Marsdenia floribunda
AACATCTTTTCTTTCCTGTCATTTCTTGTTGCGTTACGTTTATGTCAAGTCACATGAGGATCTACACCATTCAAACTTCTCAGTGTTCATTGGCTTCGTCATTACATTTGCTAGGTTCTTGCTTGTGTGGATCTTTTGCATGTCCACGCTTCCATCTTCAACTACTTCTCGAACGAAGTGATATTGTACACCTATGTGTTTCGTTCTTGAATGAAAAGTTGGATTCCTTGCAATATGCAAGGCACTCTGACTATCACAAAACAAAACAATAGTATCTTATTTGTGTCCAAACTCTTCCAATAACTTTTGCAACCAGATTGCTTCCTTGCAAGCTTGTATAAGCTTCTGTTGTAGATAAAGCTACAACAGTTTGTAACTTTGATATCCAGCTTACAGCTCTTCCTGCAAGTGTAAACACATAGCTTGTGGTAGATTTTCTTTTGTCAAGATCTCCTGCAAAATAAGAATCAACATATCCTGTCATGGTAAAATATGATCCTCCATAACATAATGCAACATCAGAGGCTCCTTTTATTTGTCTTAGGATCATATTTACAGCACTCCAATGTTCAGCTCTCGGATTTGCCATGAAATAACTGACTGCTCCCACTGCTTGTGCAATATCTGATCTTGTACATATCATAGCGAACATAAGACTTCCCACTGCTGATGCATATGGAACTCGAGACATCTCCATCCTCTTAGCTTCATTGCTAGGACTCATCTTGGAGGATAACTTGAAATTAACAGGAAGTAGGGTAGAAATTGACTTGCAATCTTGCATGTTAAAGCATTGCAAGATCTTCTGGAAGTAGTGCTATTGAGAAAGCCAAATCTTCCTTTTAATTTTGTCTCCGTAAATCTGCATCCCTAGAATCTTGTTTGCTAGTCCCAAGTCCTTCATATCACTCCCTAGCCAACTGTTCCTTTAAATCTTGGATTTGATCCTTGTTTAGGCCTGCTACCAACATGTCATCCACATACTATAGTAAAATGATAAATCATCATTTTCAAACCTATTGTACTATGTACAATGGTTTGAACTTAACCTATTGTATTCAAGACTAATGATGAAAGAATCAAATCTCTTATACCAACATCTCGGCGCCTGTTTGAGACCGTATAGAGATTTATTCAACCTACAAACCAAGTTCTTTTCCTTCTGTTCAACAAATCCTTCAGGTTGGAGCATAGATATTTCTTCTTTTAATTCTCCATGGAGAAATGTTGTTTTCACATCTAGCTACTCTAGATGTAAATCAAATGTAGCACACATTGGCAAGACTACACGAATTGTAGTGAGTTGAACCACAGGGGAAAATATCTCATTGAAATCAATTCCTTTTTTCTGAGCATATCCTTTCATCACCAATCTTGCATGATAGCATTCTACTTGACCGTTACTATCCCGCTTAATCTTATAGAGCCATTTATTATTAATGACCTTTCTGTCACATGGTAATGGTAGTAATTCTCATGTCTTATTCTTGTGTAGAGAATCAATTTCTTCTTGCATTGCCTTCCTCCACAGATTAGCATTCGAATTGTACGTTACTTCATGGAAAGTAGAAAGCTCTCCATCCTCTATTAGAAGATGGTATGCAATGTTGCTCTCTATAACATACTCCGAGTGCCATGCTGGTGGTTTCTTCTCACGAGTTGACCGACGAACTTCTTTGGCCTCAGACTCGACTAGTTCTTGTTCCTCATGCTCTGGTGTTGCTTCAAAAGAACTTTCATTTTCAAACTCCTTTTCCACCTACACTATTTTAGTCTCTATTTTCTCCTTTAATGTGCTATCTTTTTCATCCTTTTGATATAGTTGATCTTCTTCAAAGATCACATCCTTGCTGATGACAAGCTTGTGGATAGTAGGATCCCACAGGCAATACCCTTTTAACTCCATCAGCATAGCCCAACAAAATACACTTTTTGGATTTTAGATCCAATTTTGCTCTTTCTTGGGGATTATACATTACGTACGTAGGACATCCAAATGCATGTAGGGAGAAATAGTCTATTGGCTTACCAGTCCACATCTTCATTGGCGTCTTTAGCTCAATTGCAATTGACAATGATCGAACATAGCAAGTTGTATTAACTGCTTCTGCCCAAAAAGATTTTGTAAGGTTGGTAGTTCTCAACATCGCCCTTGTCCTTTCCAACAATGTTCTGTTGATGCTACTTTGTTGCGGAGTATATACCATGGTAAATTGCCTCTTGATACCTTCTTTTTGACAGAAGGCATCAAACTCATCATTTGTATATTCTCCTCAATTGTCAATCCTCAAACACTTGATCTTCTTTTCAGTTTCAAGTTCCACTTGCGCTTTGAAGTCTTTGAATATAGGAAAAACATCTGACTTCTTCTTAATTGGATACACCCAACATCTCCTGGAGTAATCATCAATAAAAGATATAAAATATTTTGCTCCTCCTAAGGACAATTCTGGTGATTCCCAAACATCAGAATGAATCAAGTCTAGAATGTTTTTACTCCTAGCCTCAGATATGTCAAACTTCAATCTATGCTACTTGTAACACAATACTCACAAAAGGGTAACGATACCTTTGTGAGCCCTGGAAGTAGCTTCCGATCAGAGAGAATCTTCGAACCTCGCTCAGACACGTGGCCTAATTTATGATGCCACATTGTTGTTAATTTTTCTCCTTTGTTGGTTGACGCGACACACGCATCAACTTCCTACAATGTTTCACCTTTAAGCATGAATAGATTTGCTGTGATCTTTTCTCCCTTCATGATCACAAGTGCACCTTTAACAATTTTCATGATCCTATCCATAACCTGGATCTTGCATCCAAGACTATCAAATTGTTCCAAAGAGAATAAATTTTTCTTCAAGCCTTTCAAACGTCGTACCTCTGTAATGGTGCGAATTGTACCACCAAACATTTTTAATTTTATTGTTTCGATGCCAACAATCTCCAAAGCATGATCATCACCCATGAACACAAATCCTCATGAGATAGGTTCATATTGATGGAACCATTCTCTTCTATAAGTCATGTGCCATGTTGCCGCTGAGTCCATGAGTCAGACATCAGCAAATTTCTTTCTGTCTTCAGTATTTGTTGCCGCTTCACTGTATAGAATTTCACCATTTTCTGAGGTACTTGCTACATTACCTTGAGAGTTTGATGACTCAAGCCTTCCACTCTTCTTTTTGTTCCAACAATCTTTCTTTAAGTGTTTTTTCTTCCCACAGTCGTAGCACTTGAAGTTCCTTTTACTTTAAGACTTTGATCTACCTCAATTTTGACTCCCACTAAAGTTACATTTCGTTGATCTTCCTCTTGTCATTGTCAAAGCCTTTGCATGTTGTGGACTTATCAATCTGTCTTCCTTGTTTTTGCGCCAACTTTCTTCTTCTAAGATTGTGACTGCCATATCCTCAAAGACTAGACAGTCCAAATGAACGTTGTTTGTTGGATTGATGACGAGTTGATCATACGAATCATGTAGACTTTGAAGTAAAAGTTTAACACGTTCAACTTAATGTATTTTATGTCCCAACTTCGTTGAGAAAATAAGGTGTTTAGATTGTTGATGTGGTCAATCACTGAAGTCAATTCCGCCATTCGAAAAGTGTAGTTTTCTTTTCAAGAAAATTTTGTTGTGAAGTGATTTGGCCTCGTACAATTTTGTCAACATATCCCAGATTTCTTTTGCAGACTTTTCTCCTCAATGCCTGATAGCACTCCATCTGCTAAAGCTAAGTAGAGATTAGCCATAGCATTCTCGTCTATCTCTTTCCACTTTGCATCATCTTTGAAATCCTCCGACCTTTCACTATAGCCGCAAGACAATTGTCTTTTCTCAAAATTGCCTTCATTTTCAACTTCCACCATGAGAAATTACTCCCATTGAACTTTTCAATATCAAACTTTGCTGCTATTGCTATTGCTAAGGATACTATTACATGTGAATAGTATTGTATACTACTTACTAATAGTGCCTACCAAGGTGAACAATTTCCTTCTACTCGCATAGTACCTCCAATCAACTCTGCAAGCTCAACAATAAAATCGCACAAAAATAATGGTAATTTTGGCAGCACAACCATCCTTTTCAAAAGAGAATAAATATGGGCAATTAAACCAGCCACTACAATAAATTATAACAGGCGGTAGAACCGGCCATACAAAGAAGAAAATTTAGGAGGTAAAACCATCCATTAAAATTATAGATACTAGGCAGTAGAACCTGCCATAAATTTTGAACCTTTGGCTCTAGTACCACTTGAATCATCCACTTGAGAGGGAACATCATTAAGAACAATAATACATGGGAGGTTTCTTCTATAAATAGGGGATTGCATTCCTCCTATTTCATTCTTCAATCCATATAGAATTTCTTAAGGTTTCTAAAATCCTAGAGTTCTCCTAATGCAAAATAGAGTGAGTTTCTCCTATTGTTAGAAAGAGAAAATATTATTGTTTCTCCAAAACAAACAAAATAAAGAGAAGGTATAACTCTTATTTTGAGATAGTGAATCTTTCTTCCTTGTCTGTGGTTTTTCACCTCCAAAATATTTAGGAGGTTTTCTACGTAAATTTTCGTGTCTATATTATTTCAATTTTTTATCTCATTTATTTTAGCTACAATTTTACACTGTGAATCACTATTTCCTAACACTCATCTCAATCCCAAAAACACCTCAGCAATCTCTATCCTCAGGACGTATTTGATATTATCTCCACCACCGCCAACCCCAATTGATAACTTCATTACTAATTTGCAGTAACCAAATACATGACCACCAAGATACTGAAGGCTCCCACACTTCCAACTTCCCCTCTCCATCATCCATTGCTCTCTTAACAATGATACTTCAGCTATATCTCCATTTTGATGTTGCTGCTTATTCTCTCACGTTCCATGCTTACAATCTTGATACAACAATCTTATGTTGATCTCCATGAACTCCCTCCCTTTCTTGCACATCATCCTTTATCATCTGCAATCCACCACTATACTCTATTCCGATTCTCTTCTACTTCTTCAATCTGATCAATTTTCTTCATCTTCCTATCCCTTTCTTTTGGTCTTGGAATCAGTTAGCCAATCATGATTAGAATTCAGTTTTTGAGTATTATTCTGATTATATTTCCTATATCTTTTAGAATTCTAGAAGTCTTTTAGTTTTCAACTTGTATTAGGATTTAATTATTATTTAGTTTTGCAATTCTATTAGGCTTTAGTTTTCTTATTCTATTTGGGTTTAAGGCTCAAGGTTTTATTTAAAGGACAAACTTTGTTTAGATCCAAAGAAAGTTCTGAATACAATTTATATTACAATTAGATTATACTTTAATAGCCAAGAAATTCTCTATTGCAACAAGCCAGTTTCTCCTTTTTTTCCTTCTTCCTATTAACTATATCACCCTGCACCAAAGCAGGTAGAGCCAAGATGGTGAATGAAAGGAATCAAGGGAACAAAAGTAACAACAATATGTAGAGTATTATAGAAATTTTACATGCTACTTCAGTTTTTTTTCTAAATAATTTCCATTTTTGCTAATAGGTATCAAATTGTCACAATCTATAGAACAAAAGGAATAATTAACAAGTCAATTAATCTACCACGTTGTGGCATTCATTTAAACTGGACAAAGAGAAGAAAATTTTCCAAATAAAATAATTTTCATGGGAACAAATTTACAAATTGAAATCACGAGAAAGACATGCAAGGATTCTCTGCCCTAAACCAAAATGTTATACCACGTATAGGTTAAGAGGCATATTTATCATGGTTAAAAATTGAAGGACACAGGTGAAGCCAAGTTCAAGGAAAGGCACCTTGTTATATATTATTAGTGCAGTCACATATTACACAGTCAAAGAATCTTTTTCTAATAAAAATTTCTCTACTGACTTTCAAGTAAGCAATTCATCAGAATATATAGCAAAATACCATGAATCTATAAACTGTAGCACCAGTTTCTTGCTTTTTCTTGCATTCTATTCC
Source organism: Marsdenia floribunda (assembly GCA_035583425.1). NCBI lineage: Eukaryota > Viridiplantae > Streptophyta > Magnoliopsida > Gentianales > Apocynaceae > Marsdenia > Marsdenia floribunda. Next base: position 15,063,322 of record JAXGGT010000001.1, read on the forward strand.
ATCTTCCTGTCGTGTATATAATCGTAAACTGAGACATATGTCAACAAGATAGAGAATCAAACTAAAACCCAATGCTCCAAATACTAGCTGTATAGGCAAAATGATTTTCCTTTTTTCCAAAATTTCTCCAAACGTTGAAGTTCAGTACTTTACCAAAGATTTCCAGGGATTTTAATCTGTAACCCTGTAGAATACTGTATTTCTATTGTCAGCTAGACTCAATAAAAAATTCATCTCCTATCTGGCATCGTCAACTTAGAGATTATTTCATATGGAAAAAGAACTATAACAGAAGAAAAGGAGTGATAGAACAACATCAGTTCATACAAGGCTGAATATATTTCATCAAAAGAATATCATATTGAAAGAAGAGCAGAAGAAACAGTGACAAGATGCACAGAGCAGTGTAACTACCTTAATCACGTCTCGACTAAGATCCTTCATGTTCTCCACTCTAAGTGTAATTTTCTTCCCCTTAGGAGGAATACTTCCACCGGGCTTAAGCTGCCAGGAGAAAAATCATATCATTACATCCATAGACATTAGAAAATCTAATTTCAAGAATTAGCAGAGGCTAAATAGATATTGAATAGCAGTAACTGACCTCCGAATTTCGGTAGCCGCAAGAATCACAAGAGGATGCCATCACTATTACTTCTTGAAAGTAAGGAATATCTATACCCAGTTAAGCTCAACAAATATGACCAGTAAAATGGAACATGATGCAATGTGAAACAGAGATCTTAAATTTTTAGAATCCAAATTACCTTTAAAATGAAGAAAACATGGAGGTGCTAATTTAGTACGTTATCTTTATCCAATTACAGCGTTCAAATATTTATAAAACATAGTAATAGTACTTATAGAAACAGTAGTTGAAGTACCTGCCTCCAACATCTCTAACGAATATACCAAGGGCAAATATAGATGGACCCAGGACAATCAATAGTAGCAGAAAACATTTTTCAAACTCAAATAAAGAGAGCTCTTGATTTCTCATGTTCTTAAACCTTTTTACTATCTTTACAGGGTTAACCTTGCTGATAACAAGAACTGACACAACAATGACCCAAAATGATCAAACATCTGGGTCTACATAATGGTTTTCGAAGTCAAATGGTAAAAGGAAAGAAAACAAAAGGAGAAAGAGATACTGCAAAACATGACACATTGAAGCACATGAACCGAGGATATTAAGCTACAACAGAAATCTAAGTACTTGTAATCGGAACCATTTCGTGCTATGAAATGCAATTACTTCAATCTATAAATGTACTAAATATAAGATCATGACCATGCTCACGCGAAATTCATAACAAGAGAGGACAGCCAAGGTAATCAGCAAACAAAAAAAAATTAAAACATTTAGTAATGAAATCAATTCATGCCAGCGTATGTAATTACTTCAATCTCTACAAGTTTCCTAAACAAGAAAGGAAGGCCACAAATATGCCCAGAAAAAATATATATAAGGGAGGATACTGGTAACAAACATTCGACATTCACACTTGGTAGCACAAGCTCCACATGTTGAGGGGAAAGTCATTACCTATTCAAACCAAAACAAAAACATTGGTTTCAACTCACCTAAAGTCTTATTGTCTTTTAAAAATGACTTCTGAAAGATAAGTTTACCTCTTCAGGAGCAGAATACCTAAACAATGCTTCAGCCATTTCTGTGCTGTTACCCTGTGCAATTGCTCGACGACCAGCTCTTGCCCCAACTGATCCATGAGGTTCTGCTTCTCTTGTATCACCCTCTGATACCCCATCACCAGTTTCTCCAACTTGTGAAGGATCAACAAGGTAGCCTAAAGAGGCTTGTTGCTCAGAGGTTCGTTCATAGAACTTAATGGTCAATGATGGATCAGGAGATGGAGCAAAACTGTAACATAATGTAATAATTCATTCTTAGCAACAATAACACATCCATATGTCTTGAATTCAATAAACCAGAAACAATTCTTGAATTTCCATCGAGCGTATCACTACAATCTCACAACTATTCATAAAAAAGAGGTCACATTAATCTTTTCCTTGATAGAAAAAGAGAGGCAATACACTATCATCCTCAACTTCAATAGCAAGGATTAAAGCATCTAACTCCTAAAGCACTTATGCATAATATATGGAACTGTACAACATAAGAAACTAAAAATCTCTTACGGATTTTCAATGAAGCTGTTACCAGCAGGATCATCAAGAATGAGAGTAAAGGGTGAATCCCCAGCCGCATAAGCTCTCAGTTTTATCAGGAACTGATCTATAGCCTCAGCTTTGTGTGGATCCACTTTCTGTGTATCATGTAAAGATAGATCATTGAGATTATAAGAGGATTGTCACTTCACCAAATGAGTAGAACATCAAATTATGCACCTTTCTTTCTTCTTGAAGAGCCCCTAGTTCATCTGCAGCTCGTATTAACACCCCTTCCACCTAGAGAAAACCATGAATTTAGGAAGAGGTCTCATACAACACCCACCAAGCATAATCTTACTCTGACTTCAGTGCTGAAGCACTTTTTAAAAGAGCAAAAAATGCTTGGTCATAACATAATTCTATTGATGAGGTTGATTCATAATCACAGTACAAAAACTCTTACCACGCATGATTTGTCAATAACGTATCAAATTACTAAGGCAGAAAATAGCTTGGGGTTTGAAAAGACCAATGTTTTGTCGAGGGTGAACCCAAACATAAGGCCACTCATGGTTCAGCTAGTAGCTTGTGTTACAGTGATTAGTATTGTGAAGTAAAGAGAGTCACAAATCTCTTTTAATCTAAATAACATATACATTTATCCACAAAATATAAAAACATAAATACAAATTTTATATGTGTGTGGTGAAGATGAATCCATATAAAATACCATCTATATGTATTTACATGGATATACTGATACATCTACTGTATAACTATGGCCTTTAAGGCCGAAAAGTCTCACATAAGAACCCAATGAAAACAAAGTAGGCCTTCATATTTATGGAAAAGGAGTTTTAACTCCCAAAACAAAAGAGGAGTGCTTTCACTTGCTAAATTATCCTCTTCTCTTAAATTTTTTAGGTAGAAATTTCCTTTTATCTTTGTTAAATTACCACTTGCTCTAAAGCTTAAGCGGATAGAAAGTGGTTGGATTTATAAACATAACAATGTCCTATGAATTACTTAAGTATAAAACATTTATAATTCTTATCTTTAAACGACTTAAGATTAACAGTTTTTATAATATCTTTGGTATATGCATGGGTAAATATAAGTTTTAACTACATTATTTCTGGTTTATTTTGGCTACTTCATATTCGTTTTTCATAATTCTTTTCATCCTGAGCAATGGTCATGATTATTTAGCTAATAATAAATAAATAAATCAAAAAGGGGACCAGACACTGGAAACAGAATATTTTTAGATTTCACTGGTTCTTCAAATTAGATTAAAATGATACAAATCACAATATAGCATCTTTTTCACTGTACCATCAGAAAGCAGGGGAATGTTTGTTACTGTAAAAACAAAATAGTTACTTTACTGCTCTTTTTCTTTGTTATTATCCTTTGCCAAGTGATAAAATATCCCCAAGCACTATTTTCTCCTTTATGTGACCTTTGGACAGGAGGTGCCCAAAGGTAGTAGCTGTACCACACGAAAACTACACATTTCAGCCATTTAACAAAGAAATAACAATCAGTTACACACTATTAACACAGATTTTTTCCATATTATAAGGTATTTCAAAGGAGATACCGTTGACAAGGATCCACGCTGAGCCTCAGGAGGTATCTCCAAATCGAGTTCAGGTACCTACAAGAATTAACAGAACAGAACAACAGAAACGTGGGATTGAGTTTCAATGTTTATATATGATTGAGCAAAGGCCAAATACATAAGCAAAGTTAGGAGTCAACCTTACATCAGAAAATCTGAAAAAAAGAAGTAAAGCCTCACTTTACTCACTCGTGATACCTCACCTTACATGACTCTTATGGGAAAATGGTTATAAAATGTTCTATGATGTGAATAGATTATAGATGATAAGAGATAAGATCTGTTTCCAGATCTGAAATTATATACCTTAATAGTAGCTGTCTCAGATTTTACTACTTGACGGTCAAGCATCTGCATGAAAGCTTATTACAATCAGTAGTACTGAAGCAACAAGAGCATATTTCTTCACTTATAAAAGAAAGAGAAAGGATAAAATCAAACAAAAAGCAAAAGGATACAACAAAGAAATAACTCCAAGTATTTCAGCAACTAGCAAGAAGTTGGATTGGTGACTAAAAAATATGGATTTATTCATAGCAATGTCACCTACCAATGGAACAAAAGTTTCATACCAACCGTTTCACAGACAAGATCTCTCTAAAAATAATGTTAAAAAGATGCATCGCCAAGAAAATTAGGTAAACAAAGTGGACAACAGAGGAAAATAACTAGCTGGACACTTGACTAAGGACTAGGTCAAGATAAACATAGATTCAGCAATTCTCTTAGCCAATTCATATACATTTATCTCGCAAGAATCATGAATAAGCACAACCAGATTAATTGCAAAAATTGAACATCAGCGTAAAAATTGTAAGATCTGCCCCTATAACAGGCTAGTCTATTTCAAACAGGTAAATGCTGCTGCTTTAACAAGTCAGAAGGGACTATCCACTAAACTAAAGCATATTTCCTGGCACAGAAACCATCAGCTTTCTAGGTAATAAACTATTTGATTCAGTGAATATGCTCCACTCTTTGACGTATAAACAAGAATATACTATTTTTCTTTTTCCTTTTCTTTGGGGAGAGGGGTTGTGGGGAGAGAGAGGAAGAAAGGAAAGTCTGGAAATGTCTATTTACAAAGGAAAAGGCAATCCCAAAGCTTCTTAATCAAAATATACAAGGCCTCAAGGGAAACCAGAGTACATAAAAACAAAACAGCAGTTCGCTTACTGGACGCAACCTTATGACTACCAGGTGAAACTTCAAGGCGGCAGTGACACCCACGTGGCTGGATTTCACCAGCGAACTGCACCTCATTGTTCCTTGAAAAGGCAGAAAGAATAAGATATAAGTAGACAGGCAGACCATATTGCAATCAACTGAGTAGAAGTTACGTTTATCTTAAGGGCTCAAGAAATTGAGTAAGCTACCTCTCACCGCAATGTGGGCACTCAAAGGCTGACAATAATATCTGTAGGTAGACAAATTTTCCTTAGAAACACCACTAACGTATAAATATAACAACAGTGGAAGCTATAGGAAGGTATAACCAAGAAATTCACTTTAAAGTCTGCCTAAAAGATTCAATTTTCATAAATACAGCATCCTAGAGAGAGATCATGAGAGGAATACCTTTCTAAAATGTGGAATCAATGTCAACAAAAACCTAGTTACCCCCTGCGGAAGGAAATAAACAAATTTGCATGAGAAACACAAACTGCTATTAGTTTTTTTCCTCAGGAAATAAGTAAAATTTAATCCATCGTCATCTCATTAATTCAGCCAAGCAATGGAATCAAGGAAAAAGATATATTTGTAGAAATATAACAAAAAGGCACATCAACAACTGCAAATGCATGCCTGAAAATATTTCTTTTATATCATGTGTGTACCTTACCTGAGGCATCAGCACATAAGGACACTCATTTTACATCTATGATCCAGTTGTGATCCAAATTTCCAAGGCCAAACTCATGCAACAAGATACTATAATATATGACCAATGACTTCTTCATCAAAGAATTAACAAAAATACTAACTCAGTAATAAATTATAAAACTGACAGGAATGAAGAGGATGGCAAACATAAAAAAACAGACAATTGTTAATAAGTGAGACCAAGCAGCCTAGAAAAAATTGTTAATACTGGAAGCTATAAGAGTATATTACACCTAAAGGTCCACAGGTTTTTCTTGCATTGATTCTGTGGAGAACATTGACAGAACATTTCTCTGTACCTACCCTGACTTCCAAGACTTCTCTAACTTCACAAAGCTCCAGTTTTCTATCCTTCTATTCCTCATAAACTAATCTTATTTCCTTGTTTCTATTTTTTTTTTTTTTTTTTGGCACTTTTAACTTCTTTGAGCGATTCTAGATTCTAGCTGGTAGGGGATTCCAGAATTTTTCCTCAGAATCATTTTATTCAGTTTTTCAGTAACATCAACCTACATTTCCATTGGAAAATGATTTCCCACGTTATCCAACTTTCCATTTAGGCAACAATGCTTCATGGAATCAATAATTTGTTGCAAGTCAAAAGGACTTAAAAGGGTTCTTAGTATTGAGGTATTCTCTTGAATAGGTCAAAGTAATGAAACAATAGTCATTCATTATGTTAAAGAGAAGGAAATAAGATTTGGCACGAAATAGGATGCATAGATCTTTTGGCTATCTTCTTGATCCGCAATATCATGGGTGATAGGAACAGGAATAATAAAAAAGATTTTTTGAGTGCCAACACCCACCTGTAAAATTATTTTCTGGTATAGTGTTATATTCATTCTTTCACATTACAGCATTGGCTGTTTTTGTATAGCTTGCATTGTAGGTTTTTAGAGCACATTGGAAGGAAACTCTTATGCAGTTTCTAGTTATTTTCTACTAGATTCTAAATTCTTTTCCATGTAAGGGCATTCCCTTCTCAAATATCTTTGTTTGTCCATATGCAAAAATCTCGTTGCTGCAATGACAATAGAAATGAATTGGAAGAAATGTATTTTATTCAAATTTCTTGATGTGAAACTTTTAGTAACTTAAAAATAAATAAAAACAGTGTCTCAGGGATTCTGATAATGGAACTTACCTTGAAGTTCAAAAGAAATTAACCATCTTGGTCTTTGGAAAGTAATACAGCAATGTGATAAATGGTTCATTGATCAACTAATCGTCCATGAACATGTAATCACTAGTTCAGTTAAAACCTCTACTGGCAGGCTACACCATCTTACATCCATTACACTGATATAATTCTTATTGAAACTATTCAAATAGCCATGTTTGAGTGCATAATACCGTCACCTTGCTAAGAGAACCATACAAAATCTATTTTTCCACTCAAATCATTTGTATATTTAATTGCCAATCATTTTTCAGAGATTAACAACTCCCCATAAGTTCATCAACTAATAACCTATGAATCCCAGACGTCATATGGTTTCAAATGTAGCAGACATATTACACAAAGACACAAAACACTAGAACATATGAATTCTTGATGCTATGTTCCAAAATTGTTTAACCATGTTTAACCATGAAAGCAGACTCTTTTGTAACGATTGTAGGTCTCAGAAGACCTTATAACCTAACAACCAAGTTAAACTCCAGACCTTCTACCTCCCTAAAGTCCCCCAGCCGAATAACACAAACATAAACATCAAATCTCAAAGTATAGGAAGAGAGAGCATAAGCAGGAAGAGGAGGGAGTAGTATTTTACATTTTCACCACAACGCATACAGAGACTCTCTACTTGGTAGAGAGGAGCATCTGAGACAGAGTCATCGGAGGCGGAGACCGCTTCCACCACGGACCTGACATCCACAATCTGCTCCTGCCGGTGGTCTCTGGATTGCGCCGCCATAGATTGAGTTGCTGCAGTATTCTCCGTTGCCGTTACTTGTCCTGATAACCAAAAGTTAAAAAAGCGGCAACTGAAAAGAAAATTTTTTAAGGGGTACGAGAGAATTTGCCAGAAGAACCCCGAAAGCAGGAGAAGCGCCAAAGATTTGTACATTGTAATAATTTGTTAATTTTACAACCAATGGAATAATTGCCGTCTTAGCTCAGCCGGTAGAGCGCGTGGCTTTTAACCACGTGGTCGTGGGTTCGATTCCCACAGACGGCGAGGCGATTTCCCTTTTTATAGATGCATTTTTACCCAATTTCCTTAAAAAAATATGTACTTTATATTTATGATTAAAATGTTTAAAAAATAATTTAGTATTTATTTTACCAAAATAAATTTTAGTAGTAATTTTACTAATAAATTTTTTTTTTGACAAGTTTGAACCATATTTTAAAAAGGAAAATTATTAAATTTGGTCCCTAATGTTTATAATTTTAGTGTAATTGATCTTTTTTCTTTATTTTTTACTTAATAGGTTTCCAATTTATAATAAGTTGGTGCATTTAATTTTTTTTCTTCACAAAATTTATTATTTGGACAAGTCAAATTTTGTAAAAAAAATGATCAAATACAAAAACTTATTATACATTAAGAACTTACTAAATAAAAAAAAATAAAGAAAATAAATTAATCACACCAATAAATAAAAAATTAAGGACTAAATTCACTAATTTTCCTTCAAAAAAATAAATAAAAACCATGCTTAAAACTTGTTTAAAAATACTACATGAATTAGATAACCTTAACATGAATTAGATAAGAATTTGCATGAAAATTTTACATGTGAGGCGCGCTCGTGACAATTCTAAATGAATCTGCTACTTCAATGGATCTTCAATCATTCATGATTCCTTTCAAGGCTTACCAATTCAAAACTGCATATCCTGGTCCAGCGTTATGGAATTTTTAAAACTTCCAAGGGCGTGTGTCTTCAGATAATCAAACTCTCCACTAAATGTGTTCTGTTTCAGTTTTTGCTTCTTCCTGATAAAGTGATTTCAACATAACCATCGAATTTTCGCTATGTAATTTAGATAGGTTTAACTTGATCATGTCTATGAGTTTCGTAGCTTGTTATCCAGAAGGATAGAAGGATTTGGTTGCAATAGATCTTTTGGTATTTGTCTTGATCCAGCCTTCCACAGATTTCGCATAGGCAGAATGAAGAACAGAAATACTAAGACAGGGAAAAGAATGTTCTTGTATCTCACCATGCAAGCTATGCAAGTTATCTTTCAGGGGAGGCACATACGCGGCAATTCTTAGATAGACTTCAACAAATAAAATGAGAATCCCAATCGGCATACAGATAAATTAGCAATGTATTCTTATCCTACCTGTCAAAAACATGAATTATTGAGTCAATCAACAATATGATGAATACTTGAGGTGCTAACACGGTTTTGTCAAAAAACATGGCCTTTATCAATGTAGAGATTCTTCATTCTTTAATACATATACATAATAACATATCCCTGAGACAGAATCCAAGCACTTAAAATGGAAGACAGCAAGTAAAATTTCTACAAATGGATTGGATCACTTCAAGCTCAGTTTCCACAGTTGAAACCTTTGCAAACTGAGAGCACTATGATGAGAATCAAGGCAATAATGATACCTAGCACAATCAACTTAATCTTCATGTTCTGCAGCCACATTTTTCTCCGAAGTTGCGTTCCTGTGTTTCTGAAGTCCTGAGCCTGTACCAAACAAATGAAGACTTAGGTTTTGTACTGCAAATATACGTACTTTGATTGAATTTTTGAAGGTAAAATGGTTTAGGTTTGAATTTCCATATATTTGAACATATAATTTATTTACTTATTTATTTTTAAAGGTGTAGCTTGACTTTAAAAAGTGATAAAAAAAGGAATCTTTAGTGTATATGCGTATGTGGGTCTCATGTATGGGAATTGGAGGAAACTTAAAATTTGAATTTTGAACAGAAAAGGTGTTTTCAGATAAAATATGATTAGTATATAAAAGGGGGTAAATGTTTAAGTCCAAAGATGCTTTTGACACCATTATTTATTGGAAGCCATGTGAAAAGTACAAAAGAAATTACCCAGTAACCTTTGGGAATTCTTAATGCTATACTGTTGCAAGAATCTAAGAGAATAATGTCTGAATTACGTAGAAAGTTCACAAACTCAGAACATAGAAATTGAATGGAGGCAAGCATAACTATTATTTGCTAAGCACATTATACTGCCAATTTCATAACTCCTAAAATCTGTCCACTGATTATGAATTGTGCAAAGATAAGTATGAACTCGAAGCATATCACATCACTCTTTATTAAATGATCAGTTAACACAGCAATCAACCGTAAGGACAGATTATGTAATAAATGTCATACCGTTAACAGGAAATCAGGATCCTGATCAAATACACCCATAAATACAGTTAATTACCTGTACTTTTGACAAAATATGTTTGGATGGATATCTAACTAATTTTCAATCAGAAAATGTAACTTGAATATAGGAATTGCAAACCATTATAAATATGGATTAGAAACAGAATTAGATAAAGCTAGCAGAATGGTCTGAGGAAACCTTTCTGAAAATACCATAACTGCAGACTTCTAACAAAATATAGATGCAGAAGATAAGAATGTTTTTGGACTGGAATTATTTTTCAAAATTTCACTCAAACTCAAAAAAAATGAGCTGTACTCAAACTCAAAAACATGCATGTTCATGTCTGGTAAGTTGGAAAATAAATAAATAAATAATTTACCCACTTACTATAAATATTCAATATATACATATAAATATATATATAACTCAAATAACAATATCATCATTACACTAATAAATTATATTATTTTTATCCCCCACTTATTAGACAACTTTTTAATTTGTCCCTACCTTACTCATTTTTCGCAATCCATTCAACTCTTTTTTAAAAAAAAAATGAGCAATCTCAAAAAAAGTTTCATTCCAAAAACACCCTATGTAATTGGTTTTGGCATCCAACATAGCAAAAGCAGCAATATGAGGGCTATTGTCATATCTAAGTTTTAAAGGAAACAAAATTAAATGAAATTCAAATCCATTTTGACTAACTAAAGGCCAACCATTCAATGTCAAATCACAGTGGGGCACAAATAATGTGCTTAAGGGAATGTGCATTGAAGAACAGACCTTTGTGCTTTGATTTGACAAACATAAGGCCAGAGATTTAAATATAACATACATAGGACATGATAAGAATGTCTGGTAACCACTCCCTCCATTCTCAAATAATTGTTACAATTTATATTTGCACACCCCTTAAGAAGTTCCAAATTGATGTCACTTTTGGACAGGTGAACATAGCCTTTTCTAAATTTTCAAATAGTAACACCATGTGAATAATTTAATCTTTTTGCAAGAAGTCAAAAGTACTATTTTCAAAGCAAGAAGTAGGCAGATTTTCTTAAAAACTTCTTGAAACTAGAAATATTTCGCATTGGACATGATGAGTAAAGTAACAAACTGTGAGGTAACACAAGGATAAAATAGGAAGGAAGATAATGCTCCCTCACCAATGATACAAGAAATATGGAATTGCTAAATCTATTAGAATATAATATAAAATCGCTAATATATTCTCAAAAAATATTTAATAATTTATGAGATAATATATTAAGTAAAGATAGGTTGAGGAACGAATGTCGTATTAATTTAGAAGTTTGACTGGTATTTTCGGATAAACAAAATAGAAACCATGGATATTATTTTTTGGAACTGAGGGATTACATTTTATCTCAATTTCATATGATGACAAACATTTGTAAACACAAGCACACAAAAAGCTCAAACAGTGACAAGTATTTGAGAACAGTGGGAGTATATTGCAAAAGAACAAGTGCAATATTTCTTTTTCCAGCATATGTTACATTTTACTGTTTTCTCTAAGGGAAAATACTAGCTGATCCACTGACTTAATAGGATACTCTATATAGTGAATGCCAAACCAGAAACTCCCAATTCTCAACCTGCCCAGGTATGCACACTTAAGCAAACAAAAGAGAAAAGCTAAAACAAATTAACAAATTTGTACATGGGAGTGAGACAGAAATATACCTGATTATGAAGGTTCTCGGTCTTATCCACCAAAAGTTCTATCTTTTCACCACGGTCTAGGACCTTTATAAAAGAACATAGGAAAAGAGTACATCAGCAAAAAAGAAAATAGATATCATTGTCCCATCAGAACTCATAAAATTTCTTAGATCATAAACAAAAAGCAAAAAGTAGAAAGACTCTTAAACAAAGTCAAAAAGCATGACTCAGTTCATGTTTTTCAGATTTTACTTTCCCTGTTCCTAGCTAAGCATTCATGTTCAATAGTAAAGGAAAACAGAAATTATGGGAACTACTCAAGCCATACAAGGCACTAAATTATCTGTGAGTGCATACCTAGAGAATATACATTGAGTCAATTTAAATAAAACTAAGAAAAAGAAACAGAATGGAGCATTTTCATTTGGTGTACATCAACATGACTTTCATGTTTAAAAGGAATATGTAAAAAAATCAGCATACTCAAGCAATGCATAAACACTAAAGACCAACATAGGGCCAAATAAATAAATCATTTCCGCAAGTTGTTAGAAGATTATATATTCTGCCTACAATGAAGTCAAAATAAAGGTAATCCTCATAAATCTACATAGGAAAGAAAATTCATAAATAAAAAGAAACAAATCATTCAAAATGACAATTTATCTGAAGACCAAAGACTGATACAACTAAAAAACAACAAAGATGCAGAAGAAGAGAACACAATGAAACTCATTATTCAGACAATGCCATTGAGAACTGTTGAGAAATGGCGATCTTTGACAGAAGAAGATTATTGATTGTTATCTACTACAGGAATAGAGCAAGTTCACATGCTGTTGTAGCAAGTTCACTAATGAAGCTTGTAAATCTATGCTACACTAACATACCTTCTCAATGTTTTCCATCATGACACCTTTAACTTCTGAAACCTGAGCTTTCACTTTTGAAAGTTTGCTTATCTCCTCTGGATGATCGACACAATACCGCATATGCTCCTTCAACTTTGGCCTAGAAAATAAGCACATCCAATCAACTCAAATGCCACCATATAAGTTTACTGCTGTCAAATATAAATGACCAAAAGTTATACCCAAATTCCCTATTGAGGCTATTTGCAGGAGCTGCAGCAGCTTTTCCACCACCATACTTTGAGACAAAGTTATCCTTAACACGTTCCAGAAAAGCCATTGGAATCTGACGCCCAGCTGCCTCTTCGGCAACCACACAATATGCTGCAAAAGAATGGGTTATCTATTATTAGAACATTTTAAACTGTTTGGTAGAATCCTAGAACTTCAGACGGAAACTTTACAACAGAAAAACTTCTAGACCAACTGCAGTGTTCTGACAGCTACTGTCAATCATGAAGCTATATCTATCTAGCTTGGTAGTTTGTGCAAAATATATCCATTTAATTTATTCAAGTAAAACATATTAATTGTGGATCTACAATCATCTTTTCTATGGAATAATTCCTGCAAGTACTGAAAAGTTTATTGTCCCTTTACATTCCTGCACACACTATGATTATGCTCATATCTTATCCCTTTAAGATAAGTCCTACTAAAAGAACTTCTTTCCGACATGCCATGGTATTTCATATTTTGATATTTCCATTCACTTTTTAATGTTTACTCTTTCCTAGAAGTATACATTGACCAAAGTAGTACAAACCATCCCATATATTTCAGCCTCCACACATTTCCACACCAAATACAGAGCGGAAGTAATGTAAATTAACAGAAGCTCAATGACACCTAAAGCATAATGACTAGTAGTAACCCATACATTTCTCTAGAAGATCGCTTTCCAGTGGTTCATACACTCAAATCCTTTATAGGAAACAAGTAACCCACACATGCCATATCAGTTTCTTATGCAAATAAGTACTTTTATATATTTCCTCAATAGAAATAATCTTCATTTTTAACAAATTATATGGGTTAATATCAGACATGTATTCTACCTTCTTCCAATATGTCTTGATAACTATATTGAGAATATTCTAAACTCAGTTGCGGTAGAGAGAGAAAAAAAAAAAAAAAAAAACTATTTGTCCAAGATACACCACACTTCAGACAAATACCTAGTATCCCAGATCATGAATTAAATTTGCGATAAACAACTACCAGCTTCACAGCCAATTAACACCATATTTTTCTCCTGTCCTCTCAATCCATAACTCTAGAAAATAGGAAATCTTTAATTCATTGACTAATAAATCTTGCCCCAAGAAGTAAACTTCATTTCGGAAGACATACATACATATTATATATATATATATATATATACGGCTCCTTTATCGTTCGGAAATTCCTCATAACATCGAATACCGGAAGAATTTAATAAAAATTATTTTATAATCTACAGAAATCAAATTAAATCAGCTTCCTCACGACCCATATCCTAGGTATCATAGAGAAAAAAAAAAAAAAAGACCAAAGAGAGAAGAACATTTAATACCTAAATGACAACAAAAACAGTAAATCGTGGTAAAACATAGCAAATCAAGAGATAAAATTTAATAATAAAAAAATCACTTACTAAAACCATTGTCGACGAGATAATTAAAAGTATGAGCATCAGCATTGAAGGTGAACTTATTATTGTTACTATTAGCAGGAAGCTTCTGGAGACACTGAAAAGCTATAGAATTAAAATTTCCACTGAAATCCGTGTGTTCTGATAAGATCACCGATCCCCGAGCCACGAAGGCGTAGATCAAAGACGAAGACCTCTGATTCTGCCCAACCATTTTTTTTTTTTTCTTCTTCTTCTTTCTCCGATCAATTAATTACCTCTACTGCTGTTTGATCGAATCGGTTGCAGATTTAGGAATGAATTTTGTGAAGATTTTGTATGTAAATTTCAAAGGAATAATACTGTTTTTTTCAGGTTTGGGTGTGGTTTGGGTTTTGCTTAGCGAAGAAACAAAGCGGCGATTTTAGACTTTTATTAAAAATGAAAATGAATAAATGAATAAAATAAATGAAATTAGAGAGAGTGCGTAGCGGAAGGTAAAGTGGGGGAAGATTTCAAAATGGTGTGGTGCAGGCTTTAGGGTAATCCTTTGTTTCGTTTTGAAATTAAGAGTGTGGACGCCTCTCAATATTATTTTTTTTTGGTAATTGACGCCTCTCAATATTATATATACACATATAATTATTTATGTCATTTTGTCATATATAAATATATATATATATATATATATATATTCATCAAAATATTTATATATATATATATTTGAGGAATATAAATTTTTTTTTTTAAAAAAAATCTTTTAGAAGTAGTACTCCTTTCTCTCAAATTAGTTAGGTTATGTTTGGATTAATTTTTATTTTTAGTTAAGTGAGTTTTTTTAAGTTAAATGAATATTATTTTGAAAAAAGAGGATTTACTTTTTTAAAATATTAA
The DNA here is from genome assembly GCA_035583425.1 of Marsdenia floribunda. Lineage (NCBI taxonomy): Eukaryota > Viridiplantae > Streptophyta > Magnoliopsida > Gentianales > Apocynaceae > Marsdenia > Marsdenia floribunda. Next base: position 15,078,405 of record JAXGGT010000001.1, read on the forward strand.
AATTTTATAGGTGTAATAATGATATAATTATTAGAGTGTTGATTTTAAAATGATTTGATAATTTTAGTAGGCTCCACACTCTATGATTTGACGAAAAATAAGTTAACGGAAGTTTCTGTCTAAATGTACACCACAATCTTATTTTCAAAATAAGTAGAAAATTTAGAGTGTTTTTAGATTAGCTTTTATTTTGAGTTTTGTACTTATTTTGAAAATAAGTTGGTGGTGTGTATTTGAATAATACCTTATATTTATTTATTTTTTGTCAAATTATAGGGTATGAGGACCATTAAAATTGTCAAATTATTTTAAAATCAATATTTATCATATCATTCTAAGAATTAACACTCCAATAATTATATCATTATTATATCTATAAAATTTTATTTTTCTGAAAAATAACTTCTCGTTTTTCAAAATAAAATTCATTTATCTTAAAAAAACTTATTTAACTTAAAATAAAAGTTAGTTCAAATACAACCTTAAAATAGAAGCTAGTCCAAAAACATCCTTATTTTGTTTAACCATTTATTTGTATTAAGAAAATTGAAATTTTGGTTATTTAATTTCTTTTATTATTTTTTAGGATTTTGTTTTTTTTAATATTATTTTTATGATATTTTTATTATATTTTGACTAATTTTTAATTAATTTAAGATTTTATAATTCAATCTTAATTTATTTTCTGACATATTTTAATTTGTCTAATCAAATTGACGATATTTTGTCAAGAAGGTATAGTTCAATTGGTAGCAATCTCACTTATGATCCAACAGGTCATGCGTTCGAGACATGATAGAGGTAAAATTCGTCAAATTAAAAAAAAAAAAAAAAATTGATGATATTCTAATTGCCCTATCCTAACTTGATTAGAATTTAATTAAAAATAATTAAAACGATGAAAACAATCACTCAAAAAATAATATAAAAATTAAATAAAATTTATATATATATATATAGTGAAAGGATTAAAATTGTAAAATATTAATAAAATAATGTCCAAATTGACTAATTTTTTTAAAGAAAATTAAGAATGTACTTGGACAAATATTGTGTTAAATCAAAATACATATGTTATTTACTTTAATTATTATTTTTTATTTATTTAAAAATAACATTTTAAGCTGTGCTGGTTAAAAGTTTAATAGTTAAGTGTAAAAATCTTTAACTTAAATATTCAAATTTACTTTGCCAGAGAACTGCCGGTCGTTTTGCTCCCAATTTATTCTTTATAAATTAGTGTCCAATTTTTAAGCTAATAAAAATTATATTTCCACATATACCCTTTATTTTTAATTTTTGTTAAATTCATTTAAAATTGTAAACATGATGTTTTTTTTTTAATTAAAATTAAATTTGAAATATTATGAAAAATTAAGTTTTATAAGAAATATAATAGACAAAATGATTTAACTTTGATAGCAGATATGATTGTTATTTAAAAAAAGAAGAATTAATTAATGGTATAGAAAAAAAAAAAGCAATTTAGTCAGTAATTTTGTAACTAGATTGTGAAATTGGGACTATTTTGTTTGCCATATTTAGAAAGTCTGTATATAGATATAGTTTACTTTCTTAATATAATCTTACCAAAATCTTTATATTTTAATTGTTTTATATACCTATAATTTAGGGATCAGTCATAGAATGATTCTCTCTTAATGATTAGTTATGAATAATAGAATTCTGCCAACTTAATCTAAAAAAGGTCCTTACAGGGGAAGTTTTATCATTAGAAAGATTGTCCAATAGTTAGGGGTGTGTTTGAATTTCAACTTAATTGGAGTTGTGTGGACAAATTATTTGTTCTTTAATAGATGTTATATTTAGACCTTATTCTATTGAAATAAGGAGTTATCTCCCACGAATATAACATAAGTTTGTCATCTCATCAACATCGACTAAAATAGTGTATCTCATTATACTAAAATATTTTTATAAAATTATACACTTTCATTTCATTTTTTTGGTAATATTTGAAGTTTACATCCGGAATCGAACTCGGTATCTTTCACATGAAGCGAATGTGTCATACCACTAGACCAAAGGCCATGTGGTAATATCATACACTTTCATAGGAGACCTATTGTACTGAAATATCTTTCTAAAATTAATAAAATAACACTATACACTTTGAGGTTAGAGCTTATCTCTCGCAAAGGATCAACCCGACTTGAGTGAAAATTAGTCTAAATGTGGACATAGCTTAAAGGTGCCGTCCATAGTTAGGACCCATTCAGGAGATCTCGTGCACTAAGCAAAAAATAAGATTAACAAGAAAGTATATGGTCCTTTTCTCTTGTTTGTTTAGGAAAGAAAGGGATGGTTTCCCTTTCTTTATCTTATCTTTAAAAATATTTCTCTTCGTGGGATTAAAATGAGCTTAAGAGGATAATAGTCATTGTCTCTACCTTGAGTTGTTTTTTTTTTTTTTTTTTTTGGGTTCGTTTAATTTTGGTGAACTTTTGGAATAATTTAAAATCCTATCAATTATTCCACGTAAACTCGTACCCTTTTGGGATGACTGATCTTGTGTGTTGACTAAATTTCCCTCCCAATTTTCTTTTTATTTATTTTTTTTTTTTCTTTAAAATGAAAAATTTGTGGTTTTGGTCCCAGTCTTTCGATCATTGATGTGGTTTGTCTTTTTTTTTTTTTTTTTTTTTTTAGTAGGTCTCTAATATATAATAAATTGATGTAATTGGTCTTTTTCTTCACAAAATATTTGTTTGGGCAAATAAAATTTTGTAAAGAAAATGACCAAATGCACTAACTTATTATACATTAGAGACTTACTAAATAAAAAATAAAGAAAATGTACCAACTACACCAAAATCATAAACATTAGATAACCAAGTTCACTAATTTTTCTTTTATAATTTTATCATAGGTCAATATTTTTATGAGAAAAATATATAGAATATTAATTAATTTAATTATAAATTAATAATTTTTTAGTAATGTAAAATGTGAATAGAAATTTTTTTAAGAATTAAAAAAAAAAAAAAAAAAAAAAAAAAATAATTAAAGATTCAAATATAAAAATTTTATATATTTATTTATTTTACAAAAAATGAACTAAACTCGATAACAATAAAGTATGAATTCTATTAAAACGGATTGAATCTATTAAAATTGGTTGAACATTGAAGAACAACCAAAGTCAAAGATTTGAAAACATTTACAGTTGACTATTCTATTTCTTACAATTTGAATATTCAATTTCTACCATTTATTAAATGGACTTAATGGTGTAAAAACGTGTTGAGCCATTTGATTGGTCAATTTTGTTAATATCAAAATGGCATTCCTACCCTGGGGTGCCTTTATTCTAGTAATTTTCTTCAAAATGAAAAGGAGAGAAGGAATACAATAATGATAATAATAACAAATTTATAATACTTTGACCAGTTAGACCCTTTATATTTTATTAGCTAATAAAATATTTAATTTACTTTTTTTGGTTGGGAAAAAAAATTGATCGATTTAGTCTAAACACATTTTTGTCAATAAAATTTTCTATTGGATAAAATTTTATCAATAAAATCCTTTTAAAACCCACAAAATAAAAAAGAATAAGCCGTTAAACTTAACGTTAATACATGTTAAAAAAAAAAATTGAAATTTTATTGAGAAAACATGTCCGACCAAATCAGCTAATTTCCCTTTTTTATTTGGGGGCAGATAGTAACATCCATGGCTGTAAACAGATTTTGTAGCTAAAACCAATGAGTAGGATTGACAACTAAAACCATATTTGATTTTTTTGATTAGAAAATTCTCACTTTGATAAGATTCAAAGATGAGAATAGTGATTCTCTAAAAGAGAAAATCGGGGATGGGCAAGAATAGTATTAACTCTCAATACCCATTCTCAAAAATAGATATATATATATATACACACACATATATACAATTTTTAATTATAATATTTATATAAAAAAAATAATATAACAATCATAATAAGTAATTATTAAAAAAAATCAAAATTAAATTATAATAATTATTTAATAAATATTAAATTGAATATAAATTAATAATACAATAGTTATAATATATAATTTCTTAATTATTTATATAATATATACATATAAATAAAATTATAATTATTATAATAATTATTGATTTTTTTTTTTAAAAAATAAAAATAAAAATATTTGAAAAATACTAAATTTGCTACAAACTAGTTAAACAATAACCATAATATTCAATTTTCTTAATTTTATATTTTTATAAAAGTAAAATTTTATTACTATAGCAATTATAATTTTTTAATATGACATATTATTTGCAAGGTTATAAATTCATAATACTATATCATCGATTTTTTGAACAAATATAGTGATTCTATTTTAAAATTTTTATGTAAATATTTTATATGAAAAAATTATATATTATATAAATAATTATAGTAAATTTAGTGTATATATATAAAATATAATTATTTAAAAGTATATATTTTTATTACTAATCATTTTAAAATTTTAATTTTATAAAATTCTAAATCAATAATATTTATAATTTTATTTTCATGTAAATTAGTAAGAAAATCCTATCTTTATGTTTAAATATTAGAAATGTTATCTTTTATTTATTTTATTTTAAAATTTAATTTTTTTTTCAAAAGATTATATTAGAAAATTTGTAAATATATTATTTTTTATTTTACAAAATTTATTAATGAATTTTTTTTATTAATAATTTAATTAAAAATAAAAATAAAAAATTTAATAAAAATGTTACATGGAAAAATCTTGCAAGGATGGAATATAAAAAAAAAAAAATTACTCATAAGAGATGAGAACGGAGATAAAGAATATACATAAAAATCGAAAATGAAAATGAAGATGAGAAAGGAGTCCTGCAAATCCACGTCCCCGTTGCCTTGACCTAGCTGGTCGAGAGGACCAAATAACCAAACTTTCCAAAAAAAAAAAAAAAAAAACAAAAAAAGAGATGATTTTATATTTCTTGACTCGGTGCAAAGAGAAGTTATAAAACAAGACAGAAAATGAGATAAGGTCTGGAAACCAAACAATGAACTGAAATGAAGCAATGAATCTTAGTTTGCATTAGCACAAAAGACACAAGCATACAAGAGACACTCGAGTTCACATTACAGGGTATGGCTGGAGAGGCACTATTTATTTTATTATACAAGGAGGAACAGGAACACTTTTTATTGGTGCCTCAAGCTAACTAACTCAATATCAAATATAAGTGTTCCTAATGTTGAGCCTTCTCCATTGGCAAGACGCGTCGGATTGAATATTGTAGTGAAGAGTCTCTGCCTATCAAAAAACTGTAGTCCAGTGCAAAAGGAGCTTAATAGAAAGATAAGAAAAACAAAGCACATAACTAATGCCATAAAGAGGACTCAGAGCCATGGAGGAAGTTCCCTCAATAAGAGAGACAAAACCTACTTGAACTGCCATAGTTCAGTGGTAAGCATGATTTGCTTAATTCTAGACAAATGATACCCAAATGCAGTTTAAGAAACATTACCTTTGCCCCAAATTCTCCAAATTTGATTAAGGATAATGGACTCCAAGGACGGTAGAAGAGTTCTCCTTCCAGATTAAGAATCTTTTGCAGATTTAATAACACTGACCAGAAGAGGTCATGCAGTATGACCATTATAAATCATCTCATAATGCAATCAAGTCTTGCAATGCTAATAATAAAGCACGCTATCACATGCCAAAACCATGCTCTAAATAAATCAAAATATATTATTAGCAGTTATAAGGCATGCTTAAATGTAGATATCAGAACCGAGAAAATTTTGTTCACTTTCACATTCCTTATACTGATGTAGTGTACTTTGGAAGATGATTTTCAAAATGCATCATCTTAAATATTGGGGGACTAAGTGACATTCAATCTTTTTCCTCTTCTTTACTTTTCTTTTCCCCGGGGGGGGGGGGGGGTGGGGGTGAGTGAGCAAACAACAGAACTTTATAAATTTGGAAGATATACATACATTAGGTGGTATGGGTTCTTGCAATGTATTCTGGTATCCTTCAGATGGTGGGATGATGACACGACGAATACCACCAACTCTCATTGATCTGACTGCTGATTCAATACCTGATATGACCTGGAATAATCTAGAATATTAAAAAGTTATACAATGATTGCTGCTTAATTGTGACACCAACTCCCACCCCAAATTAGAGAAAGAGGAAAGAAACCGTTCTGCATACTACTTCAATTCATTCAAAGACGAGAGTACTTGTAATTATTTCTAACAACAATTTGAACTAGCAAGAAAACAGACTATTCAGAGAGATTGCTAAATGATTTCTTGAAATCTGTCTTGATGAACATGAAGTGTACCTAGTTCTCACCTTCTCCAGGCTGATGGACACAACTTTTGAAAACAACTTTGTCTTTTAGAAAATATTGAATCATAGCCAACTTTAATGCCATCTTGGTACGCATTTTACCAGAGAGAGAGAGAGAGAGAGGGCAGACCTGATTTAGTGGACATATTTTTTCAGCTTGGGGGGTTCTTAATTGAAGAATACTATATCCTTTCCTTCTAATCATGGCCCATGGGCAAGCATACGACAAAGCAGCAAGGTGTCCAAAGACTAGAAGATAGTAACTACCGCCATATGCTTACGAGATTCCATTGGATCCATCTTCCATCATCCAATTATTCTATTCTGCTATTTGAGTATCAGTTCCTACTCATACTTGATAGAATCACTTCCGAGAGGATGATATAAGCCTCTTGGCTATGTATTGCTTTGTGACTAATAGAAGTTCAAATTTTTGTTTTCTATAATACCTTTACTTTTTCTTCCTTGGCACTATCTAATGCCAAAGTGCTTTTCTTTCACGTCCGAGTTTGCCTAGAGATGTTTTGCGTTAGTGGTGATTTACTTGGATTTCAGGCCCAAAATATTACCTCTGAGGTGTTTGGTATCAAAGCCATCAGAAATAGTGAAGATCATATTGAAGTCAAGTTTTGATGTACCAAAGATAATTTTCACCGGTATACCAACAATCATCTGCTACACCTTATATTGTATTCAACTATCAAAACTCTGCAGCCTCAGATACACAATCTAAAAATACGTCAGAGAGAAATTCCTCAAAATGATTGAACTGAAGGAAAATCGTCAACTATCATCAGAAATTAAGGAAACTATCCAACCATTCAAATTAGCCTCGTGAACTTTGCTCGATTAAGTAATTGTAATGGTTTTTCTAATATTTGTTGGCCATTCAAGTTTCATGTAAAGATAATTAGATCTTCAGAGCAAATTCCATTTGAGTTCCAAAACAATGCTTTTCAGATATCTTGTCAGGTTTTGTTTATTTAAAGCTTATCTTAACTCACGTGAGTTAGATTATCACCTTGATAGAGCAGATGCATGTATGGTACTACGGCATATAGATGATGCTAGCAGAAACTAAGAAAAGAAGTCCAAAGGAAATCTCAAGGGGATATGGATGATTTTAAACCTTGTGGCATCTGGTAAGTCATGGATTTGTCAGGGACAATGGAGTAGTTTCCAGGTCAAGAAACTAATTTACAGGGACTGATCATCTGTAGAAATCCTTAGGCTGAACATACTATGGGGTATGATCAATTTGCCTTAAGGTTCTTGAAGTTGATCCACTCCAAGAGACATGCGTATAGTTGTATTCAAAATGAAGATGGCAAGGGGTGGCGTTGCTACTGCTAAAAAACCTATTACATGAGATAATTAATTAAAAGTAAGTTCAGAGCAAGCTAAAACCATTTTAAGGTCTTAATTTGTTTAATTAGAGCATACTGATACAAGAGCCCTAATATTACAAAAATCTAATTGATATTCTAATTTCAGTAAAGAATATATCAACCTCTTGATAACCTAGCTCTAATACCATGTTAAAATGCTATCAGATCTGCACGGAGGGAGCATGAAAAATGTATAAATCCAATCTCTCTCTATTAGCTTAAGCTTTTAGATGAAGTGAAAATTTAATACTCTCAAATATAGATGGTTCAAATTGATGTTCCATTGCTTCGACTCATCAAGTACTACAGCCTAGTATTTTGCTCAACTGGAACTTCTTGCAAGCCCTTGTAGCACTTCTTGAACTCCCTTGACATTTCAACTTTGTTGATTGACCTAATATGCTACCTAATCACTAGTTCAAGTAATGAAATGAGTAAGCTAATGCCTTTTTATTGTCCATGTTATAAAAGGATAGCATTTACATCTCTAGCTTCTGCACTTTTTATGAAGTCCTTTATTTAGTACATGACAAGCTCTTTCATAATTGTTCCATGAGTTAGGCACAAGGAACCTGGATAGCCATGGCAAGATGGAGTAATTTGCATATTCTTGAGGCTGATTCTTCTAATATTTGCTTTTACTCTTCTTTCAATAATGCTGTTAAAGCCACTTCAAATGAGACACTCAACAACTGCATATGAATGTGAAAATTCAATTGAGTTGAGTGAGTTGAGCTGATATCAATTTGAATAGGTTCAATCTGACTCAATTTAGCTCAATATGAAATGGATTTCATGTTTGATTCAAGCTTAGCTGCACACCAGATATCACAGGCCATGAAAGTTTTTACATATTCTTCAATTTATGTTTAGATCCAATTTTGACGTTCAAGAATACATATATAAACAAATATCTCTGCAGTTATAAACTTATAGAAGGGAATCACTTTGCCTAAAATGGAAAAGCTTGAAGTAAACAACCACAAAAAACACTTTGCATATCTTGAGCCTGTTCTCGGTTGATGTAGATTATTCTAAACTACTAACCTTCCGAAGTTAAAGATGAAACATCAACCAAAAGCAATTCAAAGTAGCTTTTGCCTTATGAAAAGCTGAAAGCTACCCATTTCAAGCAGCAAATTAAGAAAGGAGCCCCATATCCTAATAAATGAAAAGTTATTAACTTACCTTTCCAGTACCAAGGATGAATTCGAAAGGAATGGCTTCACCTGTTTCATCTTTGTGATCGTATGTTGAATCAAAACGCCAGCCTTGCTTTGCTGCTAACCTTCCATAGTAATGAATTGCAACCTTTTCAATGTTAAAGTAACCTAATTTAATTTCTTTTAGTCAATTCAACACTATAAATGCAAAACTTTTGGCAGAATATGTAGAAAACTCAGACTAAAACAGCTTCCAGAAACTTTAAATACATCTGGTATACACATTTTGACTATATATGCCTATGCATCCTGAATTCAGCAAGATAAGAGGGCAAAGAGGGGGAGAAGATATTGAAGTAACCATTAAATAATCTAATTATATGGAAGCATAAGCAATTTTAGATGAAAACACCACTTCTTAGGTCCAAAAGGAGAAGGAACTGAAATAAACATTATTCCATTCAATGTAACCCCTTAATTGGCTTTATCATATGCTATATAGGATATTGAGAAAAGCATATTACATTGACACTACTAGCATTTGGATGGCAATACATTGCAACATTTCCATATGGCGAGCTCATAAAGGAATCAAATGGTATCATAAGAATTCACAAACTTAGTTGTGAGGCTTGAAGTAAAACCCACGTCTTTACTGCACTTAGATGCATCTCTAAATAACCATTTGATTTACATTTTTTTTTTCTTTTTGTTCCTATTTTATTTTCTCGGGTAGGATCTGGAGGTGGTTGTTAGTACTGTGTTGTATATCATCTGAGACGAAGCTTAAGATTTTAAAGAAAAAGAACAGAGTAATTTGTACATGGAAACAGAATACAATAACTAGACTGCTCAATCCATGATCAGTAATCAATACATACTTAAAAGATTCTCACAGTGGATAATGGACATTAAGCAACAGAATGATAAGATAGAAAGTTGATCTTTCCAATCCTGAGGCTTTGAGTTAGAACTTAGAAGCCCAATTCGGTAGCCACGAAGCTTTGATTTTTATGAACAGAATTGAACTTTCCAATTGAGTTCTACTACAACCCACTCAGTATCCACAATATCTAAGTGATATTTTCCCAAATACAAGAACACAAGCATCAAGAATCATAATACAACCATACAAGTATATATATATATATGTATATTTACAGTTACCTTATCGCCATTTACTGGTATTTCACCATCACCAATACGAAGGTCTAAGGCTCTAACCCCACCAGAATCCGGGAGCTCCACAAACTCAAGATTCAGGGTTTTAGACCAAGAAGTTGAATTGGTACTAGAAAAGAAAATCAAGCTAGAAAATGATGAGGTGAGTGCCAAGAGAGATAACGATCTTCTTGCTATTGTTCTTGACGTTGAGGAGATTTGAGTTGCGTGAATTTTTGGAGAGGAAAAATGATTTAGCTGGCTTCTGTTGAACAACAGGTGAGAACGAGATGATGACAATTGGGAAACCAATTGCATCACCATACCATCCATTCTCCTCGCTTCCTTTCCCTTCAAAACTCTGCTGATGGAATTGGTAAGTCTCCGATGCAAAAACACATGATGATAGTTATGTATGTGGATAAACCTCCTCCCATCATATGTACCTCTTTCTTATAACATTTTATTTCCGTCGTATTACATTTATATCCATAAAAAGGATTTTTGAATTTTTTTACCAAAGATATATTTTTTTTGTCATGATTGAATTTGCGTTGTAATTATAGGCTTAATTAACACTTATGATCAACTACTTAATATAGTTCTCATTATACTAAAAGAGATATTCAAAATTAATAATAAATACACGTCTATCATTACTTAAATTTTACTATTTTTTATTTTTTATCCTTCCAAATAAATTATGTTACAAGAAAAAGATGTTTATATTAAAATTAAAAACCCTTAAAACAAAAACAAAAGAAATTTAAAAAAAAAAAAAAAAAAGCCCTAAATCATTACATTATAAATACTTAATGTTCCATAGGATCGTGTCTTGGAAATATATGTTGAATAATTTCATAATTATAAGATTATGAATGAAAGGTTTTTCCTTTGATTACACCAATAGTATTTTCCAATAAGCAAAATTTGTCAATTAAAATATCAATTGAATCCTAAAACCTCTTACAATTTCC
>JAXGGT010000001.1:15117386-15136227 GCA_035583425.1 Marsdenia floribunda
ATATAAAATAAATGATAAAATATATATAAAAACTCAATATATTTTTATTAATTTAATAAAAAACCTCTTTCAAATACCTTAACACCATAATTATTATAATATATTTAATTTTAAAAATTTTCGGATCGGGTATATATCGAGTACAATATTTATAGTTTCGTATTCGGACCCAATTAATATTTAATTTTCGGGTACGAGTAGGGTCCAGGTACAAGTATGAAAAAACTAGACCCGTAACTGGTATTTTTATGATCGGGTCCGAGTATTTTGGACTCATTGACAGGCCTAACAACATATATTTTAAATTTATATTTGAAAATTATAAAGTATTATTGGTGAAAAAATTGAAATAAATTAAAATGTTTAATTTATTTATTTTTTTTTTAATTTTTGAATTTGTAAATTAGAATTGAGTTATTTAAATTTAATTCATTTATAAATGTGTTAATTCATTCTAGGTAAATTGGCATAAATAGTCCTTAAATTATGGTCATTTGATGACATTAGTTCTTAAATTATGTTAAATTATGTGAAATTCGTTTTTTTTTTTTTTTTTTTTTTGTTAAAAATTTCTGCTTACCATTAATTTCAAAAAAAAAAAAAACTGTCCAAAAAAATTTTAATCATTTTATAATAGTATTATACAAAAAAAAAAATAAATTATATATGTATATGTATGGTGAAGAGAATGCAATAAATGATTATATATATATATATATATATATATATATTTGTATCAATAATATATTTTTCATTTATATAATGTTATTGTAAAATAACTAAAATGTTATTAGACAATTTTTTTTTGAAATTAATAGTATGATAACAAAAATTTTTAATGAAATGACCAATTCTGCACAATTTAACATAATTTAGGAACTAATATTACAAAAAATTAATTTATGGACCAATATCAAATAGCCATAGTTTGAGTACTATTTATGCTAACCATTTCATTCTAATATGAATTTATTAAACTTTAATATATTATCAAAGTGTTAAATTCAGTATTGTCCTACCAACCTTGTGCGATAGATAGAATATTTGGACTAAATTCGTCATTTTCCCATTTAAAGTATAAAAAAAAAAAAAAAAAAAAAAAGAAAGAAAAATGGGAAGAAGAAGAAGAAAATCAGTGTTTTTGCTTAGAGAAAAAGACTAATCCAAATATTCTGTTGAAATTAATACCTACCTCTTATAGCTCCCGATTCCGTTCATCGCCTCAGTTTCGCCGGCTTCGTATCACCTCCCCGACTACTTTACCCTTGAGGAGGACGTCCAACGCCACCGTCAGGAGAGCAGCTTTGCCACCTTAAGATTCCACCGACATTCGTGCTCCGAGAGTGGTAAAAATCCTGTCAAGTTAATAGTTCTCTTTGTAGTAGAATTAGACTGTAGAAAGCAGTAAAACCATAGCATGATTCGTCATCCATGAATTTCAGGCTCGGACTCAGGATTCATCATCCATGAATCCAAGGACCAAACTCAGATCACCTTCAAATCTTTCTCCTCCTCCATCCTCCTCATCTTATGTAATCGACGACAAACTCATGCACAAAATGCATCGCAAAGCAATGTTGAAGCCAACCCTAACCCTCGCTTTTCTCCTCTCCATTTCCCTTTTCGCTGTCTACTATACATTCTTCAACTCCTTCACCCCTAATTTGAATAATAACAGTACATCTTTTCTTAGTTCCGGGGTAAATTTTCATGATTCTCCCGGTAAAGTTAAGATTTTTATGTATGATCTGCCCCGGAAGTTCACTTATGGGGTTATAGAGAGATATGAGGAGGCCCGTGGGAAAAAGGGTACCAAGAAGGATGATGCTCTGTTCAAGTACCCAGGACACCAGCATTCGGCTGAGTGGCACTTGTTTCATGACCTGAATCGGCCGAGTCATGAGCGAGTTGACTCTCCCGTTACTCGAGTTTATAACCCAGAGGAAGCGGACTTCTTCTATGTGCCGTTCTTCTCGTCCCTTAGCCTCGTGGTTAAAATTAATCGGCCTGTAAGCTTGGAGCTGTCAACTTATAGCGATGAGGAAATGCAGGTAACTCTTATGCTATTTTAAATTTACAAGCTTCCCATTCTATATTTGTAGCTTTTTAATCCGTTACAAGCTTCTCTCAGCTGATCAATTTTTGACATTTTTGTTTGACTGTGCTTTCTCTGAATTCATGTTGTTTTTGCGATTGCGGTGACAGTTTTTGTAAAGCTAGATCTGTGATCATGTGAAGTTCATTTTCAAAGTGTATCCTTGTTCTCTCAGATTATCAGGTTCTTCAATAGTGCATGTACTCATGTTTAAACCACTATTCTTTGCATTTCCAGAGAGAAATTGTATTTTATTCATTTTTTCGCTCCCTGATGGTTAAAATATGGGAAGGGTTAGGACTTGTAGGCTAAATGAGAGGGATAGGATTTATATTAAGAAAGTATAGGGAAGGAAACTCAGGATTCAAAAAAGATGAACTTTTTTGGTATCTAATACTCTCCTAATACCAACTAATAATATTTCTTTGTGAACATATAGTTATATGCTTTATTCTCTTATTCCGAATTTATTTAGCCTCACCATGTTTCTTCAATTATCGTCCTGCTTAATTCTTCGTACTGGTTACAGAGGAAGCAGGATTATTATTATTATTATTATTTTTACTATTGATGGGCAGTTTCTGATTTTCATTTGCATCTGTCTTTCTTGAGTTTGAGCATATAACTTTCCCTTGATTCTGAACATAACTTAATTTATCTTATATGAGTTGCAATTAATTGGTGGTGCAGGAGTCTTTAATGGAGTGGTTAGAAGAGCAGCTATATTGGAAGAGGAATAATGGAAGGGATCATATATTTATATGTCAAGATCCTAATGCTTTGTATAAGGTAGTTGATCGGGTAAAGAATGGGATTTTATTAGTTTCAGATTTTGGAAGGTTGACTCGCGATCAGGGATCACTGGTCAAAGATGTGATTTTACCATATTCACATCGGATTAACTCATATGTGGGTAATGTTGGAGTCGAGAATCGCAACAAACTTCTCTTCTTTATGGGGAACCGATATCGGAAGGAGGTAACCTAATAAACCAGTTGATCTTATTTCACTTGCTATTATTTATTTATCTAGCTTATAACTAATTACTATTAGCAGAAAAATAAAGCTATTAAATTCTATGAATATAAATTGGACATGCCTATTATTAATTCTTGGCTGCTACTCTTCATATTGTGGAATGCTGCAAATCTAAGCATTTGTTGAAATACCTGTGATGAACTGATTCTACCAAAAAAAAAAAAAAAAAAAAAAACTGTGATAATCTGATAGTACTTGTCTTCCTAGTCTCATACTGTTTGTTCTTGCTTATATTTTCTTTTTCTGCGCAGAATGTGTAATCAATCACCTCTGGTCAACTGTTGAGTTGGAAAACTTTGGTCATAATTTTCTCTGTTAACCTTTGTCCCAAAAGCAATTTATGATTTTCAGATTAACTCCCTGATTTAATTTCAAGATGAGATCAGTGCTCATTTTGGTCTAACTTCTTTTGTTCTACTTGAGGCTGATTAAAGAAAGTTTGGGGAAGCTCCTGAGGTTGACTTTTATCAACCAATGAATTTACACTACGCCTTGTGTTTATTCTCTTGGCATTTTAGAACTCAAATATCCTGATGTTATGGGGCTTCTGTAATTTCTTAAGTGATGTTTCCATTAATTAAACAAGTTAGAATATTATCTATGTGTTGCGCAACCTAAGAGTCTAAAGCAATAACCATGTCAATGAATGTAAATTTTCATACATGTTTTACATCGAAAGAAGTTAATTGTCACACAATGTTGATAAATTACATATTTAAATTAAGTTATAAAATCTTCATACATAATTGTTAATGCTTTTGTTATGAAGTACTAATACTTGTCCACTTTTTAAAATTTTGATATAACCTCCCAATTACTTTAATTGTAAAGTGATCTTGTGATAAAGGAAACGCCTTATTTATATATCCTTGCGGCATAAGTAATTGTAACTTGGTTTTTCTGTGATACTGGGACTTAATAATTCAACATGGTTGGGATCTGCTGTTTTGCTTCTGACATATCAGAGTAATATTTGTATCCCATCGCCTCTGTTGATATGCTAGCTTCTGAAGGGCGGGGAAAGGAGCAAATGTAAAAATCCTAGCATGTGAGATAATTTTATTCTATTTTCATGAGTAATATATTTCACATGAAAAAGGTTAAAGTTACACCCTAGTAGAATGAATCTAACTTTCTTCTTAATATAAAAAGGTGTTTGAGCTACCAAACAATATTCTCTTGTGCATTGTTTTTGTAGTGTGTATATATATATATATATATTTTTCTTGTTATCAACATTTTCAATTTCTTAAACCTTTCTGTGTTTGACACTAGGGTGGTAAGGTCCGGGACATGCTTTTTCAAATTCTTGAGAATGAGGAAGATGTTGTTATAAAACATGGTGCACAGTCCAGGGAGAGTCGCCGTGAGGCAACAAAAGGGATGCATACTTCCAAATTCTGTTTGCATCCAGCTGGTGATACTCCTTCTGCTTGTCGACTATTTGATGCCATTGTGAGCCTATGCATCCCAGTGATCGTGAGTGACTCTATTGAGTTGCCTTTTGAAGATGTTATAGACTACAGGAAGATTGCCATTTTTGTGGACACTAATTCAGCTGTGAAGCCAGGATACTTGGTCAAATTTCTTAGGAGAGTAAGCATGGAGAAGATTTTGGAATTTCAGCAGGAAGTGAAAGAGGTATTAATAAATATGATCTCTGCATCTCTATGTTTGTGGATAAAGTGAGCTATATAGGAGTTCTATAAGAATAATCCAAAACTGCCTTTCTCTTCAAACTTGGTATATGCATTATGGTTGTGTTCTATATTCTCATTCTTGTTCCATTTTGTGTGATTATTGGCATGATTTATTTGGAAATGCTAATGGTTCCTGTTTCTTTTTTAAGGATGATCAAAGGTTATCCTATACCCTGATTTGTGTGTTTCTTTCTCTGTTCAAGTTCCTTGAAGAAGCATGGGAAGTGTTAGGTTACGGATCATAGCTTGTCTCAGTGAAGTTTTCTAATATACTAGTTTGTCATATATCTGATTAGGTATGGATTTTCAAGTAGGGAACTCAGGAAATATAATTTGATCTTAATCAGGTTATAGCCTGGAGATCTGAATACAAATTGTGGTATCTTTTCTTATTTCTCTTGGTGGCTTATGATCTGGAATGGTTTGAGTACTGACAAGGCTAAGAGGTTTTAGGGTGAAAAATTATATGAAAATGCACATAGATAATAGTAAGCTGCTGAGTAACCTGAGCCACTGAAACCAAACTCATATTTGCACACGGTTTTGTTGTAATGTTAAATCTACATCAAGGGAGCTTAAGATGGAGTGTTTCTCTTGAATTTTGTGCATAGCATTGTTTTAGAATGAAGATATTTCTACTCTCTATGATAAACTCAGTGAGTTGTAATCCTTGTTCCTGAGCAGAAAGCTACACGTCCCTGCCTAAGTATCCACCAAGTACTTGTTCAGAAAAAGAAAGAAAAAGAGATAAAACCTACCTATGCTTGTCTTCCCTGGAAAAGGATGTTAAGTAGATTATTGTAATTTTTATTTTCCAGGTCAAACATTACTTTGAATATGAGGATCCGAATGGAACTGTTAAGGAAATCTGGCGGCAAGTCTCCAAAAAGCTACCACTAGTTAAACTGATGATAAATCGTGATAAGCGACTCGTGAAAAGGGAATTGACTGAACTAGACTGCTCCTGTCTCTGTTCAAACCAGACCAGACGTCACACAACATTATGACAATGCATTTCTTGGACTGAGATGTGGATAACATAATTACTGTACATCAACTAGGTAAGAGGGCCTATCCTTACAGGGATGCTGTTGATCTGCAAGGCAAATTATCCATTGATTTTCAATGACATAGCACAAATCTAGCTATACATTGTTTCATTTTAGTTTTTGGCCCTCTTGAATTCATGATATATATATAGCTAAAGGGGCCTTCTTTTATCTGTTCAGAATTTCATAATGGCCTTTCTAAGATATGATGTTCATAACTGTTTCACGAATCCCTTGAGTTGCTATTTTGCTGTTGCAGGAAATTTACATTTTGCCGTCACATTTGGGTTGTACATTATATGCCAAAAAGACCACAGTAATGAAATCTAGTTTACAGTTTTGCCAAATAGTCTTTTATTGATTTATTTTTCGTAGAATGTTGTTAATTCAATCTATACGAGTTCTGGGAATTGGAGCAGCAACCTTTTCTTTAAATTGTAATTCTCTCATTTTGTCTCAAGAATAACATTTGATCTATTCATTCATTCTGGCCTTTATTTGTTCTCTTCTGGTTTAAAGAATGAATGTTTAAATATTCAAGGTTGAAATGTTTATTCTCAGGCTTGGCTGCAGAAAGAGTATAACTAGCTATCGGAGTTTATTCTTTTTTTTTTTTCCCTTAAATTTTTTAGGCGTTTTTTCAACCTCTTGGCCTCATTAGTGAAATTACGACCAAATACCAACTTAATTATGCCTTAGTTTCATATTCTGTTGTCTTTTTAAAGTTTTACAAATGCTAAGTATTTTTATTATTTATAATCTCATTAATTTATATATATTAACCAAACTGAGTCTAAAGAATCTCAATAAAAATAAAAGATAAAAAAAAAAGCTCTTATTTGTCTTTTACATCTTGAACTAGTTTTTCATTTCTTAAATTGAAATATTTGGTTTGGATTGAGAAGTACCGAAAAGTAAATGAAGCCAACCGTAAATATCCTAATAAGAAGTGGGCGAAGGGAAAATGCACTCTCGGAACATTAAAGAGATCAGATTAACAAATATTATCCCCAGAAAAAGGGAATGGTGGACTTGGTCTGCAGACATGATAAAGAAGACAAGAAGGGCCAGCATCATGGCAATCTTTCTTCTGCCCAGGAACATTTTAATTTGGAGGAGAGAGGGCTAGGAAAAAGGGATGAGAACGAGCAGGATATTTTAGCCTGGTGGCCATTTCATCTGTCTTCCGCCAAGTACGTGCAAGTGCAGATGGTAAACCGATTGACCTGCACAATAAGCAACATGCAAATGAGAAAAGGACTTGAATCCTGCACTATAAAATTATAGAAAAAATCATATCATATTCATATATCTCTTTGAAATGCAGAACATGCTGTGTCCAATCTTGTATTTTCTGGTAGATTCAGATATGGGTCATATAGACAAGAAGTTTTCTCGAACAAAGCGGTTGTAGAAGATCATGGGAGGACGAAAGCAGAGGTAGTAGACTTACATGCTGTTGGTCCACTGTTTATGACAACACGAAAGCCATCAAGAACACCTTCTTTCTCTGCAACTATTTTGGCTGCATATAGAAGATGGCCCAATATCTCCTCGTGCCTTTGTTCAGCCTGCCAAGCATTTTAAGTACATAAGTGGAGTACATATATATATATATATGCCAAATCATTTGCCTGAAACTTCAAAAAGCATAGTATTTCGGTTGCATATATAAGTAACTACCTTCACAGTATATCAAATTATATATGCATACATAAAACACAAAAAAACATTCCTGAACGTGTCGCAAAAGTGTGTATTTCAGATAAATAATGGTACTTGGTCTAGGATTTTTTGCATTGCTTTTATAAATTTTTAATCATTCAAAAGCCGTTTTCCATTGGACAACAATCTAAAAGGAGTCAACTTCATGATTAGCATGTGTAATGCTAATATTGCTAGTTTCCCATTTTACATTCATTTCCTCTCAAGAGCTTCTTTTATTCCAGAAAAGTTCCCCCGGATAAATAATCATCACCTAAGAGTTCCCTTTCAGTAAATCTCTGCCACTCTCTCTTTTCTTCCATTCATGGATGATAGTGAATGATTTCACAATTTGATTTTAGTGTTCTTTACCATATTAATAACAAGAGAATGAAGGCGTCCTCTTGAAGAAAAGAAACAGAATCAAAATTAAGTTACCTTGCCAAGCTCTGTTAAACCGTCCCTTGACTTTGGAATGATTAGAACATGAACAGGAGCTTGTGGATTAATGTCTCTAAATGCAAGAACCTTCTCATCTTCATATACAATGGAGGAAGGGATCTCCTTTCCAATAATTTTGTCGAATCTGAAGGTAAAAGAAACAAGTATGAATAGTTAGTGACAATTCATAACAGGACTAAGTTGGAAATTTTTAAAATTTCCGGCTGAGGAGATGTCCTGGGCAAGGAACATTCACATATCTCAACGTTATAGTCCAATGTAGCTGCAGGTCATAAAGCATGCAGGTGTTACTCTTAACCAAAGTAAGCATGGGATATAGCCAGATGTAATCCAAGATCAAAGAAGAAGCTGGTCTGGGATTCAACCACCTTTCAAAGGATTTATTTCTACCATTGACAATTCATCCATGTTCAAATTCACAGGTTACGACATACTTTGGGTAATCGACACTCATGCTTCAAGCCTATATAAACTGTTGACAAACTTCTATGACAACGCCAAAACAAATCACAAGCAAAGATTCAAAATATTATCAAAGGTCTCACAAATCCATTGACTTTCTTGAATGTTCTTTTGTTGATTATCTTTTATGAAAAAAAAATGCATTTGGTAAACCAAACTGCTTCTTCTGCAATTGAAGTGTGAATGTCTAAGATTCAAGAAATCTCAGTAAGCAGATTTTTCTTTACTTTTTCATTTTCTCCCTTTGTTTCTTGAAAAAACCGAAATTTTAAGACTGATAAAACAAATTTAACATGCCAATTAAAACCAAAGTTGACATAGGAACATACATGGTCGGTGCCCCAGTATCAGCAGTTGCTGCAGCTGCTCTAGCAGATGCCTCCTCATCATTTGTAGCTCTTACAGATGCCATAGTTCTGTAAAATAAGAATTAAGGATGAAGCGAGACTCTGAGAAATAAGAAAGGAGGATGAATCAAGGTTAAGTAATCAAGGATTGATGAAAAGACGCATATCACATTTCTAAGCAATAATAGTATCAGAAAATAGTTCCTGAAGACAACAAAAAGATGAAGCATGACAAGTTAAAATTATAGGATGGTCTAAAACTTAAAAACAGACATATTCAAACCACAGTGAACAGAATTGTTAAATGAAATGCACGAATATTGTTCTTTCTTCAAGTCAAATCTGCTCTTAATCTTCCGTCAAGCTACAGGTAGAAGTTGACAATGTCACAAGTGCAGTCAAATGAAGTCTCCTAATTCAACAGCCAAAATGTCTATATAAAATAAAGAAAGTTGATTCTCCCAATGAAGCTCTGAATTTGGATTCTTGATCATAGATTATAGCATCAACTACAAATATCATAAAAATCCTTTTCTTCACAAGAGAAGAGCTTTTGTACTTTCTCCGTTAGCTTCTTTTTGGAGGAAAAGAAAAAAGGAAAAAATTGAGTTCCTTATCTAGCTCTCGGCATTTTCTGTTGAATTAAAGACCTCAAATACTTTCTGCCATCCTTTTTCTCAAATATTTTCCCTGTCCATTGAGCCTTAATCAATCTATACATAGATCCATACTAATCTAGTTTAAATGTTTATTACAATCCCTTTTATCCAGCAGTTCTAATGTCACCCCCATCATTAAACCATCTGTGAAGACTATCTAAAAAGCATATGCATCGATATTGAAAAAAGAAAACCATTCTGCTCTATTAATACCAGCATCAAATTTCCACCAGATTATTGTGCTCCTCAAACTTATTTTATTCATGTCAATTTGTCAATGACTCAATATTAGTTAAACAAGCTGCAGAACAGAAAAAAGGTGCACAAACAACAGGTTCTATCAAATTGTATTTTTTGAATGGGAGATGGGAAAATGAGTTAGGCCAAAAATTACATAGGCTACAACAAAAGAGAGTTGGAAGAGGGATTGATTTATTCTCTACGTTTTTCGATGTTGGACATCTCAAGCAAAACAATTAGGAGAAACTAAGTGAATTGAATTATACAAATTAGGATTGAGGACAAGAAAGTGCAAAATGAATCCAAAATGAAAATTTACCAAAAATAACAAAATGGGAACTCGTTTACGGTAGCTGTTGACTCCATTTTGTCATGGGCGTGTTAGTACCTGCGGGAATTGATCGGGAGATGAAAGAGAGGGCGGTTTCCGTCTCCGGAAACGAAATTTGATACCCTGACGAAACCCAAAGTCCTCACAATAAGAGGGAAACCCAAAGCTCTCATGGTAAGTGGGCCACTGAAGAAAAAAAAGAATTAAATTCAAAAGAAAGCATACAAGGGTCAGTAATTCTTCTCAAGAAATGGAGAAAATTCAATTTTTCAAAGAAAGATGAAACTTGCCGTAACAGTGCAACGCGGTTCATGGCAGTCGCCATTGGTAACGACTGGGGCTTTGAAATGGAGAATAGCCGTGGCAGAATGCCAGTAATATAAATATGTCAATTTTGTGCAATACCATCATTAGACTTGGCTTTTTCTCATACAAAGGGTGAAGCTTGAGGATATAATTGACATTTCCAGTGCAATGAAATCCAAGTATTGTGGCTAGAGAGTTCATTAGAAAAAGTTGAGGAGAAAAATTGGTTCTTTCTCCAGCATCTTGAGTGAAGAGACACAGAAATGGCAAATTTTCTCCTTCAATTTCCCAACAACATCAGAACCTTTGCTATTTCTGCTTCTTCTAATGGTAAGTTTACACCCTTTCCATTTTTTTTCCCCTTCTCTTATAGATAGTGGGCTTGTTCCTTGTGGAATTTCCATGCGGTGTGTTATGGCCAGCGATTATCCAAGAAACTTCACATGCTTATCAGTTCCCAAAATCTACCATTGAAACTTCGCAGGGCTTCACTGCAGCTTCTTGTTTTTAGCTTAGCATGTGGTGCTTTTATGGTTTCAGGATCACCACCCGGGGTGCCTCAATCAGGGGGACCAGTGATTCTGGAGCTTCCCCTAGACAAAATTAGAAGGCCACTTATGCGTACAAGGGCTAACGACCCACAGAAAGTGAAAGACCTCATGGACAGTATCAAGGAAATCGGCCTTCAAGTCCCTGTAAGAGTTTTGATTCTTTTAATTTCTCAAATGTCTGTTTTGGATTGTTAGTTTATGGCAACAATCTATATTCTTTGTGCAAAATCGATGATCTCTGGAATGAAGTAAGCCACAAGCTGTCCTATTCATCAGAGTGTAGCACTCTGAAATTGGTTCAGTCATTTTGCTTTATTTAGCTAGTTCAGGAAACTTACTAGAAATCTGTTCTGAAGATTACATCCTTATACTGAAAAAAATCGGTTCTGTAGCATTTCTGTTCATTCCTCATGGATTCGGTGGAAGAGATCTACCAGATTTATCCGATATCAAATTTTGATTGACTACTGCAGCTTGCCTACAATTTATTTGCCTCAAATTCCTTGGTTGTTAGCAATATTTAAGAATCTATCTTCTTGAATGCCTTGCCTTGCTACGGATTTCCTATTTGATAAATCACATGGTGTCTTGCAGATCGATGTGCTTGAAGTTGATGGGATCTTTTACGGTAAGAACCTTTTGTTTTGTTAAATTCTTAGAATGTTAAGAATACGGGTTGTAAACAACTTGTAAATGCTACAGGAATTCTTTCTCTATGCATAACTTGGATAGTGGCTCTGTATACCTGATGATCTGAAGAAAAACTATTTCCAGTTGCATTGAAATATCAATAAGTGAGTAATCCTAATTCTTTGCCTGATATACATATGTGTATCTTGCTAGGTTTCTCTGGTTGTCACCGTTATGAGGCTCACCAGCGCCTAGGTCTCCCAACTATCAGATGCAAAGTTCGTCGAGGGACAAAAGAAACCTTGAGGTTCCTTCCTTCCTTCCTATATATATATATAGTCTGATTCCATTTTCTTATTGTTATTGTTATCATTGTTCAATGCATTGGCAAATATAATTCTTTCGTCCGATTCATGATTTTTGTCGAGCAGGCATCACCTCCGGTGACGAGGGACTGACTTGTGTTTGTGGAGTTGCTCAAATGCAAAAGCTTTTTGCTCATAATAGTAATGCACACAACCTTAATAATGTTTTGTGGCTACCGAAAATGATAAGATGTTATCTGTTTGGTACTTGTATGTATACACACAAACACTTGTAGAGAGAGAAAGTAGATTTTGCAATTTGCTTGATAAAACATTTATATATTTGGACAGAAATTTTTTCTCTCTTATTTTATTTCTCTCTTTTCTGCTGTCGGAAAGAAGTTACCTTAAAACAAAAAAAAAAATGGAGAGAGTTAAAATGTTTATTTGGGTACGAGATTTCTTATAACATTGTCTACTAGTACACTTTGACACGTATCAATTAATTAAACTTGAAAATTAACATTCTTATTTATTTTAGGTTTAAAATTATTATATTGGAAAAACTCAATATATATATCAAATGGTTACTTGAAGAATAAAGTTGTACAACCAAAATTGCACAAAATCTTTCGGCACAAGAGTTCATGTTCATAACCTTACCAATCTGTTAGCCTCCCCACGATAAGCAAGAAACAAAACCCTTGGCATTCTTTCAGCTGCAAGCTTCAACCATGTAATCCTGGAGCAGTAGCTGACATAGATTTGTTGTTGAAGTCCCCGGATTGCTTGGTGAGAAATTCTGTGTCTACCTACTTGCTTTTAGAGTACGAGGGTGCTAACCTGCTGCTCCTCTATCCTTCAACCGGACAACCTTTGTCAATGGTGACCAAAAAAGTGAGCTAACATCTGATTTTCCGACGTATTACTTGTAACCAGCCAGCAACAAGACTGAGTGATGACATTTTACAGTCAGCTGATAGCAAAGAATTCACATTCCATGGCTTAAGCTCAGCATTTCCATGTTCTTTTATCTCAAGGATTTATACCAGGAATCTCAGGAATGAGTGGCTTAGGCTTCTTTGTTTTGGGAACCAGCATGGCTTCGGTACTCATTATTAAAGCAGCAATAGACACAGCATTCTGAAGAGCATGTCTCAGTACCTGACAAGGATCAACAATTCCAGCTGCAAGAAGGTTTTCATATTTTCCATTCAATGCATTATATCCCATTTCCCAGTCAGATCCTTTAACATTATCGACCACTACATTGCCATCAACTCCTGCATTGGAAGCAATTGCTTTTGCTGGTGCAAGAAGTGCCTGAAAAATTCACAATAACGTGTGAACCTTTGAAGGAGTTTGAAGGCAGTATCCATTTCATCATAGCATCCAGAAACTGGAGCCCAAATGAGCAATAGGCCAAGACTAATACCAACAAGAAGAAAAAAAAAATGATGATATTTGGTCGAACAAAATTTTCAAAATAAGTCTGAGATATATGATATGATAATCCAAAAACCACTACCCATATGTAAGATTTCCACAAGAACTATAAAAGTCAAATATTTAGAGGAATATTTTGAATAAATGAAAGGGGAAAATTGTTCATACTGATCGTATGATATCTGCACCAAGCTGCTCATCATGGTCTTGAAAATTACTTTTAATGACAGGTACTTCTTCTGAGAGGTGTATAAATGCGGCTCCACCGCCAGGTACTATTCCTTCATCAATTGCAGCAAAAGTGGCATTTTTTGCATCCTCAATTCTGAGCTTGCGATCTTCAAGTTCTACCTCAGTGTGAGCTCCTACCTAAAGGCACAAAATTATTCACTCAGTAAAATACACACCGAATTTTGATTCTTCTTTCTTTTTTTTTTTTTTTTTGGCTTTTATCCTACAAACCTTAATTATAGCAACGCCGCCACAGAGTTTTGCAATTCTTTCAGAAAGCTTTCTTGACAGATATTTATTATCAGTCTCTGCTAGATCCTTTTTTATCTGCATTATTCTTGCTTGTATTTCAGCTTTAGTGGATGGGTCAGCAACAATGGTTGTAGACTTGCTTGTTACACACACTTTTTGTGCAATCCCAAGCTGATCAGACGATGCAGCTTCCAGAGTGAGACCCAAATCTCCAGAGAGAAAATCAGCACCTAAATAAAAGGCCAGAGTATCAAGATGCTAGTCCACAAGGTATAGAAACCAATATTAGTTAACTTCATGCTCAGAAGAAAATTGAACTTGTAATTGTACAAAGATTAGAAAATTTTCATGAAAAGGATAGATACTGCACAGAAACAATTGCAAATGTAGAGTTCAGGGTCAATAAAAGGAAGGTAAACACATCCTTAGCCGTGACTACTATAGCTATCTTGGTATAGCCTCTAAAAGATGAAACTGAGATACAGGTACTAATACAGGGTCTTCAATCCTGCATTACTCGGAAATAGAGAACCAAGATATTTTGACTGATTCCATGTTTCTGGTCAATATTGTAGATGGCTCCTCTTCTTTCCCTTGGTTCTATGATTCACTTTTTCAAATGCCTGAGATTTGTCAGGTTGTTTCCATTTAAAATTATGCATATCTAATGTCAAGAGAACACATTTGCTGACTCTTGTGGATGTGCTTGTGTTACTACTACATCTAGGAAATTTTACGGTGTTCTAAGATTTGCCAAGCGTTACTAGAGTAGATCGTTATTTGACTTAGATGGAACAGCTTTCCTTCTTTTCTCCCTGTATTAAATGTGCTATGTTTTTTATATTTCTTTATGCGGGAGGTTATGGTCCATTTCTCCCTCCTGCCTTGTACATGTTTCTTTCACTAATAGACAAATAGGGGTTTGCCCAACCTTCCACCATTTCTGGTAGTTCAAAATATAATTTTCTTTTTTTTTTTTTTTTTTTAGAGAAGGAAAAAAAAAAAAAAAAAACTAAAAGGACCAACATTGACCTAACACTAGATTCATTTGAAAAGGGCTATCAGCTTGATATTGAATTAGGTTAGTGACAGATGTGTGCAGCTCCAAGCATTACTTGATCCATTAAAATTTTAATGATATTTTAAGTCCTTGCAGAAGGACCTAATCAAATTCTCCAGTTTTATGAATCTTGACAATAATAATCATAATTAGATGGCACCAGAACGTTAATTTTTTCTGGTACAAGGACAGTTCAACATCATGCATTTCATCACACATTTGTGCAAGCAGGCAGCCAATGAAACTTCTCAAAAGATAATCATGTTGCAAAGTTTTTCCTATTCATAGAATCTTAAATGAACACATCATACTAAAAAGATCAGATGCAGAAGAATAACCTGTAATGATAGCAATATCTTGCATCAGGGCTTTCTTCCCATCTCCAAACCCTGGGCATTTAACAACAGCAACATTAAAAATGCCTTGCACTTTATTCCTGACTAGCAATTCCAGCACTTGACTGGAAATATCCTCAGCAATGATTAGCAGTGGAACACTCAACTGGGTAATTTTTTCCAGCATAGGCACAATCTGCTTGACACTTGATATCTTTTGATCTGTTACCATAACTCTAGCATTTTCAAACTCCACTATACTTTTATCTGGGTTTGTAATAAAGTGAGGGGACATGTACCCCTTGTCGATCTGTAGGAAAAGAATGCCTGAATAGAAATCAGGAAAATTAAAAAAGAAAAACAAAGAAATAAATTTTACACTTAAAACATATAAGCAAAACCAAATCTATGTAGAGTTAAAAAGGTTTCTATTCATGGATGGCATTCCCTAATGTTTTGAATAGATGAATGAGTGCATCAAAATACGACATACTTCACTTACTAGAGTATGTTATCTTCACATGAAAAAACAGGTAACATGTGAATTAGATATGTTCCTTTTGTAACATTCATTGGTTCATTTGTTTAGGTCTTAAGCAACTTCCAAGATGAACAACATGTTTCACTTCAATAAGCTAGGCATTAATTTCAATTCAAACAGATATGTACATCTAACATGAAATAGCGGAGGCAAAAGGTCCCCAACTCAAATCTTATAACACCAATGCTTCTTGTATGTGCAGTCCAGCTTGGAGATAAAAAATGAATTCTTCCAGATGCCATAATAATTTTAACTGTTGTTCTAACAAAAACTATGAATTTCATGCAATGAGATATGATAGATTTTTGGATCATATTTGCAAGCACCATAACATGAAATCTTAAGCATTTTCCCTCAAGTATCTTCCATGGAGATTCCTAGTTTCTTATCTGTAAAAATTAGAACAAATTGCAATGTATAGTCATGAATTTTCTTACTATTATATTCAAAACTAACAAAAATACAACCAGTTCCTCATTAAGTTATTGTTACACTCCAGTTTAAGCAACAGCAGATTTTTTAAAATAATATCCTTACCTTCATTCCTTCTTCAACAGTAATAGAATTTTCAAATGTTGGCGAAGATTCAATAGAGATCACACCATCAGGACCTATCTTGTCTATAGCTTCAGCAAGAATGTTACCAACATATTCATCATTTCCCGCAGATATCGAAGCAACAGCTGAAGGAACAAAATAGAGGTGTTATAATGTGCTTTTTCTGAGATGAATAAGCATCTTCCAAGAAGAACAAATTACCTTTAATACTATTACTGTCTTTTACTGGATAAGTTTTCTTTTTCAGAATTTTAATCAATTCTTTTACAGTTTTTTCCATCCCTTTCTTTAAAGACGTAGGATTAGCCCCAAAAGAAGCAGCCAACAATCCAGCGTCAATCATTTCTCGAGCTAAAATAATTGCTGTTGTTGTACCATCACCAGCTAAATCATTCACCTTAATTGCTACCTAAAGCAAAATTCATAAATGTAAACTTACATCAGAATGCCAATGAATTGGAATAAGAAGGAACATTATCAGCATACATATCAAATGACTAGTAACCTTGCAACATTCTTCACAAAGAAAAGTGGAAACGAAAAGGATAATATGCAATGCATCAATACAGATCAGATACCTCTTGAATCAGCATAGCTCCAGCATTTTCAGCAGCATCAGAAAGTTCAATAGCACGGGCAATGGTTACACCGTCATTTATTATTTTAATGGCATCAGCTTCAGCAAGAACAACATTGCGCCCTATTAAATGAAGGGAAAAAAGGAACAGTTTACTTTATCTGAGAATGAAAAACAGAACAAAGTAAACAAAAAACACTAAATTATTTT
Source organism: Marsdenia floribunda (assembly GCA_035583425.1). Lineage (NCBI taxonomy): Eukaryota > Viridiplantae > Streptophyta > Magnoliopsida > Gentianales > Apocynaceae > Marsdenia > Marsdenia floribunda. Next base: position 15,134,476 of record JAXGGT010000001.1, read on the forward strand.
AATTATACCATGTGTATAAACAATTAGACCAATCAAGCATCTTCAACAATTAATCCTTTACAGATGGGATAGTTGGACTCTCTCAACAACAACAAGAGGTCATTGCAGGTATCATGTTAATGACAGTGGATGACAAATTTAACCTTTCAGCTTTATAAATGAAACTGATACACCAACCCAAGGAATCTTTTGTCCTCCATTTGGATCAAGTATTATGAAAGACTATTTCAACTCTACAGGGAACAAACATTCAACGCTAAAAATGCAAAAGCATGGAAAATAGTAGGCCTCAGAACCTTTAAGCTTGGCTTGAAAATTCAAAAAATCACTAGTATCTTCATTTCCAAAACAAAAACTTTACATCATCAGCAGACTCCAAGGGCAGATATTCAACAGAAGAAACATCTAGTAGCATCTCATGCAAAAGCAGAGTAAGAAAATAAAAATCAAGCAATAAGGCTGCAAATACTTATTCAACTTAAAACACCAGAACATAAATGCCGGGAAGGGGGGGTAAGAAACCTAAAAAAAGGTTAAAGCAAGAAAGAAAAGGGTCATAGACACCCATTACACCTCTAGGCCCAATAGTAACAGAAACAGCATCAGCAAGCTTGTTGATTCCCTTCAGTAAGCCTTCTCTGCACTCTCTACCATAATATATTTTCTTTGCTCCAGCTCTAACACACACCACTCTGTACTCCTTCTTCACCTTCAACTCAATTTTCGTTTTAGAATCATGGCCATCATTTCTTCGCCAAAATCCACACGTATTTCGCTTTTCTTTAACTCTCTAAACAAAAATCCAAACCAAAACCATAAAAAATAAATAAATAAATAAAAACAAGTGTTGCAAAGAGGATAAGGCAAAATTAGAAATTTTTATGAGGAAAAGAAAAAGTAAAGAAAACTTACAGGAAAAGAAAGAACTGCAGAGAAGTTTAAGAGGGACATTCTTTGTTTCTGAACAAATTTGATAGCTATTAACTGATGCTTTGAAGATCCTGGTAGACTCTTAGTTTCTTTGTAATGGAGGTTTTAAGAGGGTTTTTAAAAGGATGCGGATTCAACGAGATTCACCGAGTCACTCCCATCTTGCTCGAGTTCTTTTTCCAAATTTGCCCCCATTTGTAGAGGGGTTTTTTTCTCTCGGAAAAAAATAATTATAATTTAGGGCAAAAAATTCGAGCAAAATTTGAACTTTATCAAAGTTCAACTTTAGTATCTGAACTTTTTTTTGTCCAATTTTGACATTTTAACTTTTTTTTCGTACAGATCTTGTCATTCCGTCAATAATTTTCATTAACCTTCCGTTAGTTTGACTTTTTAAGGATATTTTTGTAAATATTGACTTTTAAATTTTTAATAAGATTTAATTATAATATCTATAAAATTTTAGGGACTATTATGTAATTTATTTTAAGTTTTTTTTTTTTTTCTTCTTATTCTTTATGTTCTTGCCATCGTTGTTGCTCAACTCTCCCCCGCGGCATTGTCACTGCTCACCACTCCCCCTACCCTCCCTCCACTGCTGCTCACGCCCCCACCACCACCGCTGCTCACCCCCCTCCCCCCGATGCCGCCCAAACTGTTGGCAAATCGGATACCTGAAACCATTCCATTGTTCCAAGTGAGGACAACACGGGCTGATCTCTCTTTCTACACTCAAGCTTTACAATTGAACCTGCCAACCAAGGATTATTACATTACAATTAATCACTAAGGTATATACAAGCTCCATAGATGGACCCAATA
>JAXGGT010000001.1:15136327-15177319 GCA_035583425.1 Marsdenia floribunda
ACTACTGGAAAGAAGATCGTAAGCTCAGAGCCTCTTTCCTTACATTACTTTCCCTTATTCTCCAATTTACTTACGTTATTGCAACCTGTCTCCTGTCGGATTTTTTATTGTTAATGCTTGAGAAACTTGGAAATTGCAGAAGAAGACCCATGAGAGTATCAATAATAGGTTGGCTCTTGTGATGAAGAGTGGGAAATATACTCTGGGTTACAAGACTGTGCTCAAGACCCTTCGAAATTCTAAAGGTAGTGGCTTTTCCTTTTTGGCCTTCTAATCTGTTATTTTCATTTATTTATTTATTTTGACTGAAATTGACGTTGGAAATTTTAGGAAAGTTGATATTGATATCAAACAACTGCCCGCCTCTAAGGAAGTCTGAGATTGAATATTATGCTATGCTTGCTAAGGTTGGCGTTCACCACTATAACGGAAGTAAGTATAAGTAGTATAAATATTGTTGGTTTTATACCTCAATTCATTGCCCTCTTAATTTTGTAGCCTATGCTTGTGATGTTTACTCTGTGGATATATATATATATGAGAATGGTTATATATGTGTTCAATGCTATAAAAATTCCAAACATATCTGCTTGAAATTTCCAGCTAACGGAGATAATTGGTTCTGATTCCCCCCTTTCCCCCTCCCTCCTAGCTTCAAAATTACTCAGCATACATGGCAATGTAGGGTGGACCCTCCCAATGTATCTCTGTATGCATGATTTAGCCAATGGGTGAAGAACTAAGCTCACTGATCTTGCTTGTCCAGCATTCTACCTACAGGTTTATAGTTTTTTTAGTTAGTTTTAGTAACATGTATAGTGCTTGGATCTTGTCTGAACCCTAGTTTCTGCTCTGCCCCGTTGTGTTAAAATCATTGCTATGCTTGTATAATTCCATTACTTCTGCTGGCCTTGAGGGGGATAGAAGTTACTTTGGCTGAGACAGGAGTTTGGTTTTTCGGATTGTGATTCTGCAGTGTTACTTGTATTTTCCTTATAACATGTACAAGCACATTCTTGAATTTAGAGCTGATTGCCCGGTTACTGTAGTGATATATCTGTGTTTGGTGCTGTAAATTTACAACCTTCTCATTTCATAACTTTTGCATGACAAAAGTTTGTTTTTTGCTTGTGTATGTACTCTTGGAAATAACTGTTAAATATCACTAGCTTTTCTTTGATAACAGTCCTTTGAGCCTGAAGATTTAATTGTAACTAATAAGTCGTGTTTTATTTTCGTTTGCCCTGTTTTCTTTCAGACAACGTGGATCTAGGAACTGCCTGTGGAAAGTACTTCCGTGTATCATGCCTTAGCATCATTGACCCTGGTATTCTTCCTCTTTTAAACTCCTGACCTCCATAAATTTGTCCATCCTTCTTACTGCTCATCTGTGGTGTTAGGACTGGCTGATGCTGTTTTGATATTTATTTTGCAGGTGATTCAGATATCATCAAATCATTGCCTGGAGATCAGTGAGAGACAACAATTATTAGATGCCGCTGCAATTTCTTGGACTTATAAAATCTTTGGTAGTTATTTTGAGGATAAAGTCTCTTATTTTTTTATTTGGTTCCTTTTACTTAGAAAATTTAACATCAAATTGGAACATATAATTTATATCTGCATTGTGTTTCTCTGTGGGCCTAGAATCTGAGATTTATGGGAATCAATTGCTTTTGTTTACCGTGAAGTGTTGTTTGAGTTGCAGGCTTTAATGATTTTATATTCTCGCTGTTCATAGATCACTTTCTATAATTTACGCCTGAATGGTTCTATTCACAGTCGTGATTTCTTGCATTTACTTGATATATATCGCCATACTTCTCTATCAATCTCTCTCCCTATATAAAATCAAGCCTCTAGAAACGATGTTTTGTTCCATTATTTTCTTAATCTGGTGGGGAAAGGCAAATACCATTCTGTGCTTGGGTAAGGAAGAACAGATTCTTGATCCTCAATGTTCCTTTATTCTATACTTTTGAGTGAGGGACACGTGTGGAATCCTAGTTTTTAATTATTTAGGTATCCAATATTAGTTTGTTGGATGTTTGCCAAATGATCAATAATACAAGATATTTGATTTAATAATTCATAAACAGGTGTTATTCGGATTACAAGTAGAGTATATGTGAAGCACAAGTTTCTGAATCATAAGTTGTTAAATCAATTCCCATCTGCTGGTAATAATTCTTTAACTATCACATAATGAATCTGCAGGCCTCCTTTCCATTTCCCACTCCAAACTTCATACAAACCAAAGTAGAGCTCCCTGGATTGTTGATTTCCCTTGTTCAACTTGCAGGACATTTTGAATCGTTCTGAATTGTTTTTGAAACTTGTTAAGTTATACTTTTCAGCGGCAAATTTTCCATCTTTTCCTCTCTTCACCATAAGATAAACAGGATGTGAACTTTCCCACCCAAACGCATCTGGTGTTAAAGATAGTATAAAGATTACTTGGTAGTCCTTTTCTGGATGAGTATTTTCGGCTGTACCAGTGACTTCAAGCCAGCACACTTGAGCCAGTTCTGCTGGTTTCTGATGATCATCGGCCCTGAACACAGAATATATTTGAGTCTTTTTGAGGTAAGAACTTACATGATGATTGGAAGGAGTACTAATTAATGACTATTATTGGATGGAGAAAGTAGAGTTCTTTTTAGTTTACTGACTCTAAATTCCAACATCTTGAATCTTTTCCCCAAACAATATTCAGATCTTTGGGGTAAAATATTAACTCCTCCCCCTCCTTCTCCTTACCTTTGATCACCTGCACATGACCAAACAAGTAGAAAAAAAAAAAAAAAAAAAGTTTCCTTATCCAGCAAACATGAAGAATGAACAAATTTAATGCTTTCCTCAGCGAATTTACTACGAGAAAGGAAACAAAAGGGATAAACTCGTTTTACCTTAGGTTTTCCAACATGATGGTGAGCGGAAATTGAAGCCATTTCGAGTGCCCTTGTTTTGAAAGTGTAATGATAGATTTTGAAACCAAAGGAATGAAGGAAACTTTTATGGCATTTTTCTTGACAAATCTTCTCCCAATATATATATATATATATATAGAGAGAGAGAGAGAGAGAGAGAGAGTAGAAGTAAAGTATCTTTAATTATTCGACTACGTGATGAAAAATGAACAACGCAGAGAAAAGGTAAATTGAAGTGTCCTGAGGAATCCAAAGCAAGTGATGCACGTGGAATGAAGGAGAGACGGACATAAGATATTTTGTGAAAAGAAAAATTTTCCACTTTTAGTATAGCCAAATAAGTATTTTGTCAATGTTACAATCACGAGTTTAGGACCCAATTGTAATATTCTTATCTTATATTATAAATGTACATAAATATATAATAAATTATAAATATAAATTTAGATACTTATTATTAATTTGAACTATTCGTTTTAGTATAACAAAAAATTGATGTTCAGCAGTTAATTATAGATATTACTAGATCTATAAGAGTTTGTCATGATAGTTAGTATCAAAATAAATAATTAATATGTAAGTATGAGATCTAAGTGCTACATTATATATCAGGAAATATATAAATTTAAATATTTATTATCAATTTTTTTTTTTTGTAAGTAATATTTATTATCAATTTGTGATGGACTGAAAACTACATTTTTTTTTTTTTTTTTTTTTTAATGTTTGGATGAATGACAAAGACATCCTAAGGATGCAATAAACCGAAACCAAATAATATATTAGTAATCGCGGCCGAAGTGGTCGTCATGTCTAAGGATTTAGGAAAGGAAAGAAGAATTTCGAAATAGAAGGGATGAGAACGGGAAAGATTCAATGATAAATGTATAAGAGGAACCCATTTTCTGCTTGCAAAAAGCTCTCGATCATCAAAGCCGTCTTTGAGGTGGGCTGCAAGTTCCATTCCGCTTGCACAACAGCAGCAAGACCAATTGCTTCAGTTTTCCCTTACACGGAACAAGTTCTAGCTTGCAAAATTTCACCTTTATTGCAATCTTGCTCTAACCCGGGTCTGGATGATTCTTCTGTTCCTTCTATTATCAGACAAGGACAGCAAATTCATACCCAAATCACCGTTAATGGAATCAACAACTTTGGCGTACTGGGAACCAGAATTTTGGGCATTTACGTACTATGTAGCAGTTACATTGATGCAAAGAATTTGTTCTATCAGCTCAAATTGTGTTATGCCTCTCCTTGGAATTGGATAATTAGAGGATTTATCGTAAAGGGATGGTTTAAATTTGCAATTTTGTTTTACTTTAAGATGCTCGATTTTGGTACTTGTCCGGATAAGTATACGTTTCCCTACGTCATCAAAGCTTGTGGCAGTTTACGTGCCCTGAGTTTAGGCAGATCAGTGCATGGTTTGTCAAGAGATCTCGGCTTGGAGACGGATGTATTTGTAGGAAGTGCTTTGATTAAATTCTACACGGGAAATGGCTGTTTAGATGACGCACTACTTTTGTTTGATAAAATGCCTGTGAAGGATGGTGTTCTCTGGAATACAATGCTTAATGGTTATGTAAACAATGGGAACAACTTGGTTAATATGATTAGATTATTTAGAGAGATGAGGATAAGCGGCAATAAACCTAATTCAGTGACATATGCTTGTGTGCTTTCTGTTTGTGGCTCAGATCAAATGATTGCATTAGGTACACTGCTTCATGGTAATATTGTTAAATCTGGGTTTGACACGGATCCCCCAGTGACCAACACACTGATTGCTATGTATGCAAAATGCCAACGCTTATTTGAGGCACGAAAGTTGTTTCATTTACAACCAGGAGCTGGTTTAATTACTTGGAATGCGATCATTGGAGGTCATGTCCAGAATGGATATATGCACGAAGGTTTGCAATTTTTTCTCAAAATGAGATCGGCAGGCATTAGGCCAGACTCTACTACATTGACAAGTTTGCTTCCTGTAATTGCTGAATCAGGTGCTTTAGAGAAAGGTAAGGAGATTCACAGTTATATATTCAGACAAAATGTTAGGGCAGATGTTTTCTTGAAGAATGCACTCATAGACATGTATTTTAAGTGTAGAAATATGGAGATGGCATGCAATGTTTTCAACCAGAGTGCTGCTGTGGATATTGTCATTTGCACATCTATGATTTCTGGGTTTGTATTGAATGGGATGGATGTGAAGGCCTTACAAATGCTTCGATGGGCAACTGAAAGGAACTTGAGGCCCAGTGCAGTAACCTACGCAAGTGTTTTGCCTGCTTGTGCTGGCTTGGCTGCTCTGAAATTGGGTAAGGAGTTGCATGCTAAAACTTTGAAACTGGGGCTTGAAGGAAGGTGCTATGTAGGAAGTGCAATCACAGATATGTATGCTAAATGTGGCAGGTTAGATCTTGCTTGCCTAGTTTTCTCAATGTTGACCGAAAAGGATGCAGTTTGCTGGAACTCTATGATTACTAGCTATTGCCAGAATGCCATGCCTAAGGAGGCCATTGACCTTTTCCTTCAGATGGGTTCTGAAGGAGCCAAATATGATTGTGTCAGCATATCGGCTGCCCTTTCTGCATGTGCAAACTTACCAGCCCTTCATTATGGGAAACAGATCCATGGCTTTATGCTGCGAGGTGGATTCAGCTCTGAAGTCTTCTGTGGAAGTGCGTTGATAGACATGTATGCTAAATGTGGACAGCTGAACTTAGCCAGGCGTGTTTTTGACGTGATGGGTCATAGAAATGAAGTTTCTTGGAATAGCATAATAGCTGCATATGGGATCCATGGACACCTTACTGAATGTGTTTTTTTATTGAATGAAATGAAAGAAGATGGTATACAGCCTGATCATGTCACGTTTCTAGCACTAATATCTGCTTGTGGTCACGCTGGCAGAGTTGAGGAAGGAAAGCAATACTTTGATTGCATGACTCAGGAATTTGGACTTGTACCTAAGATGGAGCACTATGCAAGTATGATAGATCTATTCGGTCGAGCTGGTTGTCTAGAAGAGGCCTTTCAAGTTATTAGGAACATGCCATTTACTCCGGATGCTGGCATATGGGGTACATTGCTTGGAGCTTGCCGCATTCACGGCAATGTTAAACTCGCGGAATTGGCTTCAAGTTGTCTCTTTCGCTTGGATCCACAAAACTCTGGGTATTATGTACTTCTATCGAATTTGCAAGCCAATGCTGGGAAATGGGAGGGTGTCCATAAAACCAGAAGTATGATGAAAGAAAGAGGGGTGGAGAAAATACCTGGTTATAGTTGGATTGAGGTTCATAAAAACATCCATATGTTTGTTGCAGGTGATACTTTTCATCCTCAGTCTGCTCAGATATATCTAGTATTAGATTCTCTTCTTAATGAGCTGCAAAAGGAGGAACATGTTCCTCCATTGAACAATTCAATGTACTACCCACGAAACATTAGAATGCCATTCTTCTGTGAAGTGTCATAGCATTATTAGTCTCTGAAGTAAAGAAAAGACATTGGGACATAACTTCTTTAGTTTGTGCTTCTTCTTCCCTAAACACGATTCGGCCTTAGATTACGAAAGCTTTTTCATTTGCTTCTCTTCCATGGAAGTTTGATTTTCTCAAAATGTATCTTAATTTTTGGCTTAATTCTTCTTTTGATATTGAGGTCTTTTGATTTTAAAAATTAATTAACCCATAAATTTATAGTTTAAGTGTAATCCGCTTCTTTTTTTTCTGTGCACTGTCTCTTTCCGACTTTCTTCTATCGGCTAGGGAAAAAAACTTTCTTGTACCGGCTAGAAGAGAAACTCTAACTCCGATAAAGTTTATTTTTTGAACACCTATCTTTTTGTCATTTTTTTTTTAGTCCTTATCATTTTCTCTATTTTTTTTTTTTTTTTCATATTTTTGTCACTTTTGCTTTTGATATACAAGAATTTTTTCTCATCTTCAGTTATCAGAACTTTTTGCTTCTTTTAGAAAAAAATATCTTTTATATTCAGTCCAAATTTAGGCCTTTTGTTTTGATTTTTTTTTCCTTTTTTCTTAGGGTGTGTTTAGATAACCCTAAACTAGAAAAAAAATGAGTTATTTGTCTTTCATTTTTTTTAAATTGAATTTTATATTGGAAAAAGTGAAAGTTAAATATATAGGTTTTATATGTAATGATTATGTGTGTAAGAGAATGTTTGTTTTGGGAAAAGTGTATAAGGGTAATTTTATTAATAATATATATTTTTTAAATAAAGTGGAGTCAACAAATTTTATAGGTGTATTTTTGGAGGGGGACAAACTTGAATTAAAAAAAAGATGATATCCAAACAGATAGGGATATTGGAAAACCAAAATTCTCACTTTTTTATAATTAAATGCTTATCCAAATACACCCTTAGACATTTTTGGAGATTTCTTGTCTCGATCAAGATTGATTAGGTTGTTGCTAAAAGAAAAAGATAAAATTGACCTCGTCTCATGATTGTTTATTGGAATGCTAAAAATTCAAATAAAATAATTTTATTATTATTCTCTATATTGCTATTTTTATTTTTAATCATTTTTGACATACTTAAGTTCTTTAGGTAGAATATTTTATCTCAATATTTTATTCTATTACTTTGAATGATTATAATATTTGTGTAATATTTTCTCTTTATTAATAAAATCTCACTTATCAAAATAAAAATTGATAACCGTTTCTTTTCTTCAAATTAAATAGGATGAATCAATTTTTTTTTTTTTTTTTTTTTTTAAAAACATGAAAATAAAAAGAAAATGAGCAATAACTTCAGTTGATTAATTTTGATTAAAACTATCAATTTGTACAAAATTAAAATTTTAGAACCAATATAGAGACACATAAATAATTAAGGGATTGAACCATAAAATTTTCCTTAAAATTAATACATTAAATATATTAAATTTTATTCTTCTTAATTTACAAGTATAATTTTTTTTTTAAATAAATATTAAGATTAGTATTCAATTTAAATAACCATAATATTGATATAAATATATTAATTAATTTTAAAATTAATTCATCTCTATTTAATTTATTTATTTATTTTTTAATTTTTTTAATTATTAATATTTGAATTAATATCTTTTTATATTAGATTTTTTTTTTAAAAAAAAAAATTAAATACAAATCTTACTATTTTTTTTAAAAAATAAATTTAATCTTAGAGATCATAAGTTTAAGTCACCATGGAGAAGAAAAAGACTCAAAAGTTAAAAAAAAAAAAAAAAAAAAAAAAAAAAAAAAATTTAAAAAAAATCTAAATATATTTATTAAAATACCATATATCTTATATCACATATTAATATTTTAATAAAATAATAATAATAATTTGATGCATATTAAGAAGATAAAGAAACAAAGTTTAAAAATCATAAAAATTGAATACAATTGAAAATATTAAAAGATAAAATAATATATATATATATATATAAAAGAAACAAAACAATGAAGATTACCATTAGAAGCATAACAATTTGCCTCCATGTGCGAAAGATGGCTCGGAGATCTATTAAAACATCTTACAAATATTATCTAAGATATCAATAAAATTAAAACATGTAAATTAATTAAATTAATAAATATTTTAATTATATTGATATCTTAGACAATATCTTAGAAGATATCTTAGATTCTATGTCCATATGTAATCCTAAATATATTATTGTAAAAGAAAAAACTTCAAAGAGAAATTTAAATATTTTAAAACATATTAAAATACCATAATAAATATTTAAAATTATTTAAAAATATTATATTTTAAATCTAATAGAAATTATACATATTTTATTAAAATTCAACCTTATTAAATAAATAAAGAGACAATAATTAAAAAATAATTCTAATTTAAAAAAAAAAAAAAAAATTAAAAAATTATAATCAAAAAAACAAAAATTAAAAAAAAAAAAAAAAAAAAAAAAAAAAATTAAAATAGCCTTCAAGTATAACATCTTTGTCATTAAAAAGAAAAATTCCTTCAAGAAGGAATATTATATATATAAGATATATAAATGTTAAATCTAATTGGATGGAATACTCAAAGCCCAAAATCTAAATATAACATTTTCATAAGAAGTAAATAAAAAGACTAGTTATAATCAAAGGCTTCATTCAAGTTGGGGAGTGTTGCCAATCTGCATGCATCATTTCCAGCTAAAAGTAAAGCAGGTTGCTGTACAGCCTTTCTACACCTATACACCTATTCAATCCCTGGGGAGCCAATGCTGGAAACTTAAGAATCCTTGGATCTTTGAGAATAGGCAACATCAAATTAAACTAATTGCTGTAGCAGGACTACTACGAATCTGATGCATCTGCATCTTCTTCGGTTGTGTCTCTGGATCAACATCCATGTATTCTCCAGTAATCCTGCCCAATGGTTAAACTGAAATTTCACTACTGTTCGGGGAAGGAGAGTAAAGGGTCTGTGGACACAAATATGTGATGCTAAATAGAGCAGAAACTATCATGTCCTAAATACAGAGCAAAAGCCAGTCATCTGTGCGGGTAATGTAGTAAAATTATGAACATCACATATCAAACAAGATTGTTGGAATAACAAATGATGAATAAGTTGTTCCAACAACAAATGAGAATGTAATTCCATGACAATTTTTTTGTATCACAGAGAAACTTGAGAAAGGAAAAGAAAAAAGGAGACTAACTTGATGTAAGACAAAAGTTTCATACCTGTTGTAAGACAACATAGCATCACCTATAGTTCCTATAACTTTGTTCCTTACTTTCCTCACGCAAACCTAGACATAAAAAGTTCAAACTTCAGATACTGATCCATATGCCTGAAAAAGAAAATGACGTAAAACTGCAATACCCACGTGAACTTGATCAAGGGGACCAGCCTCAGGGTCTCTATTACGGTGAATAACAATTCCATTGTCACATTTGTTTATAAAGTGAGCACTTCCACTGATGTCGTACAAATTTGGAGCATTCCCACTCCATTGATGCAACTAATGCGGAAGAAAGAGTATAGTGTTAACGGTGGGGGAAAATATCAGAAAATAACAACAAAGAATTGATAAGCTACTAACCTGTCTTGGATGTGCAACAAACCAAACGTGACAAGAATGATGTTGTGCGAACCGTTTAACCTTTGTTAGCATTTGACTAACATATTCTGTCTCTGTCCTGTTACACGATTAATCAGTACATCAGATTTAACCACAACACAGTTGGAAAACATAGAGTTACTTATTAGTAAACTTCAACTAGAAACCAGTTCTTGCACCTATCAAAAAGATGTATATTTCCATCATCAATGAACTGTCTAAGAACCTACAAGCAGTTTGCTCTAGATTGAGTTGTCAGTGTGTGTTAATCTGTAGGTACGAAATTACCAAAGGAATTTTTTAGGCTACATCTGCACAGTATCTTGGATATTCACCATAAAAATAAATAACTAGTTTTAACAAAAAAAAAAAAGTTTAAGAGCGGTTTCGTAGATATTTATAGACACCAATACATTTATAGTCAAAGTTCAAATACAATCCACCCATTTATAACCAAAAGCATAAATTTCTCATCTGAATCAAAGGATTTTCAATAATGCACTGTTATCATTGAAGTTCCAGTTCTCCAAACCATCCTTGATTAAACTACCAAAGAAACAACAATTAAAAAAGAGGAAAAAAAAAAAAAAATGAAAGAATTGGGAAGAACAAGACAGAGGACTCAGTGCATAAGAAAATGACCTTCAAATAATGGAGAAGAAGCCCAGAGAGAAGTATGTTTTTATTTTTTTCGGCTCTAGCTTAGATGTTAACTTTCAATTCATTTAGATACTAATCCCAAAAAGCAGTATCAGAAGGGAGGAAAACAAGAAACGAAATGAGGCAAGACAAGATGCAGAGCATGCTGTAAGAAGTAGCCAGGAGGAAGAGTAGAAGAAGGGGAAGTAAGTACAGTATGAGTGGGGAAAATAGGGAGAGAGTGAGAAGAAAGCAAAGAGGGAGAAAGAGAGGAGGTATTCAATCAAGTTGTAAATCCCAGTTCAATTGCAAGGAGAGCAAATAGGGAAATAAAAGCCTTGACCTTTCTATTCACAAAATTGAATTCTTTAATCAGAAATAAACAGAAAAATTCTAGGTCTTGCAATAGATGCCTAAAACTTCATATATAAAATTAAGAATCAGCCATCAATGTTGTACTATTCCACAGCCTACAGTCAAACTTTGAGTCTTTGACCCTTGAGACACAACCAAAAAACCACCGTAGGATCCTTAATCCAGCACAAAAAGTGAAGTCTTAAGACAATCCAAACAGCCCCAACAATCCTTGACCCCCTAGTTCTACTCTCTACAGTACGTTATACATTATTCATTTATCATTGTATAGCATAATTACCAGTTAAAAGTTGCAGTCCGTATCATTTTTGCCTTTCTATCCTGCCTTAAGACAGTGGCACAGTCCAGCCGGCTTTATAGGTATTCTTTTTGCATATTAAAATATTCATATGTTCACATATTGAAATAAAATACCACAAGTTTTTTCAGAAAACAAATATTTTCTACATTATTAAAACTTGGAAAGTAATGTAATATCGGCATGAATGTACCATCAAACTTAGGAGTCAGTTGATAAAGTAACATTGACTTCATGAGAAGTTTTAAGTTCTAAACAAATGTTCAGTAATAATATTTCCATAGAAGGTCGAGAAAATGTGCAAACAGATCACTCACTGGCTGGCATTGCGTTGATGGTCAAGCTCATTGTATGGGTCAATAACAAGACCGGTTACACCATGCCTAAGAACAGCTGCTTTTGCAAGATGAAGAACCCAATCAATATTTGGGAGGCAGTCTTTCTCACATCTGCTAATAGCAGAAACATTATAAGTTTTTTAGGTAATAAATAGAGAAACAAACATAATAATTTGATATAATACAAGAGGAAACATAACATATAGAGAATTTGCATGCAGAAAAAGTCTGCAAGACACAAGTTTTTTGTAGGAGTGTGGCTAAGTGGATAACCACTGTTTTCTCATGACCTATATTTGTTTTTTCTTGTGGGAAACATGAGCATTTAGTGAATTTTGATATTCTCTCAGTAGAATCCAGGCATGCGTCTAGAATTCTTTACAAACTTGTAAATTTGCTTAGTGAATAACATAGTTTTGCTCATAAGAATGTGGAATGGGCCAGTGCCAACTAGGTCAAAAGGTTTGATCACGAAGCATGCATGCATGAAGCACACAGGATACAAGGCCTTCACCAAAGTATAACCATGATATGAATAAAAGTTAATATCAAATTGTGCCTCTGGTTATTCTTCCTTTCATAATGTAATACTTGGTTAAAAGCTTGTCTGCCATATTATTATTGCTTGTGCAAGTTATCAGTAAGTAGCAATACATTCACACATTTTCTTTTCTTTCTCTTTTGAAGGATTAACATGTGTTATTTTCCCTCAAATGCCAAAATCATATTCCAGTTCTTTTTAATCTTTTTTCCCTGCTCTCTTTGGTTAACTTAATGCTAGACAAATAGGACTAACGAGAGAATAATCTCCTCCCAAGAAGGAAATATAAGCCCAGTCAAATTCTGTAGATATTAACTTAACCTTTCAACCACAGCATGCAAGGAAATAGACCTAGGAACTTTCCAAGAGAAAACTATATAACTCAAAAATAAAATTAAGAAGCAAAAAGCACAATCACTAAACTACAAATCCCACCATTGATATAAATATTAGCATAACCACTCAACCGTTACTAATCTAGAGACAAGAAATCAACTCAAAGATCCAAGGGACACACGGCATCTTCCTAAAATATGACAAATCAGCAGTGAAGAACGAATTGGATCTTGTAAAGATTGTAAATGTGCAACATCCTCCTATAGTAAGACATGGGTACTATCTTGATGCTGGTCATGCATGATCCATCATTGACTATAGACCAAAAAGGAGACAAAGGACCACCCCCCATATAATCCATCTGGAAACATGAAAGGAGCACTCAGGTTCATCCACTAACAATAACATAACAGACTTGCCCAAGAAAGATCTCTATCATGAATCTGCAACATGGGGCAGAACTTTTGAACTGAATATTCTATCAAAAAGAGCAAAAGAACCCCGGACTCTGCTTTTAAATCTAAGCTAGCAAACGAAGTAAAAGGTTACTTGCAATTGGTTGCTAGAGATATGCCAAAATCCCAAATCAAGACCTGAAAACAAAAATACCTCTATTAAATCCTCATAACTAAGAAAAAGGAAAAAAAGAAAAAACCCTGACCTAATCAAAACCTCCCATTTATCAACTAATAGTGAAGCAAAGAAATTGAATTCTGGAAGATCTTCCTGAAAACCCCATCCCTCCCTCCCACCTTCCCAAATGACATCTAGCCACCAGTGATGCAACTCTGACCCAATAAGCATCCCATTCCACCCTTGCAGTCCTTTTCTCTTTGTCTCAGAGTTCTATAATCTGACCTCCCACTAATTAGCTGTTGCCATCAAAAGCACACAATCCGCTAAACGCTGTTTTCTTTTCTTCAAATTGCAGCTGCAAATATCACTTTGCTGAAAAGCATGTTATAGTGACCACCAGAGGCCCTATGACATTCACAAATGCTATAGAAATAAGGCAAAGAAGTAGCCCTTTAGCATCCATTTTCATGTTAGGAACATGATTCTGTTGGAATCCATTACTTATCTTCATTTTGATTTGGTTAACACTCTTACTAGGGTTTTCTTCTTACAACAACATGGACAGGAGTTTCAAGGGCAGTTGATTTTTCAATTACTATGGTATTTTGTCAAGACAAATGGTGAAGAAGGAGACAGAATGGCATCAATGGGTCTTAGGGCAGCTGAGAAGTGGAATCTAGTGATGCAGTGGTGAAATAAGTTTAGAAAAAAAGTTCAGACAACATTTATCTTGTCAAAATATTTTTTTTTTTTGAAGGTTTGACTGACTTCAATTCTTAAAAGATTTGCCATATATTCTTGAAAATCAATTGCTAACATTTCAAATTTCAAATGTCCAAATTTAGGAAAAAGAGCATGTATGAGTTTTCTGCTAAAAAATTTTCTCTCTAAAATGCTGTCCAAATAGGCTGTATTTCCATACATGTTAAAAGAGAATTTTCTAACTTCTTTGAGAATGATAAGTAGAAATTCATTTGAACTAAGAATCATTACTGATGTGATATTAGTTAGGTGTCACATACAGGGGAAAATTAATGTAAGAATATCTAGTTGATTATTTTAAGGAATCAAATAGACCTCGCTTAATATAAAATTAATAAGGTAATTATAAAATGAGTAGCACTTATTATAAAGTTTCTAAGAAAGATATAATTTATATGTTCTGGGAGTCCCACCAAAATTTGAACTTGCATTAATTTTTGGAGGTGAAAAAAGTTTTGTGGAGTCAACTCAATTCAGAATTTCTCAACCTGAACCAAAAACTCACCTGAAGGGTTGCCTTGCAGTGGCTTCAGAAGAAATAGCAAAAGGCAGCGGGAGCAGCCAAAATTCCGAGACAAAAGATTCATGCTATGGAAGCCAGCCTAATATATTAGCCTTTACGGTTTTGGAGGCAGGAATTAGGTTAATCTACTGTTTGGCGCCATTTATTAAGGTGATTCAAAATGAACCCCCTGGTGTTCGCTTTGACCACTTTTATTGTTAGTGCTTTCCAACAGAACATAAATAATATATCTTATCGTAACATACTCTATGTCCATCTAGTTGAGTAATATCTTGTTAACAAATTGATCTGGTTAAGTTTGTGTCTTTGTCTCTATCTATGCTTGACAGTCTACGAATTAATGCATTAATTTAGATTGTTATGCAACTGAACACTGGGAAGCTCAAACAAGAAATGCCAATCAATTCTCGAGGTCACCTTATCAGATAAAATGTATCATTGAGCCACTGCTTTCCTTCTTCAAACTCCTCCACACTCATCCGCTTGAAAGATTCTCCATACCTATCCTTGAAAGAACTCATTAGTAAATCAAACATAATTTTCAAATTCTAATGTGCAAAGCAAGAATAAGACAATTATTCCCTCATAGATTTATACTTCTCTTGCGATTCTGAAGGAAAAAGAAAGAAAAGAAGATAGGAAAATAATTTAAGCCAGAAGTAGTAAAGATTTCAAGAGACTATACAAAACATTTTATTTCCCCTAGTAAGCAGTCTTCCCAATGGAGTGTGTCAGTGGCTATACAGATATTGGCACGCATTGAGCCAAACTCATGAGCCTGGAAGCAACCCTTTTTAACTGTATTGGCAATTGTAAACACTATGCCAGAATATATCTCAAGTTAATAATAGGTACTTAGGCACATCCTTGTACCAAATTCTTCTATATTTTTAATTATCACATTTAGTCAATCTGAAATTATTGACTTGTCTTATGTAAAGGGTGCTTTATTGATGATTTTCGTTACGTTTCTAAAAGTAAATAGTGACTCATCTAAGTTGTGTTCTTTAATGGATTTTCCCATAGGATGAATTTCATTAATATTAAATGTTTTGAATTCCATACTATATTACTTTGGTTTATTTCCTATCTTGGAAAGTATCCTAAATGTTTTGGTTACTTATTGATTTGATGTAAACGGTCACTTCAAATATATTTTTGAGGCATTTTTGGTTATTAGCCAAAATATACTTTTGTTTTGAATTACAACTGTTTTCTAGGGTATTTTTTATGATGTTTTGAACTGTAGAAGTGTTTGGGTATTTTTTATTATTAGCCTATTAAAAATGTTAAAAATTTTATTAGCTTTTGTGACAAAATTTCTTCAAAACGACGACTTTATTGGCTAAAAAAGGTTAAGGAACCTAATTGATGAAAACACATGTAATTAGGGACCAAAATTGGTGAATTATCCATGCTTTTAAGTTTTTGAGGAATGTCTATTTACTTATAAATTTATTTATCATTCAGTTATTTATTTTATAAGAAACTCTTAAATTCATAGTTGTGAATATAATTGCTCAAGGATATGATTTATTAAACTATTTAAAATGCGCATTAACACTTACATGCTTCGGTATAAATGAAATATACACGTTATTTAAAATAACTTTTTACTATATATATATGTATGCTGTACTCCAGTGAAAGAAAAATTTTGCTACTTTGTACTTGCTCCTTATTTAAGCGTTCAAATGACAATGATGAAAATGAACTTAAAAGAGGATGTCATTTAAAGGTGAATTAGGAATGAATTAATGTTAGTATAATTTTTTATAGAATAGGAGAAATTTTAATGTTCTATTTGTAAAGTTTGTAAGTTTTTCTTCTTCTGGATATTAAGAACTAAATTAGAATTCTCTCCCTCATTCGTTTATGAGACTTTTCATTCTTTGGGAAAACCTGAAGAATGTTGTCCTCTTACAACTTCGATTCAAGTTTGATTCACAAAGGCATGGCAAAAAGTAAACTTTGACCATCCATGTTCAGCTACTCAAATTCCATTTTTGAAAAATATTCAATGCTTGGATATCATAAGCAAAATAAATCACTTCAGCTCATTTCTCACAAGAAGCCACAATAATCACATCATATGCAGTATTAATTATAAGAAAATCCATTGCAACATATAAATATTCCAAACACACTTTCATTATGCCCGACTATGTTGATAGCAAGATAACCAAAAGCCAAACATCAACAGAATCAACTTCAGTTATTTCAAACTTACCTTACATCAAAAAATGGTTTCCTTGTATGCTTCTCCAAGAGTTTCCTGGCATGCTCCCGAACCTTTTAAGAAAGTGACAGTAAGGTGGATGAAAATGCTAAAACATGCAAACAGCCCTGGATTGTGAAATTTCAAGGAGTATAATTATGCTATATTAAACAACTTCTCAATTAAAAAGACAATATTATAAACTCATGTAACATGTTACAGTTGCACCTACTCAATTCTTGAATTTGAACCAGTTCTCCACTTTCTTTATCCAAAACCATGAACAAGAAGGCAAAAAGGATAAAAAAAAAAGAAAAAAATTGTTAAGAAGGGCTTGAAAGAAGCACACTGAAGAATCTATTCCATTAAATCACATACTAAATCATGATTACTGCTGTATGGAACAAAAATTCATGTTCAGTAACAAAGAACTCACTTTGTTTAGAAGCCAGCTCAATATAAACCATAATCAAGAACTTAGCTCACTAATTTGATTAAGTGAAAATTCATGGACGGATTTTGGTAGGGAAGTGTTTCAGTTTTTTTTTTTTAAATCGTCTTAAGTCTTAGAATTTGTTTGCATTTGTTTGAGTTTCCAACTTAATCAATATGATTTGTCTCAGCTCCCAAGTTAGAGGCACAGTAGTGTTCACAGAACCCCTCCCAAGTTCTCTTCTAACTTATTCTCTGTTCTCCCTCTTCCTATAGTAGCCTCATGCAGTTACTTTCCTAGCGCCAACTGTAACAACTGCCCTTCCTTTTCACATCTCTGCACCACTGCATCAGCATTCAACTTCAAGCCCCAGTTCCTCTCCATTTTACCCCCTCTTGTGCTGAAAACAATAATAGAACAGAAGAAATGCCTAGTGAAAAATCTAGCATTATCTACTCCTGTCTTGATTTAGTATAATTCCTATTTCAGTGACCAGATTTCAATAACTTACTTTTGAGAACATGACTACAACTATTGGTGCTGGAGGTGACAATTGTCGTGCTGTTGTCAGTTCTGATAGAAACTAACCAACTGGAATTCAGATATATTAAGGGTATAAATTTATTCCTATCTACTATCTTAAGCTATTTAGAGCAAGTGAAAATTTAACAAGAGAGTAGCTCGGAAGAGATCTTGAACCTTTTTCGAAATATGCAATCAAAATGGATTTAATCTTTCAGATATCAGAGCAATGCCAAAAATACTTTCGTTTCTTTTTTTTTTTTTTTTTTTTTTGACTGAGAGAATATATGATGCAATCTAAATATCTGGTATGAGTCTTACTTATGGATCCTGTCACAGGTGCAAGGAACCTTTGATTACTATATATATTGAGGCTCTTAAAGGGAACAATCACCTAGGAACTCAAGAAGAGGGAGCTCTTAAAACCTCAGAGAAGAATAGACGAACAAGGGAATAAATTTGTCTTGTCCTTTATTAATCTAGAGCAGCCATTTAAATAGGCTTCAAAAGATAGCAAACATACCTAATGAAAGAGATACAAATCTAAACAGAATATGACTGAATCAGAAACATAAGGAACATGGCAAATAAATGAGATAAAAATCTAAACAGAATAAATAGAAACATAATATTCTGAATGTAATATAGAAAATGCCTAAAGCTTCAGGAACCCTGTTTGTAAAGTGCCTAATATGAGGATCCCTAACATGACTCCCTCCCTGGAAAGTGAGCTTGTCCTCAAGCTCAAAATCTGGATAAGCAGCCTGGAGCAACTCTAATGGTTCCCAAGTGGCTTCAGAAGTTGGAAGGCGTTGCCATTGAATTAAAAGTTCCACACTGTCATTGTTTAAGCAAGACCAAAGAACCTGATGTGGAGTGGAGATTATTTCTCTTTCAAAGATGGAAGGTAAGGAAGGAATAAGTGCTCATGTTGGTTCTTTATAGGGCTTGAGCAAGGATACATGAAAACAATCATGAAGGTGGGCATGGGCAGGAAGCTCAAGCTGATAAGCAAATGAAAATGAATGATTTATATCATTTTCTAGCATCAAATTCTAAAGAATTTTGAGTGGGCCATAATACTTAGGAGACAGCTCAGAGAAGTGTTTAGGTAGAGTAGAATTTGTTGCAACCCTTCCCCACCTACATCTCGAAGGTCCCCAATTTGAGTAACTATTGATTTTAGATTGCACCATTAAGTTCTTACAATTTCAGATTCTCCTCCGAAGTACTACTGTTGTTTTCAGTCAAAGGTTCTAGCTACACTCATGGCTGGAATCAAATTATGGGGAACTTGGAGTTTGGCATCAACTCTTAAAGGTTCAATAAGCCAGTGTGGAAATAGATCTAGTTCTTTGTGAGACCATAGTGGATCAGTATGTGCAAGTAGTGCTTGGAACATGTCCAAATAATCTTCATTTGGTCCGTTTTGGCTACAATTGGCCAACTACCCCAATGTATTGCTTCGAAGAGGAGGTCCAAAATGTAGGTGACAGTAGGTTTGAACACATCCCAGGACAAACCTAGTTCTTCTCGTTTCAGTTTATCTACCCATTGTTCAGCCTTCACCATGATGAGGGAACTCCATCTAGGCATATTTACCTGGTTTGAGTTCCTTATGCTCCTCTAGGTCCGGGTAGTAGTTAGCTGAACTATGTTCCAATCTGAATGTTGGTTCAACGGCTACCCCTTTTCCTATCCACAGTTGTCGCACATGCAATCCCCTTGATTTCCTTTTGAGTCTCCTTGTTTTCATTTTGAGTCTCCTCATATTGGAGCATTCTGCTTCCCACTTTCTGAAGATACGCATCCAATTCCTCTTCAAGTTTTGATAAGTTGCCCATGCCATTTGGTTCTGATACCTTATCACTCCTACTTATGGATCATATCATAGGAACAAGGAACCTTTGATCATTATATATATTGAGGCTCTTAAAGGGAGCACTCACCTAGGAGTTCTTAACACCTCAAAGAAGAATAGACGAGTCAAAGACTAAATCTGTCTGCTGCTTTATTAATCCAGAACAGCCATTTAAATAGGCTTCAAAAGATACAAACATACCTAATAAAAGAGATATGAATCAAAACAGAAACACAAGGAACATGCTTAATAATGAGATATAAATCTAAACAGAATATGACTAAAATGGAAACATAATATCCTGAAAATAACATAGAAAGTGTCTAAACCTTCAAGAATCCTGTTTGAAAGTGTCTAACAGGATCACTAACAATATCTCAGAAGAAAAGGAACGCTGTCGGCAATTACTTAAGGAATAGCAGACCCTACCTGTATGTAACCATTATTGCATACTTCATAATGAGACCACATACAAAGGACATAAATGACATTGAGAACAGTTCAATTCACACCAGTAAAATACACTTTAAAACCTAGAAAATCTATAATATCGCAAATTATAGTCCACATTTTCCAATGGCTAGAAATAATATCTAGAGAGGTTGACAAATTTAACTTATAAAAGAGAGTTAATAGGTCTTCCATCTACCTTATTTTCCATAGAGCACAAAGCAAATTTCCAGCCCTCATTATGGTTTAGATTGCATAGAAGAGCATCAATCCACTCACTTTTTCCTGAATTTGGAACTCCTGTAACAATAGTCAATTCTCCTGGCAAAACCTGGAAAAAGAAGGAAAAAAAAATTATTACTCTAAAATCAGCAGTAGAATATGAATCAAAGTTCAAATTTGAAAGTAGATCCTGAACATTCAATAAATCTGGCACTATCAACAGCTTCTAAATCTTGCATAAGTACTTGCAACTAATAATGAAGAATGTAAGATAGTAAGAACAATGCAGCAACAAAGTAAAACTGAAAACTCGGGCAACCATGACTTACATTGTACAATTGATCCAAAGCCCTCCATCCAGTCGAAACCCCAATATGATAACCAATTGTTTGATGATAATATGCATCAATTTCAGTGAAGTAATCACTAAAGTTGAACAAGCCTTTTATGGGATATAGCTCTGCATCTTCAATGACTTCCCTAAGCACACTAGCTCCCATGTATATAAGCACCTATTCTCATCAATAGGTATAAAATGCATTAGGTATATTATTTCCTAAAGTATAAACAGTGTTCCTTTCTAATAAGGAGATTCTTTAGTGAGATATTAAGTTAGCATACTATCACAGTAAGATCCAGTTTTCAAGTCTCATCAGCTCAAGCAAGAAAATTCTTTGTGCCTACTGAAATATATGCAGCCAACAACTGAAGATCTACCAATTATTTTATGCATAAGTTACACTTTCTCCAATAAATTAAACTTGCAAAAATATCAAAATTAGGAAGCTTGCAGGACGAGAACTCTGCTCTCACACAGACCATTAAAATAATTCACAGGAAGGCAGTTTTACTTAAAATTCCAGGTAGAACCCAACTGAAACTGTAATTCAATAACGAGACATGCATGTCCCCATAAATCTTTCAACTGCTAGTCCATTAGAAGTAGTTTGACATCCATGCTAAAGGATACCAGTAAAGAAATACAGTTAAAATCATGAAGTTCATAAAAATTAAAAGCTTCAAGTTTCAAGGTAAAAAAAGCTACAGAATGAAGGCAAAAAACATCATGAGATACTTAGACACCACATCCAGATCTTTGTAGCTATAAAATATGCAAAGTACAAGCAAATTGTTTAGATTTTCTAAAGTTCAGAAATTTCATATTAGGTTTTGTAGTGTGCTTCCTGGTAGCAGGACAGTGTGGGCTTACATAGACTTGATTGCAAAATGGTCAGGTACAAAAGGATTAATAGGAAGAAAATTCCAAGAGCTTAAATCACACACAGGAAGACATATATATATCAACAGGAAAGGTATTGAGGATTCGAAAATCTTTGTCAAGCAAATCTTCTACAATCTAGCTTTAGTTTGGAAATTCTTGGGAAATTCTTAGGCCTCATTAGTTGGGATATTTAGTCTAGTTCAGTTTATGGGGGTTCAAGGGTCAAGGGTATTCCAGAAACATTTTTTATAGCAGTAATTTCCTCATCTCTTTATTTATTGCTCTTGATTAGGAATTCTATGTTAAGATGATTTAGTTGTCCCACTAAATACTGACTTTAACCAGTAGGCCCTTGCACTGATCCAATATTAGCCCCAGGATGTTGGTCTCTAAACAGAAAATTAAATGCTTGAGTTTAAGAAACTTCTAGGATAAGCGTATTATTGAACTAAGACAGAAAAAACATTCAATGAAAGCAGAGACAGATAAAGCCCCTAAACTATAAGATAAGTAAATGTAATAATCAGGGGAAATTAAAAAATTTTAAGACTTTTTATTAATTAGTAAGAGTTATGAATTACTTAATTATTAATATTTATTGTTAAGTTATTTTATTTTAAAATGAGTACGACTGATATTCGGTTTTAATAACTAGTAATTACATTTTATATTTTATTTTGAGATAAATTTGTAGTTATGTAAAGAGACGAACAGAAGCGTTATTAGAGAAAATTTTGATTGACGAGAATCAATGGGGTAAGTAAATTTTTTTTTTTTTAATTTCTTTAAGACTGATTGATTGAAGAATAGTAATAAAATTCAAGGATTTAAATTGTTTTATTTTAGAATGGAATTTGAGAATCAAACAAGTTGGACTAGAGAATGTAAAAGGTAAGTAAATGGAATATTTTGATTTTTTTCCTATTTTGTTTTCTTGATAAAATTCTTTGAATTCTCGTTTCTTCCGTTTCATCAAATTGAGTCCGTTTCATCAGATTGAGTTTTCAAATTTTTTTATTTTGAATTCGTTCGTTTCATCAAATCAAGTTTTCAATCCTTGATAAAATTCTTTAAATTCTTATTTCTTTCATTTTATCATATTAAATTTTCAATTCTTGAATTTGAGAGGGATTTTACCCATTATTATTACTATTATTATTTTTATTAAAATAGTATTTACAAAATTTTCGAAAATAAATCAAATTCTTCTTCTAAACAAGAATCCTTGAAGTTTTTAATATTATTTTATTAATTTTACAATTTCTTTTAAAGTTAGTTTAAAAAAAAAAAAAAAAAATTCTTCCAAGATTTACTTCTTTTAAATTTGTTTTTGACATTTTAAAATTTTGGAGAAGTATTTATATCATTTTTTAGGATGTATAAATTATAGTCTATTTTTCTCTTTATTGTACTCGTGAGAACTCGTGAGAGAAACTTTGAAATATATGGTCATGTTGCACCTCGATTCCGAGGGCGTGACAATACGCTTCCACACCACACAAGTGCATGTTGATCCCACGCCAAGGGTTTTTTTAAGATATGCCAGATTCAGTTAAATATACAAATGAAACCTAACCATACATATCCTCTGATTATATCTTCTAAATCGTACACATTGATAATCCACATGTCCCCTCAAAAGGGCAATTTCATTAAATAGCCAAATATGATACCCGACCTAAGAGTCAAAGTAGGTAATTTTTCTTACATCTCCCCTTCCCCCTTCTTGGAGAGTCTTTTAAGAGCCTATTTCTAAGTAGTGTAGTTGTTGGCATTTCAATCTATAAATAGAGAAGTTCTCTTATCTAGATTTTATGGATGCATACTTTTTTAATATAAAGAGTACAAAATGTTATCTGTAACCATAGTTGCGTAAGACAATAAAACCTAAAGTCCAACACCTTAAGGTCCTAGGTGTCACACCTAGGGTTCATCTCTCTCTCTCTCTCTTAGTGAGACACTAAGAGTGCTCTCTATTTTCTATGTGATTTACTGTCTTGTAGATTAATCTTATATTGCAGCTTCCACTTTTAAGTATTTGACATTCTTTGTTTTCTTCCATTTAGGAAATTCCCTGCAACTTAGCCTAGTTTCTTCCTAGTTTAACATCCATAATCAAGCAGTTTTGACAGGTAGCACAGCTTTTGGTGGGTTTGACCTGTCCCATATGGGTTTATAATTAAAAAGGATAAGTTCAATTTTCAATAATCAATTCATTCTACAATTCAAACAGGAAATAAACCTGAAAGAACATATATATATGGAAATACCTCATTTGCATCTTTGAATTGCTCAACATCATTCTTCTTAGGCCATCTGACTCGCCAGCACCTATTGTTTAGCCAACAAGAAATGAGAAATTCAATTAAAGAAGGTTCAGAGTTGGCAAAGAGAGTACTAAGAAAGAGCATACACCTCTCTCTTCCTAAGCGCCGTGCAAGTTCTTCGGCCAAGGCTTGGCCGGGTCCATCACCATCAGTAGCCAGAATAATGCGAGATGCCTGTTCCAAGAATAATTAAACAAAATCCATCCAGCATTTTCATTAAATGAATATATTATCCCCAAAAGAAATTAAGCAAAATGGGGAGCAGATAAGAACAAACCTTGTCCAAGTAGTCTTTGCAGTTCCAAAGGTATTGGTATTTTCTGTCCTAGATATACAGAATCCATTAAAAGATTATTACATGCAAGAATTCAAAAGTCAACGTCAAAGAAACTGAGAATAGCCACATATGGACAGAGACCTGTTCTTCAGATGGCAATTCTTTAGTTGAAACTGATGGTGGTGCACCATCAGGAACGCTCACACAATTCCGAAAACCAGCTTCTTCCACTGCAAGTTTGTCCATTTCACCCTCTACCTACAATTATTAAAGTAAAAATTTTAAGCCAATGGCATTGAAAATCACGGTCACGGGATTTGTCAATAAACAGAATAAATGGAAAGGGATATCGAAAATACAATTATTATATCACTTGCTTCCTGTATGTCGTCCAATCCGTATAATATCTTTTCAGTGTTACTTTCCTGCAAGTCGCAAAATTATGATGAGAATCAGCTCATGATCAATCAATCTACTTAGCTTAAAAGGACAAAACAGGTACGCCCTGCACAAGACCTGACTAAGGAGGTAGTGTTTCAAAATAAGGTTCCTTAACTTCATTTCCTCTTAAGGTTAGGCCCTAATGCTTCCTTCAATGTATTCTATTCTATTTTGTTAACTAAGCCATCAGAATTGAGGACAAACCCTCCACCAATACAATGTGATTTTACTTGACAAAGAAGGAAAGAAGAAAGATTGGCTTCATCTAATAGAAAGAATGCACGATTAGTAGTAGATATTTCCCATCAGGAGAAGAGGAGTGATGCCATATAGCCCAAACCAGCAAGCAAGGGCAGTATGTTATGGACAAACACCTTTACTCTGGAAAGCGAGAGAAACAGATCCTCCATTGAAACATTCTAGGTATTCCTCTAGTAAGAAAGAAAATCAGCCATCTCCATAGGTATCAGATATGAAAAAAAGTTCCTAAACAAAGCATTTCTAAGCAAACAAAAGTATGAGCTGGTGAACCCACCTTCCAAGCCTATGTTCTGAAAGATTATGAAATACTACCTTTGGAAACAGAATATTATGAGTCGCAGTAGGCAACATATTACAATAAGTACCTGCCAGAACCCCTTTGGCGTTTCTCGGTACTTGCAGCTTACAAGCATTCCATTCCTCCGATAAGTAAATGCAATTACAATCTACATCAAAATTTCCGAATAATCAAAATCGATGGGAAGGGAAAAACAAAAAAGAAAAAAAAAAAGTAGTGATCAAAATTTTCAAAAAAAGAAAAAAAAAAAAAATAAAAAAAAAAAGTAGTCATAAAAATTTTAAAAAAACCAAAAAAAAAAAAAAAAAAATCGATTCATCACCACAAAAGTTTTTTTTACTTTGAGGATGCAACATGTTTGTGCTTTTCGGAGACATGCAAAGGACTGACAGATTAGCAAACACATGCACATTCATGCACACAAGAACAAACAAACAGCCTCATACACACATTCTTCAGCCACTAAGTGCAATATTTTTGCAATACTTCAACAAACCTTATAATAAACCATAAATAGATAGATCAATACTTTAAGGAAATAAAGCACACCTGATCACCATATCTTCTTTGCATTACAGCATTTCTTCGTAAGGTTTCTGCTGATATCATCCGCTCAGCAAAATATGAAAGTAGCTAAAATCACATCAAAGAACACTATTAACTAGATCCTGTAACCTTGAACAGTACATTTTTCAGTAACTGAATTTGTTCTTGAGTCTATAATTGAGCGGAATATAGCAGAAGCAACCAATTCAGAGAAACATTGGATCACCAACTTGGGATTTTTCCCAATGTTATCCATTGGGCACATGTTAATTTTGAGAAGATGCTATATGTAAGGCAACTAAGGGCGTGTTTGAACTAACTCTTATTTTGAGTTTCTACTTGTTTTGAAAATAAGTTGATGAGGTTTGGACAACACCTACACTACTTTACTTTTTGTCAAATCATAGGGTGTAGGACCATTTAAATTTTCAAATCATTCTAAAATCAACACTTATCACATCATTCTAAAAACCAACACTCCAATAATTATATAATCATTACACATATAAAATTTACCTCATTTTTCAAAATAAAATTCACTCAACTTCAAAAATTCACTTTTCTCAAAATAAAAACTAGTCCAAACACAGCCTAATACTTCCAAGATTTATGCATTCTGTGCATAATCAAGATTGCAAGCGATAGTTATAATACTTTCAAATTAGTAATTGATTGAGGTAAATGCACACATTAGAAAATTTTGGTAGGTTTTATTTTTCTATTTTCTTCTTAGTTAGAAAATTCATTTTTGTAATGTTGTAGAAAAGCATAGGAGAATTGTTGCAACATGTCCTATGTAATTATATACCTCTTGCCAAGGCATTAGTCATTTTTTCTTTTTCGTTCTTTAATTTAATTATGGGGGACTGACTTCCATTAACTAATACAATAACACGAATATATTTCAGTTTTGATAGTTATCATATGATCCTTCAAAGCCCTTCATCCATATTTCTAGAGAGGGTCTCTAATCATCCTAAACCTTCCAATGTTATCCCGTAATTTAATATTACCATTTCAATGAGGATCCACAGACCCTGCATTCTATATTTCAGACAACTTTCCCTTAAAAGCTTCTTTTGTACCAATTAGAGAGAAAGTGATATCTTCATATTCAAGACTTCTAAACCAGAATTTCATTTCCGCCTTTGCAAGCATGCTTCCCTGACAATATGAAATTTTATTTCTCAAGGAAATTATTATGGGATTTTCTACTCATTTATAGGTAAAGTGAAGGGTTTTAGATCTCAAAAACCTGTAGAATGTGTCACAGTAGCGTTCATTCTAAAATGTAAAAGACCACTGTTATAGTTTCTGAATGCAGAAGTAGTCCTGCAATAACGCAGACTAAAAAGTTGTGTAATATAATAGAGGCAGAGGTAAACCTAGGATCCCATAGTCATACACAAAGTTCAGTAACACTTTCATAATTTTTTAATAGCCTTTGTTAAAAAGTTAAAATAAATAAATAGATATAAACCAGTCTTTTGTTATACAAGGGACCAGCAAATTTTTTAAACATTATACTACTTTTGAGATTTACCCTTCAAGAAAAGTCATTGTTAGAGAACTACGAGGTGGAAACCAGAAAAGAAACAAAAAAAAAAAAGGAAAATCATTTGATCATCTTTTATTTTATAAAAAGTGGAATTCAGAAGCAAAGGCCAACTTGATTGAAAGATTCGAGAATGTATAAGATCATATATGTTTGTTCATAGTTCCTTGATAAAATGATAAAATATTGGTAAATTCTTCAATGTATTTTCTCTTCCGATCATCAGCTAATGCATATTTCCAAAGGGAAATTTTGCTGCAGATAATCTAGCTAATTTCCCTTGTAAAATAGTTTAGATTTTATTTTCTCTCATTCCTTTCCTGTGTTGCCTTCTGAAACTAAGACTCTCTGTAATTGAGAGAAACATTTTATTATTCTCAATTCAATGTAAGTGGTAGATTTCTCTCCAACAGTTCAAGCTTTCTATCCCCCACACTGTATTCTTGAATATATGTTAAGCAGCAGGTAGGGTCCGCCAAACCCACCACCACCACTGCCCCAAAACCATAACAGGTAGTATTCTTTCCTAATAAACAAAATGGATCTCCAATGTGTATTATCCTGAACCTAATAAAGAGATTAGTAAGACTACCTCATCACCCAAAGGTTCCAAGTGCAAATTTTTCTCTGTAATCTGTCTATATTGCTGCTTCGGTTTGGAGATCTTACTGGATTCTCCATACGTTGATTTACTATTGGCTAAAACCTGAAATTTATAGAAGCACGTGTTGGATTGCCACAAATTTCATCCAAAGCTTAGCCAAGGGAAAAAACTAATACCTGTGTGGTGCCTCTCCATCCACAAGTAGCACGAAAACAGTTCCATGCAGCAGCATCTCTATAACATATTGCGATTTATGAATAAACTGGGGAGGTGGAGGGGTTGGTAGGTGCAGGGCAAAGTAAACACATATCAAGAATTTTTACCCATCCTTCGAGATGAAAAGAGCTAGGCTTTTCTCCATTTGACTCCCACCTTGGCACTGAAGGGAGAAAAAACAATTGAAATTACTTGATTACACCAACAAGAAAATCATAAATAGTTTGTGGAGTTAAGTGTTTGATGATGTAATCTGTGCAAATCGTCGCTAAAGATTATTTCTTATCACTCTGGTAGGGTATGAGGCTATGAGTAAAGAATACTTTTTATCCATCTCAAGATTTTCAACCACTGTTTCCAGTGGGGAGCTAGCTATTCTCCATTCATATTCTTGCACAGGTAGAACACAGATGACAAAATTATGATTGAGTTTCATACTTTATGAGACATTTAATTGCATGTAAAGACAAAATCAAAACCAATGATGATACAAAATAAATTAAATTAACGGAAAGAGAGAAATCATACGTAAATACAAATAATAAACACACCACGGAGGAAGCAAACCACACACAACCAAAAAAATAAAATAAAATAAAAAATAACTGAACACGTACCTGTGGACAAAGCAAGCTATTATGCTGCCCTGTTGTGCAAGAATCGCCATTTAAACCAATTGTTTCTAATTTCTTCTTCAATATCGTCAAATTAGCTGAAACTACAGCGTCTTGCTCATTGTTACACAATCGCACTTCAAAAAGAACAATTTCAAAAGAAGAATGACTTCAAAAGTTATAATGCCAAGAAAGTATTACACAGTAGTATATTCATAAAACGAATGAACAAACACATTCAAGTATATATATGAAAGCATTCCTCTTCACTTATGAATCGTTCCTTCATACTGAATGAAGAAAAATTACTGGATAAGAAGAAACAGCAACAAGAAAACGACAATCAAGAACCAACAACAGCAGCGCATTTGCAATTATTATCACAAACCAGAAAATTGGTGGAGCAGCAGTAGTTCTTCTGCCTCTGAAAGATATTGACACATATGGGGAACTACTTCTTTAACTAAATGCAAACAATAAACCATACAGAGCAAATTCAAAAATAGATGAAAAAAAGAAAAAGATTACTACCTGGTCTGGGAATAGCAGCAGCACTCGAAATATTAGAAAAAGGAGAAGCTCTAAGGCGAATAGGGAAAATGGGTTCCGTAGAAACGAAGGGAAGGAATAGATTATGAGCGCCCAGAAGGTGAGCCTGTAAGGGAAACTTAGTTCTTACTGGAGTCTGTGTATGAATAAAGGAGGAAGAAGAGTTGAACAAGAGAAAATGCTTAGACCCCATGATAGCAAAACTCTTGGTGCTATTGAAGATGCTGCTACGGGGACAAAGAAGCATAACTACAGAGAATTTCTTTGCCTAATTTGTGTTTTCAGACTCAACAAAGAAGATGAATTTGCCGTTGTTGCTGCTGCTGCTTCTCCTGCCGGTGGTCCTTTGACGGCTTGCCTAGATAAACTTGGGCTGGCATAGAAGGCCGGGAAGTGGGAGCCGTTCCAAAACCCATGCTTTTTGGTTTGATTTGTATTCTCATCCTAACCCTTAAAAGGTTTGGCTAAAATTAAAAAATATTTTTATAGTTTATATTTCAATATTTATATATATTAGTTATTTTTATTAAAAAAATAAAAAATATTGATGAATATAGTTCTAAATATTTAAAATTTTAATATATTTAATTTTTTATCTTTTAAATCATAAATAAATTAGATTTTAGTAATGTTAGTTTAAAGACTAATAAAAGTATGCACATTTTTTTTTTTGTAAGTATAAAGTATGAACACTACTTATAAAAAAAATAAATAAATAAAATAAAAGTATGAACACAGTGACTTTCAGATATTTATTATATAACTTAAATTCTTTTTCATCTAAAAAGATCAAAACTATAAAATATTATTTATTTGGTATTTAAAAAATCAAAATCAAATATTTAGAATCAAATATGTCAAAACATTCAATGTTTGAGACTTATGTAGATAGTAAAATGTGTATTTTATAAAATAGTAATTTTGTGGTAACTAAAATTCCACCCAATTAACTTTTACTTTTATTTATTAATTACTCTTTTATTTTACCCTAATTATCAATTATTTGTTACTAATTACTAATTACTTTTTATATTTACCGTGACGAATCACAAGTTACCATGTGGCAAGGTTAAGGCTCCCCTTCCTTTATAGATAGAAAGCCAAGAGAGAGCTTCAAACAACACAACTCTTGGATGTAGAGAAGTTCTGTCAAATTGAATCCTTTCTCTTCCAAGTCCAATCCATCTTCAGGATTAAGCCTCAAAGGCCCTCGAAGTCATATCAAATCCATTTTGAGATTAAGTCTAAAGACCCTTAGAGATATCAAATCAAAGATCGAGATTAAACCCAAAGGGCCGAATCTATTGACAAAGAGAATCAGCGGATTAAATAGGAGATTTATAACCCATACTCATAAATTAATGAAATATATTTTACATTGATTTCAACTTGCATTATTTATAATTTTAATTTTGCAGACTATAAATCACTGTCCACAAATTTAGCACGTCCAGTGGGACATCCCTACCACTCATCTCTTTTTCTGTCAAATACCATCAATGGAGTCAAAGAATGAAAGCATCAATAAGGTTGTTTCAAAGAGTGTCACTTCTGATACTGGCACTGACGCTGTGATGTCTGAAACATATATTGGACCCACCACTCGAAACAAAGGAAGAATGTTTCCTGCTTTGGAAATGCAAGTTGTTGGCGGTTCAACCCTCAAATATGATAATCCTTGCTTTAATGTTGCTCATGTGCAGAATCAACTTAAAGGTAATGTAGGTAAGATGGTCCAAACGACACTGTCATTGTTGGAACACAGTTCTGATTCAGACAAGTTTGAATCGGACGATGAAGATCTCGTCACAGACTCTACATATGCCGGCCGTGGGAATTCAGTTGCTGATAATGATGATCTTGAGAATTCCTCTGCAAGTACCGAGGTGATGCCAGTCATGATGGCAAACGCTTCAACCATAAAGGAGAAACTAGCAAATTTGACAAAATTGGTGGAGAATCTTGCGTTACATGCAGCAAATCAAGATCGTGTGATCGCTCAATTAATGAGCAACAACGGTGAGTCCAGTCAAACTGGACAAAGGTGTGCTGAAGAAGCACAGAAAAATGTTATATCCAAGCAAGGAAAATGATCCAATGATGTCG
The DNA here is from genome assembly GCA_035583425.1 of Marsdenia floribunda. Taxonomy (NCBI): domain Eukaryota; kingdom Viridiplantae; phylum Streptophyta; class Magnoliopsida; order Gentianales; family Apocynaceae; genus Marsdenia; species Marsdenia floribunda. The sequence goes on from JAXGGT010000001.1 coordinate 15,167,459, forward strand.
GAACCATCAAGACTGTTGAAAAGGAGTCTAAATATGTTGATGGATCTGAAACCATTAAACAAGAAAGATGTGTTCATGTTTCAGCGAATGGATCTATTCCCATCGATGAACTCAAGAACTTTATCGAGGGGACAATAAAGAACAGATATGAAGGAAGTTCAAGATCTTCCTTTGTATATTTCAAGCCATATTCAAGGAAGATTAATAATTTGAAAATGTCTGCAGGCTATCAACCTCCAAAACTGCAACAGTTTGATGGTAAAAGTAAATCCTAAGCAGCATATCGCCCATTTTGTGGAAACGTGCAGCAATACTGGAACAAAAGGAGATCTTCTGGTCAAGCAGTTTGTCCGATCTCTCAAAGGAAATACCTTTGATTGGTACACTGACCAGACACTGAGATTAATTGAAAGTTGGAATCAACTTGAGACAGTATTCCTGAATCGCTTCTACAGTACCAGACGAACTGTAAGTATGCTTGAACTCAGTCATACCAAACAGTGGAAAGATGAACCTGTTGTTGACTACATCAATCGATGGAGGAGTTTGAGTTTGGATTGTAGGGATCGACTGTGCGAAAAGTCAGCCATCAAGATGTGCATTCAAGGAATGCATTGAAGCCTTCAGTATATCTTCAAAGGCATCCAACCAAATATGTTTGAAGAATTAGCCACTAGCACCCATGACATGGAATTGAGCATTAAAACTCATGGAGATCAAGGAAACTTTGTTGCTCAACCACGCAAAAAAGACAAACAAGATTTCAAAAGGACAAATAAACATTTGTCTAAGTCTGAGGTGAAGGAGTCTTTTGTAGCCACTGTCGCTCCAATCAAAACAGCGACAAAAATAAGTAAGAACTTTGTAGAAAAGAGTGACATTCCGTCAAGTCTGTCAAAAAGAAAGCCGATATTAGAGGAAAGATCAGGGAAGAGTTATCCTTTCTTTGATTCAAATGTGTCAGAAATGTTCGATGATATGCTGAGTGCCGGATTGATTGAATTACCTGAAATGAAGCGACTAGGACAGGCGAATTGGGCTAGTGATCCAAATTATTGCAAGTACCACCGTCTTATTGGTCATCTTATCGAGCAATGCTTCGTCTTCAAGGACAAGGTAATGGATTTGGCTAGCAAGGGACAAATACTGCTGGAGGAGGAAAAAGTAACTGCTAACCAGACAAATATCATACTCGACTCTCCTTTGTGTACAAGCACAAAGGAATCTTCCAAAGATGTTCTGTCATCATTATGCACTTCGATCAATTCTGCCCAGCTTGAACCGGAGAAAGTTGAAGTAAATGATACTTATCGTGATAGAATAGTTGAAGTTCCAAGAGTTGCAGACATTTTTTGATGTTGATGATGGTTGTACATCGGTCAAATGTCGGAAGAATCAAATCTCCTTCCAAAAGTGGTTACTGGCATCGTGTTTGACCATACATGTTGGCCTCAGATACGTCCAACCTTCCCTAATCCAAATTGCTATAAAACGTGCTTCAAACTATTACATTTCTGTTGAAGATGAAGAATCATATGTAAAAGACAACTTCTCCTTTGATCACCCAAGAAAAATTAATGCACGAACTTCTGTGTTTGATAGAATATCGCCAACAGTAACATAAGAACCTACACATGAGATATGACATATCTTTTACTTCAAAGAAGATCTAGAAACATAAAAAATCTACCCATTGGGGGAAAGTCAGCAGTAGAATTCCTTTGAGAATGAAGAGGCGTCAAATTCTTGTTGTAGACTATAGTTTATTATTGAAAGCAAAGTTTTATACAATGGTATGTACTGAGCTGAAGGAAGAAGATGAAGAAAGTGTGAGATCATTATACCATGTTACTGTTGTCGATGAAGAACATGTTGAAGAAGAAGATGCTAAGGATGCTCCACCAGAATTGAGGAAGGTGTAAAGGCTACTGTTGACAAGTTGAAGGAAATCAATCTAGGAACCAGGAAAGATCACAAACCAATCTACATTAGTACTCTTTTGTCAACTGAAGAAGAGAAGGAGTATGTTGAACTCTTGCATGAGTTCAAGGATGTGTTTGCTTGGTCGTATAAAGAAATGCCAGGACTGGATCCTAAAGTTGTTGTTCACCACTTATCCACCAAACGAGGGGCAAGGCCTGTGAACTAAGCTCAACGTCTCTTTCAACCGGAACTCGTCCCATTAATAGAAAGTGAAGTGAATAAACTTATTGAAGCTAGGTTCATACGAGAAGTCAGATATCCAACATAGATATCTAGTATTGTACCTTTGAGAAAAAAGAATGGACAGATGCGAGTTTGTGTTGATTTAAGAGATTTGAACAAAGCTTATCCAAAGGATGACTTTCCGCTTCCTATTACAAAGCTCATAGTTGATGCAACAATTGGGCATGAAGCATTGTCTTTCATGGATGGCTCATTTGGATACAACCAAATTCGCATAGCACTTGAAGATGAGGAAAAGACTGCTTTCAAAACTCCCAAGGGTATTTAGTGCTACAAGGTAATGCCGTTTGGATTGAAAAACGCCAAAGCAACTTACCAAAGAGTAGTGCAGAAGATCTTTGATGATATGCTACATAAAACATGTCAAATGTTATGTGGATGATCTGGTCATGAAGTCAAAGAGGCGACAGAATTACCTTGAAGATTTGAGGAGTGTGTTCAAACGACTTCGTCGTTGTCAATTGAAGATGAATCCTTTGAAATGTGCACTTAGGGTTACCTCTGGAAAATTTCTTGGCTTCATTGTGCGTCAACGAGGTATTGAGATTGACCAAGCAAAGTTTGATGCTATTCTGAACATGTCCGAGCCGCAAAATGTGCAAGAGGTGAGAAGTTTGCATAGTAGGTTGGCATATCTACAACGATTCATTTCAAATTTAGCAAGCAGATGTCAACCATTCAATCGATTAACATGAAAGAATGAGCCATTTGAGTGGGATGAAGCTTGTAGTAATGCATTTAAAAGTATAAAGTCTTACTTGATAAATTCTCTAGTGTTGGCTGCACCGATTCCTGGAAAGCCTTTGCTACTCTACATTGCTGCTCAAGAATGGTCTGTTGGAGCTTTGCTTGCTCGAGAAAATGAAAAGGGAAAAGAGAGTGTTTTGTACTACTTGAGTCGCATGATGACGCCAAATGAACTAAAGTACTCTCCTATCGAAAAGTTGTGTTTGGCTCTCGTATTAGCCATTCAGAAGTTAAAGTATTACTTCTAAACTCATACAGTGAAATTGATCTCCAAAGCAAATCCAATCAAGTATGTGATGGCAAAGCTGGTATTTTCTGATCTTTTGACTAGGTGGCATCTACAACTGCAGCAATTTGATATAATTTATGTTCCACAAAAGGCCGTAAAAGGGCAAGTCTTGGCAAACTTCTTAGATGATCATCTGATACCTGCAGAATGGGAATTGACTGATGACTTACTTGATGAAGACGTTCTTTTGATTGAAGTCATGCCTCCTTGGAAAATGTACTTTGATGAAGCTACATATCGACATAGTTTTGGTGCTGGGATAATCTTTATCACACCTAATGGAGATATTTTACTTTACTCTTTCGCATTGATGTAACGATGTTCCAATAGCATGGCAGAATACCAAGCTCTCATCCTTGGCTTAGAGATAGCCGTAGACATGAAATAATTGCAACTAGAAGTTTATGGAGACTCGAAGCTAGTAATCAATCAACTTCCTGGTGAATATGAAGTAAAGAAGCGTGAGTTGATCCCGTATCATGAATATGCTGAAAGAATGATTTGATGGTTGGGTGATATCTCTCTTGCACATGTTCCAAGAAAGGATAATCAACAAGTAGACGCATTAGCTAAATTAGTTTCGGTCCTTGCATTACCAAGTTCAAATATTCAAATATTTGTTTGTCAAAGCTGGGTTGTACCTCTATTGTTTGACGATGAAGAAGGTGACTTGAAACTTGTCAATGCCATTTCTGTCGTTGAAGAAGAGGACTGGCGTTAACTGATTATTGATTACTTGACTTATGGTATTTTACCAGAAGATTCAAGGAAGAAAAAGTGACAATCGTTGACGGGCACCGAGATTCGTTTATTTCAAACAAGTACTTTATCGACGCTCGTTTGAAGATTGCTTTTGCGTTGTTTAGCTGGTGATGAAAAAAAATAAAGCACTAGAAGAAGTTCATTCTGGAATTTGTGGAGCTCACCAATCTGGACCAAAACTACATTTTCGAATAAAGAGGATGGGTTATTATTGGCCTACCATGGTGAAAAATTGCTTGGACTATGCTCGAAAATGTCAAGCCTGTCAATTTCATGCAAATTACCTCCATCAACCTCCGGAGCCACTGCATCCAACTGTTGCATCATGGCCATTTGATGCATGGGGACTTGACGTAGTTGGACCATTGCCTGAATCATCTATCGGACATCGCTATATTTTGGCAGCCACCGATTATTTCTCAAAATGGGCGGAAGCTGTTGCATTGAGAGAAGTGAAGAAAGAGACTGTTGTAAACTTCATTCGTGTAAACATCATCTTTCACTATGGAGTTTCAAGATATATCATCATAGACAATGTCAAGCCTTTCTGCAATAGCCTGATGAAGCAACTCTGTGACAGATTTGAACTTAAGCAATTCTTTTCTTCAATGTATTATGCAGCTGCTAATGGATTAGCTGAAGCCTTCAATAAAACTCTTTGTAACCTATTGAAGAAAGTGGTCGTTAAATCAAAGAAAGATTGGCATAAGAGGGTTGAAGAAGCTTTATGGGCATGTTGCACTACATTATGAATTCCAACTCAATCGACTCCTTATACATTGGTGTATGGTATTGAAGCTATTCTACCGTTGGAACATCGGATACATTCTTTAAAGATAGCAATTTATGAAGGACTCACAAATGAGGATAATGCTCGCTTACGCCTTGAAGAATTAGATGCTTTGGATGAGAAGAGATTGGAAGCTCAACAAAGGTTGGAATGTTATCAAGCTCACCTTTCAAGAGCCTTCAACAAGAAACTTCGTCTTCTTTCTTTTCAAATTGGTGATATGATACTTGCAGTTCGAAGGCCAATTATCTTTCCTCAGAAAGTTAAGAAGCTTGAAGTAAATGGGATGGTCCTTGTGTTGTGACTGAAGCATATTCAAGTGGATCTTACAAACTTGTTGATAAGGATGGTGCTGAAGTTGGGCCATCAATGGGAAGTAATTGAAGCGTTACTATGCTTGAAACATGATGCTCCTCGATGCACGAGCTAAAACTGCATGTTACTCCTTTGATGTATGAGTCTAAATTGCACATCTGAACTACGTCTGACTTGATTCCCCTATGGAATACATAGGCAACTTAGAACAAGATTCTAAGTTGAGTCTCAAGATAAAAAAAAAAATCAAAAAAAAGAGAGAAAAGAAAAGAAAAGGTATATATAAAAAAAAAATAAGAAAAAAAAAATCAAAAAATTAAAGTTCTTTTATTGATGATCCATATAAATAATGGTCTTATTAAATGTTTGCAGAATTGAGATAAAAAAAATAAAGGAAAAAGAAGAATAGAAGTCAATCAACGAGGTCTTCAACTCATCATTGTCTGATATTGTGCTTCAAATTCCTCTTTCACATGTTCCAACTCCTTCGTCGAATCAACTGATTGGTGAGAAAAATGTTGCATGAAAGCAAACATCTTTTCGTTAGTTTGAACTAAAGATTGCAACTTGCAGGATTCCTCCTCATAATACTCTTGACGCTTCGACAAGTCATCAATTATGGCTTTGAGCGCGGCTAACTCAGACTTCGTATTATCAACTTTCGCTAACGCGCCTCTTTCAAATTTGCCCTCCTTTCCTCGAGTCTTTTTTGGGCTACAGAAAAATGTTCTTGATATGCCTCATTTGTAATTAGGCTATCATGTTTGAGCTTTACTAAGTTATATTCACGAGCCTTGTCAAAAAGAGTAACTAAGGAAGTTTTAAAATCAGATAATCCAGCATGCTGCATATCTTCCATAAGAAAAGTAACACTCTTTTCGAAAGTTGACACTTTCTCAATAGGGATGTGCACAAGTTTACCAAGGACTACTTGACGAATGCTGTCAATTGTCTCGAATTCAGCACCCTTTGCCAAAGCATTTTCACAAGATTTAGAGGGAACGGTCTCACATGGGTTTGGAGGTGTCTCCAATATGAGAGGATCTTGGTGAGGTGGGTTGCCTTCCAACTGTGGAGATAATATTGTACAATCAACAAAATCATTACCACCAAGGTCAACAAGATTGCTATCAAGCAAGTTATCAACGAAGGGTATATTCTCAAGATTCTGCATCTAAAAAAAAAAGGTGTAAGTTGTACAAATAGCCACAGAAATAAATTGAGAAGAAATACTTTAACTTACATGACTCATCAATGACAGAGGAGGCATGGTAGAATCTAGAACCATAGGAGAAATGTCCTGCAAGGAGTCCAAAGGAACATCCAAGATTGGCGAGGACTTTCTTTTCATGGGAGGACGATTCCAAGGGCGATCACAATCATCATCACTTGCCAGAACACTTCTGTTGGATTCAGACTATTTAAATTCACGTTTGTCGCAGATACACTAACTACTTGAGATTGAGGTGTGACTGGTGGAAGATAGGCAACTGCTTCGATCATTTGAGAAGATGATCCTTCTTTGTGATCATAACCAACAGATAGAGTAGTTACCTTACTCTTGTATATTGCAGAATCCCGTCATTGACCATACTCTTTTGTGCAAAGGGGTATGATAGAACTTGCTGACACAGTTACCGTCGACTTGGTTCCATGACGAACAGATGATTCCCATAAAGGCATTAATTCCCTTACTGAATTACAGCGAGGCTTTGTTTTCAAACTGCCAGGAACATCTTGACAAAATCCAAATTGCCTGAAAAATCTGTGTGGACTGTAAGGAGTAATCAAATAGCTTTCACCTTATTTAAGTGTCAGATAGCATGAACGAACACTAATAAAAAGGGTAGAGTCTAGAGAAGATAACTTCCCATCATCAACAAGGACCCGTAACCTTTCAAACAACTTTGTCGCCTCACTTTGGGAAAAGTACTTTGCCATTCTCTCACCATGATATTGGACCATAGCAACTGGAAAGTTCGGTGAAGAATGTTAGAAATGCGAGTCAAAATGATGTACTATCCTAGCATAAACAAAGTGGATGAGAACATAAGTTCGATAGTCTGTCAGACTAGATGAATGAGCGATTTCACCAAGACCATTGTAGATACTGCATAATACTGGAATGACAAGCGAGCATGGCTTGCCACGTGCGATGAAGCTTACAACTTTGAAAACTCCTGGTCGAATACAATCACCAATCTTACTAGGAAGAAGAAATTTGCATATCCAGCAAGAAAGGAATGCCGCCAGATGTACATCTGCACGCAAGGTCTCGGAAATCTGCAATTCCTCAAGTGATCTACTAGACTCCATTGAAGGTAGAGAAAAAATTACTCTACTATCAGGAGGGCTGGGATTGTGAGTTATTTTGGGATGTGCTGAGCTCTTCTTTTTCACCAATCATCTAGGAGGTGCATCATACTTGCATGAACCTTTGAACCAAAATTGTATCCATCGCTCGAACGTTTCAGTGGTTGGATCACCATCAGCAAGCCTGAAAAACGCAAAGAACAAGTACTTACAACTTGTGGGCACTGGCCTTGGTGCATTTCTCGAGAATAACTCCTTGGCTAAAGGTATGACTTCATCAAAGAAGATGCCAGTTGCACGAAGACCTGCAAGTGAGTACAAGTCCCAGATTGAAATTGACATCTCACCAATGGGGGTATACAAAGTGTTGGTTGAAGGACACCATTTGTTGTAGAAGGTACGCATCACATTCTCGCAACGATCGTAGGTAAATAAAGACGCATACACAGCCCAAGATTACTGATCAAATCCAGAATATATGCTTTGTATTTTTATTTTAAAAAGAAAAATTGTTTACATTCATCTTAAATTTTACATTTTTAATTATTTAAGATTATTTAATTTGATTTTTTAACTAATTTTTTAAAATAATTTAATTATTTTCATTCCTATTAGGAAAATTGGCCAGTATAGTTCCGTAACTGTTTTTGTTAATTAATTAAAGTCCAAAATCTTTATTTTTAACTTGGTAAGTCTTATATCTTTTTACGAGCTGCCTATTAAGTCCTTTTGGCAAAAAAATTAAACTTTTTTATCAAAATTCATCATATACCGGATTCTGATGATGATGATCCTAATAAAAAAACAGTGACGATGGTGTTAACGCCTTTTGAAATGAATAAATTGTACAATAAATATTCACAATGCTACGAAACTCTAAATCTACTGGGGTTTAGCTTCTCACCATCTGTGATGGCCTAGCCATTCTCTATGCTTCTCCGTCTAGAGAGAAACAGAGATAATAACAGTGTTTGGGTTGTTTTGCCCCCTCAAAAAATCATAATGTGTCCGACACGTGATGAATTTTGACAAAAAAGTGTAAATTTTTTACAGAAAGGACTTAATAGGTTATTCGTAAAAAGATATAGAACTTACCAGGTTAAAAATAAGGATTTGGACTTTAGTTAATTAACAAAAATAGTTATGGGACTGAACCAACAAATTTTCCATACTATTATTATTATTTGTTTAGTTTTATTCAATTTTTTCCATTCTCATTGATGTTTGTTTCCTGTCTAACATTATTTTAATTGGAAAAAATAAGAATCATTAGGATTCTTTAATGGCATTTTTACCTCTAACGTATGTCGAACTCATAACCTCTTAGTTCATAAGTGAGGTTGCTACCAATTGAGTTACGCTTCTTGACAAGAATCATTAAAATTTTAGTTAATTAATAAAATTATAAATAATAAAAATACTTTTGTAGAACGTACATGTGTTTAGAACTTAAAATATTGTTAAAATTAGATAAAAAAAAGCTCCTTTTATCAAATAAAAAATAATACATAAATTTAATTGTAAAAAAAAAAAAAAAAAACTCATTTGTTTCAAGGGCATTTAAGGAAGCTACTGTAAATGTTTTATTACCTGAGAAGGGGCCAATTAGAATTGTCCTAGTACTTCATGCAAAATATATTTTGTCCAAACAATAAAAATATAAAAATTAAGGGTGTGTTTGGGTTTTCACTACATTAGAAAAAAATTGTGTATATACAAGGAATGAAAAATCTTTCTTTTGTTACATGAATCCAATTTTCATTTTATCTAGGAAAAAACAATTTTTCCCCTTAAAATTTTAACAAGTTGAATGTGACCATATTAACCCTGTCATTGGAACTAACAACTCGTTCATTATTTTTTGGGCAAAAAATTTGAGTAACACTTGAACTTTTCCAATATTCAATTTTTGCACTTAAACTTAATTTCGTTCAGATTTAGCATTCAAACTTTATTTTAGTACACATCTTGCCACTTCTATCCATTTTGATCGTTATATGTTATTTTTGTCTTTTTCCATTTTTTTTAAACAAAATTAATTTTTTTTCTTCCTTAATTTCTCTCTCCCATCTGCACAAATTTTTCTTTGTTAGATTGTTCATGTTCTATGTTGAATTCTTCTCTTTTCTTTCTTAATCTTCTTTCAATGTTTTTCAATATTCATTGATATAAGATTTTTAGTAGATTTTGTCAAAGGTGAGTTTCTGTTCTTCTTCATCAAATTTTTCTTCTTCTTCTTTTCCCTTTCTTTTTTTTTTGTAAAAATTCATCATATCTGGAGTGGGTTGCACTGATTTTCGTCAAATCTTCATTATATTTCATATTTTTAAGCGAGTTGCAAAAATCTTCTTAATATTTGATATGGTTGGAAATAGGTTGCAAAGATATGTATATTTGTGAGATTCTTCTACTTTATCAA
>JAXGGT010000001.1:15177419-15191628 GCA_035583425.1 Marsdenia floribunda
TATATATATATATATATTTAAATTTTAGAAATCTTATTTTCTCGATTGAAATTCATTTTTTTTCTCTTTTATAGATAAAATTAATGTACTAATTATATATACATTTGAATAGATTGTACCAAATTCCTTTGAATACATTTGAATATATTATAAAGAATTCTGATAAATTTTAATAGGAGAAAAAAAATAATAAAGAAAATGGAGAAAATAATTGATTTTTTTTTAAAAAAAAAAGGAAAAAAAACAAAAATAATCTTTATATTTAATGGTCAAACAATACTTAAAGGTCAAAATAGACAAATGTACAAAATCTATACTAAAATAAAGTTCGAATATTAAAAAAATTCAGTGTTATTGAGATTTTTTTACTTTTTTTTTTTTCCTTTCGTCTGACTTATGAAATTAAAAATATTTAAGGCCACTAAAGGGAAGACGCTAGAATTGGAATCTTATTCAAAGATAAAGATATGGAATATTTTAATTGCTGCTTTTTTATTGACGAACTACAACAATTGCACCTATTAAAGCAACACACTTTTTCCTATTCAAATATCAGCCCTTGGCTCTGTGTTTTCACATTGAGGGCATCGCAACACTAAACATTATATCTTTCTTTATTCCCGTAAGCTTTTTCAAAAAGAAAGAGAATAAATTTCTCTAGAGATAGAATATATATATATATATATAAACCATAGCCCAAGATTACTGATCAAATCCAAAATATATGCTTTGTATTTTTATTTTAAAAAGAAAAATTGTTTACATTCATCTTAAATTTTACATTTTTATTCCTATAATTATTTAAGATTATTTAATTTGATTTTTTAACTAATTTTTTAAAATAATTTAATTATTTTAAACGTGTATTTATCACATATTTAATTTTTTTAAAATATTTTTAATACAATAACTTTTGTAATTAAATATCTACATAATAAACATATAATCAAAACAATTAAATTATTTTAAAAAATTTGATCAAAAAGATCAAGTGATTTACTACTAATAAAAATAAAAATATATAAAATCTAACGGAAGAGAATAAAATAATTATAAGATAAAAGTGAAGAATCATAATGTAGAATAGAAAAAGGTTTGGAAAAAGAAGAGAGAGCTTTTCAAGCAAAAGAAAAGAGAAAAAAAATTCCATGGCTGCATAAAGGAAAAATGTATACAGATTATGTGATTAGAAAAACCCAACTATTTTTATCAGGGAAAGTAACATAAATCAGTGCCATTACCACTACATAAACAAGGTTTTTCCAGAGACTTCAACAAGAGTGAAATGGGTACAGAGTGGTCGCAAGATGCAGGTTCAATGTCTCATTATGGCGAGCAAAGAGATGTGCATAAACCACAAAAGAATGATGTTGAACGCGAGATAGATATACTCACCATAGAAATGCAACAGCAACACCCTCATAATCAAGAACAAATTCTGAAAGATGCAGCAGACACACCGCAGATTGACAAATCCTCAACTGAAAAGTTGCATGAGCAGCTCCGAAGAGCAGTGTTCTTGAACCAGAAGAAGATGGTATGCAGTTCTTTAGTGTATCACTGTATCTCATTTTCAGGTTTTATAATTATGCAATCTATGCAGAATTACCTCTTATAAATTATGAATTGTGTAAATTTTCTGAGATGTCTAACAAAATATAAGCAATTTGTGTAACAAGATTATTACACTGAAAATGAATCAAAGGGCTCAATAATCTCACTCTAGAGACAGATTTGTCCAAGTAAACACATGAATTCTTTTGAACTATTGAAGAAATTCCAGATGATCCATCAACATATCTATCATTCATGAAAATAAATTCAGTTTCTGAAGTACATACATCACTGAGGATAAATTTTTATATACTGAATTCACACAAGAGAGTATGCTCACATTAATTCATCTCTGGAGAATAATCTCCAGCGTGTATATATATATGAGAGTAAAAAGCCTTCTATAATATGGAATTTCTTTAACCCCAGAGAGCATAGAAGAAAGAACAATCATTAAGAATAACAAAGCAAAACCAAAGTTGTGTGATCATGTATTGCTTAGATTACTGCATTTTTGTTTTTTACTGATAGAATTCCCACATGAATGCAGAAGTATTGGATTGATAGCAACATGAAGAAGTGCTTCATGTTATATGCAAGGGATATGACAATTTTCTGGGGAAAAGATCCTCGTTACTGGCATTGGCCTATCATAAAGGAGTCAAGGTAGGCACAGGCACAAAAGGACAAACATGATGGACTCAAATGCTCAGATAGAAGGATGAAAAACTGAAAATAAACATTACAACAATTACCTGAAAAAAGAAACCACTTTCAAATTGCATTGATGATTCAGAAATCCATAGTTCACTTATCTTTTCATGCAGCGGTGAGTCCCTAGTTGTTGCTGAGCTAATCAATGTTTGCTGGCTGGAAGTTCACGGAAGGTTCGATACAGTCAATCTCACACTAAGAACACATTATGAGGTTTTCTTCGTTGTTATGTTGAAAGATTCAGCTTATGGATGGAAAGTTCCAGTGAATATTAGTCTCGTTTTAGCAGATGGAACTAAAAAAGAACGCAAAGAAAATATGATGAACATGCTGAGAGGAACATGGATAGAAATACCCGCAGGAGAGTTCACGGCACTGCCAGATAATACAGGAGAGATGGACATTTCTCTATGTCAATATAAGGTTGGGAACTGGAAAAGGGGTCTAGTCATAAAAGGTGTTATTATAAGGGCAAAAAACTGAAAGAACCACGACCTGCTAAGGAAAGAACCATAGATGCAGTTTGTACTGCAAGAAAAAGACTTGCTACATCAGAAAATCAATACTGTCCCAATTCCCCTGATACATTAGATGTTACAAGTGTTTATGGCAACTGATCCTTCTATTAAATAAAGTTAATATATAATTAAACTTAGAACAAGAACACTTTCTCCACATAATAAATACTTTCATTTTCAATGAGCACAAACTGCTGGAAGTGAGGATAAAAATTATGTATAAGGATATGTAGAAATTATATAACTACCATTAAAAAAAATTATGTAGGTAAGGCACCATGGGGCATGGCATAAAATCGAGATATATAAATGAAAATTGGTACTTGTCCACGTGATAACTCTTGACTGCCCGTGCACAAAGTCCCAAAAGGGTAATTTGTAGATAGTAAAATGTTGTAATTTATAAAAATAGTAATTTTGTGGTAATTAAAATTCCACCCAATTAACTTTTACTTTTATTTACTAATTACCCTTTTACTTTACCTTAATTACTAATTACTTGATACTAATTACTAATTACCTTTTATATTTACCGTGACAGATCACAGGTTGACACATAGCAAGGCTTGAGGCTCCCCTTCCTCTATAAATAGAAGGCCAAGAGAGAGCTTCAAACAACACAACTCTTGGATGTAGATAAGCTCTGTCATATTAGACCCTTACTCTTCTAAGTCCAATCTATCTTTGGGATTAACCTCAAAGGCCCTCGAATTCATTGACTGAGAGAATCAGTGAATTAAATAGGAGATTTGTAACCTATACTCATAAATTAATGAAATATATTTTACATTAATTTCAACTTACATTATTTCTAATTTTAATTTTCATAACTAAATTTACCGATCTTCTAAAAGTAAAATTGAATTAGATTTTAGTCTTTTTTAATTAGAATACAAGTTAATTATATATATTTTCTTAAGAATATAATTTTTTATATGTTAAGTATTACTTAAAATTAGAACAGATTCAAGAGTTTAATAATTTAAGTAATAAACTGTCTTATTTATATTGAGAATGAGTCAAATAAAAGTTTTATTGGAATTTCAAAATGTTATATAATAATTGTAATGATAAAATTCAGTTATTAAAAATATTTTTTAATTTGATAATATAATATAGCTCAATTGGTATAAGTCATGCTTATATATATATATATAATCCAAGAAATTATGAGTTTAAGTCTATGTAGAGGCGAAAATAACAAACAAAACAAAATTAAATCAAATACACTTACATTTTGCAGTGAAAATGAGAATAAATATTTTTAAAAATAATGTAAATTTTGAATAAAAACCAAGAATGAATCATATTCATCACTTGAGCAACAATCCAAAAATTAGTCTTCCAAGAGTATTCATGAGCATGATATATTAATTTTAAATAAAATTTTGTATTTAAAAATTAATAAAATAAAAACTTGTAGTAAATTTAAGTGCGCGAAAATTTTCTAATACATCTTTTAAAATATTATTTAAAATACCAATAAATTTAAAATACGTGTCAATTTAATTAACCTTAAAAAATAAAACTAAGGCCATTATATTCTGTTATTACTTTTTTTAAAAAAATTAAATAAAATGGGATTTGTGAAGTAAAAGGTTTTATTTAATATATATGGACTTCAAGTTTGCTGCATGCTTATTTATGTATAATTCCTCCCCGTCTCTCACTCTTTTCTTCCCTTCTTTTTCTTTTTAAAAACAAAAACCCTAAAACCACTTAATTTTAAATTATAATATATCAAGTTTCCAAATTTTATTAAAAAAAATAGGAAATACATTAATAAATTTAGATATCTTAAGAATTTACTTTTTTTTTTTTTTTTTTTTGGTAACCCAGTATCCTTATCGACTAATTCGAGAGGGATCTATAGGGTGAGAATTGAACTCAAGTCCTCCATTTGACAAGTCAGGTGGAAGCACCTAAGCAAGCAATAAGAGCCACACTACTGGATTACCACATTGTTCTCTACCACTTCTTTTCAATGTATACATGCATGATATATGTGAAAATTTTAATTAAAATTTATTAATTATTGACAGGACAATGAAAATTAAATAAGGGATTAATTTATTTGAAAAAAAATATTATAAATCAATTCGAACAATTAAAAATTATTAAAAGATTAAATCAGACAATTATCTTACTAAGACATCAAATTTCTCTTATAAAATTTTAAAATTTTATTATAGGAAGATTGGCATGTTTAGTCCTTAACATACAAAGTCTTGATAACTTTGGTCCTAATTTTTTTTTTTTGAATATATTTAATTCTAAATAAATAATAATTTTATAACATTAGTCCTCATTAACGGAAAGAGTTATTCTAGTGAAGTCAACGGTTGGAACCAATCATTGACTATTTAATAGATAGTAAAAATGTAAATTCATAATTTAAAAAAGAAAAACAGAAGGAAAATGGGTGTAATTATATCATCCAAACTCCCCAAATCCTTCTTGCAAAAAGAAAACCCTAATCGCAGCAAAGCTCTACCCATTCACTAGCTCACAGCCTTCTTCATCGGAAATATCTTGTTCCACTCTCAGTTGGCTGCAACTTATTCTGGAGTTCTTGTTACTTGTAGAAGAGAGCAACAAGGTTTCATGCTTATTCGCATTGCTTCTATGGGCAATCACTGAAGCTTCATAATACAATAGCTTTAGCATAAGCTTCATAAAGTTTATAACCTTTAGCATAAATGAAATTAGATTTCACAAATATTAATTGATATTGATAATACACCAATCCAAATCTCTGCGGGGCAAGAGGATACTGTGTCAGTTTTGTTAAGAGCTTTTCCAAACTCAACTTGGGTGGAAATTTGTGATGCTATGTGCAATAGATTCGGAATAAAGAGCAAGAAGAATCAATAAGATTCAGGGATTAATTAAAACCATTTGTCCCAATTCCTTAGCCCTAAAGGCTAAAACCAGCCGCAAATTATTTAACGTCCATGAAAGGAAACACTATCTCAAAAAAAAAAAATGAAAGGAAAATTTGAGGGGGTGGAAATGTACAGAGAAGGTGAGCTGAGAAGGAGCAAATACAGTAGCTGGAGGCAATGGACAGAAACAGTAGCAACTGCGGCCGTTTGCTGCGGAAGGTTTTCGACAAGAGAAAACTGTTGAAGCTGAACCCGAACCCAACACCAATTCCATATTTTCGAACTGAAGATGCATTTCCTTCATCTTTTTCCCTTCTTTCCTTTACTCATTGCAAAAACTTTAGCAAACAATAGTGAAAAAGCTTTGTGCTGCAACAATGGTGAATGTTGGTATGGTTTTCGGGGAAGATGGAGAACGAAATAATGGGTTGCAGGTGTTTATTTATTTATTTTTTTGTGGGTAAATTGACATGTTTATCCTTCGGTCAACAACGTACTTCGACCATTTTGGTCATAAAGGACTAATGCTACCAAATTATAATATATTTAGGACCAAATATATTCAAAAAAAATATTTAGGATTAAAGTTATCAAAACTTCAAATGTTAAAGACTAAACATGCTAACCTTTCTTTTATTATATGATGAAACTTGAAAATAGATAAAATTAAAACTAAATAATCATTTTAGCCCTTTAATAAAAATTATGTATCTAATATATATATATATATATAAATTTAGTCAAAATTTATTAATTATTAATTTTAAAAAATAATTTAGGCAATTAAAATTAAATAATTAAAAAATGTCAAGGGACTTAAATCCAACAATTATCCTTTACACTCCCTAAAATTACAATCTGCACGACGAAAAATAGTTGGCTATCGTGTGTGAGGAGGTGTTATATACACTCCCTGAATTTGTGTGAAGAATTCTGATAGTTGAAGCACCATGTGGTCTTGATTAAAAAAAACATCCAAATGTCAAGAATATTATTGAAAACATGATAATTATATATATATTTTTATTTTGAGTTGTATATATTTATATGTATTTATTGAATATTTATTTTGTTTTATAAATTTGGTGTAATTTTTTATTCATTTTTTTTCAATTGAGAATAGTGACATGTCAGGTGGTGTCCAAACAAGTACACCCCATTTTTTATTTTTTTTGAGTGAAAAACACTGAAAAAAGGTTTAATCCAAAAGTAGTCTAACATTCTCACTTATAACCCAATAATTCATTAGAACTACACCGCAAAGGTGAACGTTTTGATTTTCCATATTTTCATGACTTTGGTCAAATAACTTCTCTTTTTTTTTTTTTTTTTCAATTTAACAAAGAGATTCTTTCAATTAAATTTTAATATTTTTAACCATCGAAATTCACGTACTTGGCACATATATTTCCTTTAAAATATATTTTTATTTACAATCTCATTAAAACTAATTCATATCGTTATGAAACTATTATTATTATTTGTTTAGTTTTATTCAAATTTTTCCATTTGTGATTGATGTTTGTTTCCTTTCTAACATTATTTTAATTGGGAAAAATAAGAATCATTAATATTTTTTTTTTTTTAAAAAAAAAAAAAAATTTATGGCATTTTTACCTCAACGTGTCTCAAACTCATGACCTTTTGGTTATAAGTGAGATTGTTACCAATTGAGTTACGCTTATCATTAAGATTTTAGTTAATTAATAAAATTATAAATAATAAAAATATTTTTATAGAACTTACACGTGTTTAGAACTTAAAATATTGTTAAAATTAGATAAAAAAGTTCCTTTTATCAAATAAAAAATAATACATAATTTTTTTTTTTTTTTGAAATTTTGAGGCATTTTTGTCTTTAATATGTCTCGAACTCATAATCTCTCGGATCATAAGTGAGGCTGCTACCAACTGAGTTACACCTGCTTGACAATAATACAGAAAATTTAATTGTAAAAAAAATCTTTTGTCAAAACAATAAAAATATAAAAACTAAAACATTCAATTTTTTAAAATTATTGTTTGAATAATTCATACTATATATACAAGGAATGAAGAATCTTTCTTTTGTTACATAAATCTAATTTTCATTTTATCTAGGAAAAAACATTTTTTTCCCCTTAAAATTTTAACAAGTTGAAAGTGACCATATTAACCCTGTCATTAGAACTAACATCTCGGTTCATTATTTTTTGGACAAAAAATTTCAGTAACACTTGAACTTTTCCAAGATTCAATTTTTGTACCTGAACTTAATTTCATTCAAATTTAACACTCAAACTTTATTTTAGTACACATCTTGCACTTCTGTCCATTTTGATCGTTACATGTCACCTCTTGACAAGGGAGGAGGGAGGGGAGATTTGACCCCTAGACTTCTTGGCTTGCCAAGAGTCTAAGGGAAGAAACCTGACCAACATGCTAGTAGAGGTTCCTCTTCAAATCTTCATCATATTTTAGATTTTTAAGCGAGTTGCGAAAATCTTCT
This sequence comes from Marsdenia floribunda, assembly GCA_035583425.1. Lineage (NCBI taxonomy): Eukaryota > Viridiplantae > Streptophyta > Magnoliopsida > Gentianales > Apocynaceae > Marsdenia > Marsdenia floribunda. The sequence continues at coordinate 15,185,579 of JAXGGT010000001.1, forward strand.
TAATATTTGATATGGTTGGAAATAAGTTGCAAATTTATGTATATTTGTGGGATTCTTCTTCTTCTTTATCAATTTTTTCTTCTTCAAATTTTGTCAGATTTAGAAAAGGTTACACATATTTTGTACAATTTTTTTTTTTCATCTTTTAGATTTTTAAAGTGAGTTGTAGAGATTTCAATCCTTGATATCGTTAAGAATGGGTTGCAAAGATATGTTTATCGATGGGTTCTTCTTCTTCGTCAATTTTTTTTTTCTTCTTCAAATTTCGTTAGATTTAGAATGGGTCAGACAAATTTTCTTCAAATCTTCTTCATCTTTCAAACTTTTAAAGTGAGTTACAGAAATCTTCTCAATCTTTGATATCATTAAGAATGAGTTGCAAAGATATGTAAATTGACGGATTCTTCGTTTTCTTCGCCATTTTTTTTTTCATTTTTTTCCTTCTTCAAATCTTGTCAGATCTGAAGCAAATTGTAGGAAAAATATATATATATATATATAATTTAAAATATTTTGTAATGTCTACAAATCTTTTCAGATTTATATAAATCTTTTTTAAATTTTAGAAATCTTCTTAATAACATATTCTTTTTGTAATTTGATTTTCTCGGTTGAAATTCATTTTTTTTTCCCTCTTTTACAAATAAAATTAATGTACTAATTACATATACATTTGAATAGATTATACCAAATTCCTTTGAATACATTTAAATAGATAATAAAGAATTTTGATAAATTTTAATAGGAAAAGAAAAAAAAATGAAGAAAATAATTGATTTTTTTCAAAAAGGTAAAAAACAAAAATAATTTTTATATTTAATGGTCAAACAATACTTAAAGGTCAAAATAGGCAAACATACAAAATCTATACTAAAATAAAATTCGAGTGTTGAAAAAATTCAGGTGTTATTGAAATTTGTTTACCTTTATTTCTTTCGTATGACTTATGAAATTAAAAATATTTTATGCCACTAAAGGGAAGAAAATGCTATTGAGGGCATCACATCACTAAACATTATCTCTTTATTCCTCTTAAGCTTTTTCAAAAAGAAAGAGAATAAGGTTGTTTTTGGACTGGAATTATTTTTCAAAATTTCACTCAAACTCAAAAAAAATAAGTTGTACTTATTTGGACACCACTTGACATGACACTGTTCATGTCTAGTGAGTTGACAAAAAAATGAATAAAAAATTCACCCACTTATTATAAATATTCAATATATACATATAAATATATATAACTCAAATAATAATATCATCCTTACACTAATAAAATATATTATTTTTGTCCCCCACTTACTAGACAACATCTTAACTTGTTCTTACCTTACTCATCGTTTTTCGTAATATACCAAACTCTTTTTGAAAAAAATGAGCAATTTCAAAAAAAAGTTTCAATCCAAAAACACCTTAAATTTTTCTAGCGAAAGAATAAATCATATATGAAGATAATATATACATATATATATATATAAACCATAGTCCAAGATTACTGATCAAATCCAGAATATATGCTATGCTTTTTTATTATAAAAAGAAAAATTATTTATATTCATCTTAAATCTTATATTTTTATTCCTATTATTATTTAAGATTATTTAATTTGATCTTTTTAATTAATTTTTTAAAATAATTTAATTATTCTAATTATGTATTTATCACATATTTAATTTTTTATGCCCCTAAAGGGAAGAAAATGCTATTGAGGGCATCACATCACTAAACATTATCTCTTTATTCCCCGTAAGCTTTTTCAAAAAGAAAAAGAATAAATTTCTCTAGAGAAAGAATAAATCATATATGAAGATAATATATACATACATAAATATATTTATATATATATATATAAACCATAGTCCAAGATTACTGATCAAATCCAAAATATATGCTTTGCTTTTTTATTTTAAAAAGAAAAATTGTTTACATTCATCTTAAATCTTATATTTTTATTCCTATAATTATTTAAGATTATTTAATTTGATCTTTTTTAATTAATTTTTTAAAATAATTTAATTTTTTTAATTGTGTATTTATCACATGTTTAATTTTTTAAAAATATTTTTAACACAGTAACTTTTGTAATTAAATGTCCACATGATAAACACATAATCAAAACAATTAAATTATTTAAAAAAATTTAATCGAAAAGACCAAGTGATTTACTACTAATAAAAATAAAAATATATAAGATCTAACTGAAGAGAGTAAAATAATTATAAGACAAAAGTGAAGAATTTTCATAATTTAGAATAAAAAAAAGGTAAGGAAAAAGAAGAGAGCTTTTCAGGCAAAAGAAAAGGAAAAAAAAAAAAATTCCATGGCTGCATAAAGGAAAAATGTATACAGATCATGTGATTATAAAAACCAAACTATTTTTATCAGGGAAAGTAACATAAATGAGTGCCAGTACCACTACATAGACAAGGTTTTTCCAGAGACTTCAACAAGAGTGAAATGGGTACAAACTGGTCACAAGATGAAGGTTCAAAGTTTCATTATGGAGAGCAAAGAGATGTGCATAAACCACAAAAGAATGATGTTGAACCAGAGATAGATATACTCAACAAAGAAAAGCAACTACAACACCCTCATAATCATGAACAAATTCTGAAAGATGCAGCAGACACACTGCACATTGACAAATCCTCAAGTGAAAAGTTGCATGAGCTGCTCCAAAGAGGAGTGTTCTTGAACCAGAAGAGGAAGGTATGCAATTCTTTAGTGTATCACTGTATCTCATTTTCAGGTTTTATAATTATGCAATCTATGCAGAATTACCTTTTATATATTATGAATTGTGTAAATTTTCTGAGATGTCTAACAAAATATAAGCAATTTGTGTAACAAGATTATTACACTGAAAATGAATCAAAGGGCTCAATAATCTCACTCTAGAGACAGATTTGTCCAAGTAAACACATGAATTCTTTTGAACTATTGAAGAAATTCCAGATGATCCATCAACATATCTATCATTCATGAAAATAAATTCAGTTTCTGAAGTACATACATCACTGAGGATAAATTTTTATATACTGAATTCACAAAAGAGAGTATGCTCAAACTAGAGGCATCGACTTGTTTTTTTAGCTCGGTGGAAACAAAATTCTTTTTCTCAGGACGATATCAAATAAAAATAGAAAGCGAAATAACTAGAAAGTTTGTTAGAATTACTCTCTTCTAGAGGGATCATCTAGAAAGCAATTAGTAGTCAGACAAAAGTTGACATAGATGTTATGGGTAAATTTTTTTTTTTTTGTAAGTTCGTTCACATCCATATCCATAAAGGAGCTGAATGAAACCAAAGTTTCATATTCGGTTTTGAATTAGAGACGTTCATAATATTGAATCGACGTCGACTATAGCCCTTAGCCTTCCAAGCTAACGAAGAGGGTTAGATTCCCACTACCCGCTTTCTGTTCTTTTTTTTTTTTTTATTCGAAATTGAAATTAATTCATCTGTGGAGAATAATCTCCAGCGAGTATATATATATGAGAGTAAAAAGCCTTCTATAATATGGAAAACCCCAGAGAGCATAGAAGAAAGAACTATGATTAAGAATAGCAAAACCATAGTTGTGTGTTGCTTAGATTACTGCATTTTTGTTTTTTACTGAGAGAATTCCAACATGAATGCAGAAGTATTGGATTGATAGCAACATGAAGAACTGCTTCATGTTACATGCAAGGGATCTGTCAATTACCTGGGGAGAAGATCCTCGTTACTGGCATTGGCCTATCATAAAGGAGTCAAGGTAGGCAGAGGCACAAAAGGACAAACATGATGGACTCAAATGCTCAGATAGAAGGATGAAAAACTGAAAATAAACATTACAACAATTACCTGAAAAAAGAAACCACTTTCAAATTGCATTGATGATTCAGAAATGCTTTAGTATGCAGATTGATTCATAGTTCACTTATCTTTTCATTCAGCGATGAGTCCCTAGATGTTGCTGAGCTGATCAATGTTTGCTGGCTGGAAGTTCACGGAAGGTTCAATACAGTCAATCTCACACCAAGAACACATTATGAGGTTTTCTTCGTTGTTATGTTGAAAGATCCAGCTTATGGATGGGAAGTTCCAGTGAATGTTAGACTCGTTTTAGCAGATGGAACTACGAATATACGTAAAGAAAATATGATGAACATGCTGAGAGGATCTTGGATAGAAATACCCGTAGGAGAGTTCACGGCACTCCCAGATAATACAGGAGAGATAGAGATTTCTCTATATCAATATGAGGTTGGGAATTGGAAAAAGGGTCTAGTCATAAAAGGTGTTATTATAAGGGCAAAAAACTGAAAGAACCACGACCTGCTAAGGAAAGAACCAGAGATGCTGTTTGTACTGGAAGAAAAAGACTTGCTACATCAGAAAATAAATACTGCCCCAATTCCCCTGATACATTAGATGTTACAAGTGTTTATGGCAATTGATCTTTCTATTAAATAAATTTAATATATAATTAAACTTAGAACAAGAACATTGTCTCCACATAATAAATACTTTCATTTTTAATGAGCACAAACTGCTGAAAGGTGAAGACCATATTTTATAACTGATAAAAATTATGTATAAGGAGATGTAGAAATTATATAACTACCATTTAAAAAAAAAAAAAAAAAAAAAATTATGTAGGTAAGGCACCATGGGGCACGGCATAAAATTTGCAGATCCCTAGAAGGAGCAATTACCCAGGGTATATGCTTCAATTTCAATATTTGGCAAATTGGCGTATTTAGTCTCCAAACTATTTTCGGTGTACAAGTTACGTCCCTATATGTTGGTTTTGTCTTTTTAGATTCCCAAACTATTTTTTTACTTGCACATTACATTTTTCCATCCAAAATTGGACAGTCAAGACAAAGTCAACGTCAATTTTTTTTTTTTTTTTTTAATCAGGGGTAAAATGGGTACTTCACTTTTTACCCATTTCCCAACCCGACTTCCTTCCCCCCATTTCACCTTACCTTACCTAATTTCCTCTTACCCCATTACCCGGGAATACTCCCTACTTTCTGTTTTCAACCGAAATTCTCACCTCTCGCACATTTCGTCAGTTGTCTTCCATATCTGCGATTTTTCCTCAAGGAAGAAAGGTGTCATTTTTACATAAGTTACACTGCGAACAAAGCTACCCATTCATCAGCTTAAGTTTTATCGCAAATGAGGAATCGGTGTAAGAAGAAAAAGATCGAGATGTTGAGCTCCATAGATGTCAAGCAGTACATAGAGTAAGTTGGAAAATCTTGAATTTCGTTAAAAACATAAGCTTTGTAAACTCTTATTGTAATTTGAAATGATATTTATACATTACAAATGCAGAAAAATATTTGTTGAAATCCCTAAAGAGAGGCTGAGGGATGCTATGTTTTTAGACTCCCTTTGGTTTAACCTGTACACGAGCAGTAGGAAAGAAAATGTGTTATCTTGGATTAAGAAAAAGAAGATATGTACAAAAAAAGTACATTCTAGTTCCCATTGTGTTGTGGTGAGTATATTTTGAATTTTTATGAGTAAATGTTGAGGCATGCTCAGATTATATGCTAAAGAATGAGTAAAATTTGAATTTTGAAATTTCGGTGAGGTCACATTGGAGGTTGATGGTTTTGTGCAATTTTCATGAAGATATTAATTTAAACACAATATATTTTGATACTTGATTCACTACGATCCATGGAGCAAAGTATTGAGAAGGAGGTTAGAAGGTAAAATCTGAAACATTGCATAAATACAATACAATAATCAATAATTGTTATACTTACCATAAGAAAATCTCTACCTTTGAATGAAGTTTTCTGTTGGATGTGCTACAAGGAGAGAGAAAACATATTAGTGCAGGGAGGTGAAATCAATTCTCATTATGATTCCATGGGTTAGTAATTTGTGAAACTTAAGATATGGTTTATATATTTAAAGTCCAAATGGTATAATAGACTAAAATATTTAGTTTGTTTTAGGTTCCATAGCAACAAAATGGGGAAGATTGTGGATACTTTGTTGTGATGTATGCAAAGGAGTTCTTGTTGAATGCCCCAACATGTTT
>JAXGGT010000001.1:15191728-15215231 GCA_035583425.1 Marsdenia floribunda
AACAAACTTGAGCCAAAAACTTATTTTACTTTAGGGAAGACTTTAAATAATTTAATCAAGAATTTTCAAGAAATCAAGGGAAATAAAGAATTAAAGATTTTCAAGAAAGTAATTCTTAAAAGAAATAAGAAAATAAATCTTTAATAAAAGAAAATAATAATAATAATAAAATTATCATTAATCTTATCATTAAAAGTAAAGAAAATAAATTTTAAAACTTTTATATATACGTATAATAATAATAATAAAAGGAAGGAGAAGGTGGCGGCCTTCTTTTAAAAAAAAAAATTCTTTTTTTTTTTTTTTTTTAAATTCAAGAAAACAATTTGTTTTTAAAACAAAACGGATTCACGAAATTTGTCAAGAAATCGAAGGAAATCTAATATCTATTTACTCACCACCATGGTCAATCTCCAATCAAAGTCTCATATTCTATCTATTTGATCTCTGGATTTCAACCTAATTATCATAAATCAATTTAGGTTCTCTCGAATAAACCAAATTGAAGCCAAAAGGTAACAAGGGATTGACTTACCTTGTTAATTCTCTTAAATTGAATTTCTCTAATGACTCTTCTCACAAATCCGTCTCTTAAATAGACAACTATATGATTTATCTTAAAAGAAAAGATAATTATTAAATCTTAAAACCTAACATGAGAAGGACTCCTTATCAGATCAAATAACTTATTAAATTTCAAGACCTAATATCAGTAGGACTTCTTATTAAATCAAATAACTTATCAATAAATACCAGTAATACGTAATCTATAACACCTAATAATTTAAAATTCCTTAATTGCCCCTAACTAGGGTCTGGGTATCACAGAAGGGTATCTTTACTTTGTAAGTTGCTGTGATTGTATCCTTTGTGATTGCTATGATTGTATCCTTACTTTGTATGTTTTCGTCATATGTTCTTTTTGTTTGGATTTTAGATGTGTTCTAACTGGTTTATGCATGAGGAATTCATGAAAGGATTAATTGATAGCAATGGAGATGTGGCTGGGGCTAAGGAAGCAGTGGTTGAAGAAGTGAGTTGTAAGTCAATTTTTAGTGAGCAAAATATAGTAAACAGTTGCAATGGGGTAGAAGGAGTGATTGTTGAAGAAGGGAGAATGAAGGAGAAAGTGGCTGACAAAAATGTTGATTAGTCGCAAACTGAAACTGTTATTTGTAGTGGGGAAAAACAGTTTCAGACACGGAATGATAGGGGGAAAGGGCCTATGATTGAAGATTATGTGATATGTTCTGGGATATCACTGGAAGAAAATTTTGATGAGATAGAAAATGATAGCAAATGCAGTGAAAATTTTGAAGGTTCTGATTACAAAATTTCAGATGACGAGGATGAGTTTGATGTTGTATTAGGGGATAAAATGGAGGAGAAAATTGAAGACATACTTGCTATTTTTTATGCTGCTGAATCTATTGGTGTTGCACTTGATGAAAATGAGCATTTGTACAAGGCAAAGGAAGCTGATGAAGCTGAGGCTGCTGAGGACATTTTGAAGAGTATAGTTCAGCAGCCCATTGAAAATCTGGTACAGTAGCAGCAGCAGCAGCCCACTGAAAATCTGGTACAGCAGCAACAACCCATTGATAATCCAATTGTTATTTCTGGGAAGGTGCAGCAAACAGAGGTAATCAATAAGACAAAGGTTGCAGTTAGCAGGGGAGGTGTTAGAGGAAAAAGGAGACCATTGTTGACTGGAGTTAGTGATGGTGATATAAATGTTTATGTAATGGATGCAACTAATGAAGTTTCTGAGCTATCCAAGTCTTTGATGGATGATGGATGAAGTCAAGGACTTTTGGTATGAAGAGTGCAACCAACACAATGAAGAACACCATAATACTGTAAGAAAATTTTCAAAACATGACAGATTAAGGGATGGGGAAAAACCAGTGTTTGAAGTAGGTATGACTTTCAACACCAAGGGTGACCTTAAAGTTGCAATCTTAAATCATGCATTGAACCTCGATAGAGAAATACACTATAAAAAGGATGATAAGATTAGGTTGAGAGTAAGGGAAGAATTGCCCTTTTTTGATATATGGGCATAAAGTAGGTCAAACTGAAACATTCCAGATTAGGACGTTAAATATGAAACATGATTGTTCTAGGTCATTGAATCACAAATTAGTTGTTGCTAAGGTCCTAGCAAGCAAGTTTGTTGATGATTTTAAGAGTGATAATCCTGTAAAAGTCCATGAGTTCTAAGACAAGGTCCATAAAGAACTTAATGTGAACATTTCATCTTGGAAGGCATACAGGACAAGGAGGGAAGCAATGAAGCTGATTCATGGCAGTAATACTGAGCAGTACAAGATGTTGTAGAGTTATTGTGATGAGTTAAGGTCTACCAATAAAGGCTCAATCGTGTGCATTGAACAAACTGTGAATGAAGAAACCGGTGAAGACTATTTCAAGAAGATTTATATTTGTTTAGATGCACTAAGGAAGCGTTTCAAAGCTGGATGTAGGAAGGTAATAGGACTAGATGAGACATTTCTAAAGGCCCTCATCCTGACGTGTTATTAACTGCTGTTGGCATTGACGCAAACAAGGCATGTACCCGGTTGTGTATGCTATTGTGGAAAGTGAAAACAAGTCTACTTGGACATGGTTTATCCAAGGTCTTACTGAAGACTTAGAAATATATAAATAAGAAGATTGGATGCTTATTTCTGATAGGCAGAAGGTAATATATTGCACAAATGTTCATATATCAATTTTTGATTCCCTATCAATGTACAACTAATCATTTTTATTTTGCCATTGTAGGGACTAATTCCCAGTGTACATGAATTGTTGCCAAGAGCTGAACACAGATATTGTGTCCGACACTTGCATAACAACTTCAAAAAGCTGCATCTTGGTGACAACTTAAAGGAATTGATGTGGAGGTGTGCAAAGGCTACATATATGAACAAGTATGAGGATGAAATGGAAGAGTTGAAGAACTTCGATAAAACTGCATGGGAATAGTTGATGAATAGTACAACTCCATGACATTGGTCTAGATCACACTTCAAGACTGTCACAAAACGTGACATGCTCCTGAACAACCACAGTGAGGCCTTCAACAAGCAGATTTTGCAAGCAAGATTCAAACCTATATTAGGACTGCTGGAAATAATAAGGTGCTGGCTGGAATCCAAAAGACAGTGGGTTGAAAAATAGAATGGAAATTTATGCCCTAGGATTAAGAAAATACTTGATAAGCTAAAGGAGTAATCTGCAAGGTGCATTCCTTCATATGCAAGGGGGTTACAATTTCAGATCCGAGAGATTGAAGGTGATCAATTTTCAGTTGACACCATAGCAACCACATGTACTTGCAAAAAGTGGCAGCTCTCAGGTATACATTGCAAACATGTTATTTTAGCTCTAGGGTTGCAAGGTAGTAAGGTTGAAGATTATGTTCATATTATATATAGCATAGATATGTATAGGAAGGCTTATGGTCCAATTATTAGCCCAACTAATGGGCCTAACAACTGGCCCAAATCAAAATTAAAACCATTGTTGGCACCCCCTAATATTAGACTGTCTGGAAGACAAAAAAGAAACAGAAGACTAGAAGAAGGTGAGAAGAGGTCTAGGGCTATTGGTGGGGTTCAGAAGTTGTCAAGAACTTATGTGGTGCAATCTGTGTGCAAGGCATGTTGTGAAACCGGCTATAATGCTAGAATTTGCCCTAAAGATAAGGAGAATTCTGTCAACAGCAATAAATGCAGTCAATGTGGTGTCCTAGGACATAACAAAAGAACATGTCACAAGAAAGGCCAGTTAATGACATCTCATCATCGACCAGTTGCACAAACCTCATGTTCAGTTCATTGCCCAGTTGAACCAAGTCCATTGGACACAATCCAAGTCCAAGTTCTAGATATGATTGATCCAAGCACACCCACCAATGTTGATGTGGATCCAACAACATTAGCTCATGAGCTATCCAAGAAGGTTTGTTTAATTGTGAAAACACTTATATTTAATCATCATGTCTACTATAAGTAAATGAAGTACTTAGACATTTAATTTTTTTATATGTAGATGAAAGTTAGAAAGCCAAGTAGATGCAGCAGTTGGGGAAAAAAAGGGCACAATAGGGCTTCATGTTCAGCTTCTGGAGCATTGTTGCATCCCAAACAAAGTACGTTTGATATGATTAGGGAACATGACTGATAAAGAACAATGAGGCTGAACTATTTTTTGATTTTTTTTGTTCACTACCTACATTTGTAATAGATAGAACATGTAATCCATATTTTGCAAATGGCAAAACAGGACACATAGCACAGCTTTTGATATATTTTATGTTCATGTCCTATGTATTACATACCTTGGTAGCTCTTGGTTAATATATCATATATCTTTTATAGTTCATTTCTGATTTGCATACGTTTGAGGTGTTATTTATGTTTTACTTGTGTTTCAGATTGGAATTTAGGGTGGAAGTGCTGCAAGTTTTGTTTTCAGCATACTTATGCTTACGGTTTAGGATGCAGCTAAATCAACCCCCAACTATGTTAAATAATGAAGATGCATTTAAACTATGAGTGATGTTAACACATCTACTTATGCATGTAAACAAGGTAAGGCAAGGAAAATAACCAAATATTGATGAACAATATCCATCCATAAACCATAAAAAGGGAAAAAAAGAAATATCCATGAGTTGATAAACATAAACCATTAAAAAGGATAAAAACAAATATCCATCATCCATCATTGCCAAAACATAGTATTCATAAAAAGGGAACATAAAAGTCTTGTCACGCCCTGAAACCGGGACATGGCACGACCGTACCCTCGAGGTTTCCCCCAAGAGCACAAGGTCTCTATCTGAACTCAAAACACAAAGAATAATCCCAAAATAAAAGGAAAACAACCAATTCCAAATCTTTAGAGTAAGATCCAAAAGAAATACTAAGATAAATAAATTCTACAATCTCCTCAAAACATAACTAGGGGTTCAACCCTAAGCTTATTTAAACTAACAAATTCAAAATATCAAATGTCCAATCCAAAAGTAAGTAGAAGTCTAAGAATTCAAAACAATAAATGAGAGTCAAGCTTCATCTGCTCTCTTATTCCTCATCAATAGAATCTGCAAAAGAAGGGATAAATATAGGGAAAGGGATGAGTTAGAAGCCCAGTGAATAAATGAAGTACCCAAATTTCTTGTTTTCAAAATATCAAAAAATCAATAATGAAAGGGAGAAACTTTCGAAATATCAAAAAGGGAATTATTCCAAAATGTCAATCAACAAATCAAGTAGGCTTCCCTTTAACAAACTTAACAACAAACACAATGTCAATTTCAAATTCTTGTAAAGTAAGCTCAAGCAAGTATAGGCACTCGTTGGTTTTACCAAATTTGGCCATAACTGTACTCCTGTTAAGACGGCCAGAACTTATCAAATATTGAGCTTTTTCACCATACTCGATAGGTTCAAAAACTTATAATATGTGTAACATATTCCCCCAACTAATTCCTAATAAACTTGAACCAAAAACTTAATTTATTTTAGGGAAGTCTTCAAATACATTTAACAAGAATCTCAAGAAATTCAAGAAGATAAAAACCAGAACTTTAAAGGTTTTCAATAAAAATACAAGAAAAGAAATCTTGAGAAACTAAAGGAAATAAAAATTAGAAATTACAGTTCCTCAAGAGGGTAATTCTTGAAAAATAAAAAAATATAAAAAAAATAATATAATATATATAAGATCTTAGACAACTAAAAGTACAGTAACAGGAAGGAAAAGGAGAGACGTAATTCATATGTATGTATATATATATATATATATATATGTATGAGGCTTAATATATATATATATATAAATAAAAGAAAGGACAATTGTAGATGAAATGTTAATAAGAATAAAGTTGTCTGCTATCAAAGTCCACTGGTAAAAAGGAAAACTGAAAAAAAGGAATTGGACTAAGTTTGCGCAGAAATCAAGAAGGACAAAATATATATATACTTATTATATACCCATTATTTATACATATATATTGAAAGAATCGGTGTAGAAATTAAAGGAAGAAGAAGTATACCAAGCTCTCTGCGCAATCAGATTCAGCGGTGCGCATATCTTTACATATATATATAGACAAACCCCAAAAGCAGAGATCAAACAAGGAAAATAACCAAAAAAAAAAATAGAGATTGCAATGAAGCAAATATACAGAATTATTATTATGCCGTTCGGGAGAGAAGAAAAGAAAAAAAAAAAACGAATTGGACAAACTCAAGAAAAATTTATTGAGAAAATAGAATATGAAGAGAAATTGAACATTCCATTTACTCACCTCTGAATCCCCAATTCAGAAATCTGAGATCCCTATTCAAGCTCCAAATCCCAACCTACATATCATGAAATTGACTAAGGCTCTGCCTAAAAATCTAAAATATCAAATTCATGCCTAAAGGAATTGAAGGGTTTACTTACCTTACTAACGAACGTTGGTTGGGTTCTCCCCGTTTGTTCCTGATGATTGATCACCTCCTCCTAGAACACAGATGTATCGTAAGTTTTCTACGGAAGTCAATAAACCCAATAAACAATTAATTAAACCTAATAAACGCTAATTAAAAAAATAAAAACGTAAATATCTGAATTGTGATTTTACAAATTTGCCCTTAATAAAAAGGGTTGGGGATTACAAGTCTTCTCTTATATATTCTGTTGTCTTCTTCTTCTCACTTTAGTGTTTTTCTTCTTCAATCTTCTTCTTTTCTTCTTTTCCTTCTTCATCTTCTTCTTTTCCTGCATCAAGTTTCTGTTCCCCCTCCCCCTTCACTTCTTTCTCTTGCTTCACCTCAGCATCTGTATACCAGGGCAGTAAGATTGGAGTTTCATCAATCTCTTCTATGCGAACTGAAGACGTTTTGTGAGGGAATTGGTTATAGGTGCATTAGCAAAAAAATCCAACACTTCTTTCTTGTCACTGTTGTGGCATATAAATTCAATAATCATCACCCTCCCACGAATATACTCGCACATATTCTTCATATCATGTTTTGAACATATGGATGTTAAATCATCCTCAAAGACTACAACATTTTTTAAATAATAGTATATCATATACTCATCATCATCATCATCATCAACCTTTGAATGCCCTATATCATAATCATACAACCTTTTAACTTTCTTTATCTTTTTTTAAAAAATGGCTATCCAGTATAGATTCATTCTACTAAGTTGACAATAATTAAAATAGTGCACTTACCCCTCGAATAGCAGATTGGTTTCGCATCTTTCCATACCAAACACCCCCCATGAAGCAGAGGGTGAAAAAATCTTCATCCATACCTGCGTTTGCATTGGTTATGGTTATGTATTACTTCAACAACTACACATCTATTTTTGTAACATACATGCATGCACTATTTTAAAGCAACTAACAATTACCAAACACACTATACGGATCAAAGTCCTTATTAGCTGGCCGAAGTGTCCAGTCAGGTGTGCTTATCCGTCTTGCATGTATGAAGTATTTCCGTCTTTTTGGTGCAGACCACTTGCACAGCTCCTCCGAATCCTCACTGCTGGACTCCTTGTTTCTTTTGCTTTTGCGCCCTGTCATGGTTTTGCAACGTGGCAAGATGGAGAAGAGGGAAGATGGAAGAAGGAAAATGGAAGGTGCAAGATGGAGATGGAGAGTATATGAAAGGTTTGTTCATAAACCTGGCTATGTGGCTCTGTTTCCCGATGGAGTATATGAAAGGTTTTTTGCATTTTTTTTTTTTTTTCATATTTGCACTCTGCATGGCTGTCTCCACAATTTTCATAAATGAAAGGTATATATTTATGGCAGTTTAAACTATCTCGTTAATTGCATTTTTCCTATCATATTCCTTCCTCAAATACATCAAATTCCTTCCTGAAATAGCATTTTACAACTGCATTTTTTCACAACTTCTTAACTGCAACATCGCAACATTCTAAATGGTTCAATTTCTTCTTTATTGCAATAGACCTCTTCAAAGATAGGTTCTTTATTGTTGGATTATATTGTAGATTTGACACATTATTTTCTATTCTTTCTGTTTGCTTATCTGCATTCTTACGGCTACTGGGATATTCATTTTCAAATTATAGTCATTTTCCTTTGTTTTCATTCATTCTCCTGTCCTGCTACTCATATGTTTTTCAGAGAATGAAAGTTTCCCAACAATTGCATTGCATTGCCAAATTGTAATTCTCCCTAACAGCCCACACAAGATCCCCAAACATGGAATGACACAAGATCAAAGCTAATTTCAAAGCAAATATCTTAAGATTAATCCTTTGCATTGATATGAACAAGATCACCATACTATTACATCAATGATAGTGTTCTTAATTTTACAGCACAACATCCCAAACAAGTAATACTAATGCATCCTATCCTCAGCATCCTTTGCACCAACTACTGCCACTAAACCATATGCCAATTTGCCATCTTTATGCTATCAATTTCCAAAGGCAAGTGCAGAACAAAAATAACACCATGCACCGCCACTGCCATTTTCTTTTCTGCTGCTTCTCTTTATCCTAATGACCTTCGATCTGGCACACATGGGTAGATCAATCTATTCAAAAAACCCACAGCTGGCACATTGCTACAAAATCAAAATGGAACTGAAATTAAAATTTACTCACATTTATATATAAACATCACCCTAAACTTAAGATATCAAAACCACAAAACATATACAATACTTCTTTTTTTTTTGCAACATATAAACCTGTCCTGGATTAGAATCAGTCTAGGACGTTTTCATATACACTCCAAAGCCACAAAAACATCTTCTTCTTCCGTCTTGGTTAGGGTTCCAATCACTGCTATTGTGTTTATCCCGATCATGCTATGAACCCCCATTATCATCCACGTAATTATGGTTCATTTTACCAGTTACAGCAAGAACGAAAGATGCAACAAACTGCAAAGAACAACGAATGGTAAAGAAGAAGTCGATGAAGACCCAAAACAAAGAAGAAGGAAATCGGGTAAGGTAAGGTGAAATGGGGGAAGGAAATCGGGTTGGGAAATAGGTAAAAAGTGAAGTACCCATTATACCCCTAATTAAAAAAAGAAAGAAAAAAAAAATTAATGTTGACTTTGCGTTGACCGTCCAATTTTGGATGGAAGGACATAATGTGCAAGTAAAAAAATAATTTGGGGATCTAAAAAGACAAAACAAACTTATAGGAACGTAACTTGTACACCGAAAATAGTTTGGAGACTAAATACACCAATTTGCCTCAATAGTTTCACCTTTCATGGCACATTCCAGGAAATTAGTTGATGCCTTTGAAATATTCTTAGCTTTAATTGGCAACCAATTTTTCAAACGCAACAAAATCTTTCATTTTGATTCTAGAGGTGAATATATGTCTAAAAAATTTCAAGATTTCCTTCAACAAAAAGGAATTATTTCTCAAAGGAGTTGTCCATATACACCCCAACAAAATGGAGTGGCCGAAAGAAAAAATCATCATCTTCTTGATGTTGTACACTCCTTATTGAATCTTCCGCCCCTTCACATTTTTGAGTTGAACCTTTGTCTACGGCTGTGCATTTGATTAATCACCTCCCTTCACCCACGATTAATAATCAATCTCCTTACTTTCGTTTTCATTGCCAACATCCAACCTATCATTCTTTACATCCTTTTGGTTGTGTATGTTTTGTTCTTTTTCTTTCTCATGAACAAACTAAACTTTCTGCTCAATCTGTTCAATGTGCTTTTCTTGGATATGCCCCACATAAAAAAGGACACATATGCTATGCTTTTCTCTCTCAAAGGCTTCGAATTTATCGTAATGTTATATTTCTTGAAAAACAATATTTATATATATTTTTTTTATTTATGTTGTCCTACCTAAATTTTCTACTCATTCTCTTCTTCCTGCCTTTGAGAATGAATCTCCTCCTAATTTTATTCTTCCAATGTCGATTTAGGTCTGGTGTCATATATGCAAGATGGAGTAGAAATGAGGATTGTTCTACCGGTCCTCCTCAAGAGTCCTCTTTGCCACAAGAACCTAATGTAGCGCCTCCATTAATTCAAAGGCCCACTTGACTCTCACACCCTCCAAAGAGGTATGACTTCTCTCCTTAGAGATTTGAAAATTCAACATCGTTAGTTGCCACGTTGTCTTTTGTTATTGTCCCTACATCTTATTCACAAGCTATGAAGCATGATTGTTGGAAACAAGCTATGCAGGACGAACTTGATGCCTTGCAGTAGAACAATACTTGGGATATTATCTCATGTCCACCTTAAGTTACTCCCATTGGTTGTAAATAGGTGTTTTCTATTCAACTTAAATTTGATGGATCTTTGGATAGGTATAAAGCTCGTCTAGTAGCTTTTGGTAACTATCAAAAATATGGAATAGACTATGAGAATACTTTTGCCCATGTTGCAAAAATGACTACTGTCCAAACAATTCTAGCTATTGCAGCTTTTGAGAATTGGCCAATCCATCAAATGGATGTGAAAATGCCTTCCTTCATAGGGATCATAAAGAAGAGATTTACATGCATCCTTCTCCAGGGCTATTCATTTTTAAAGCTCTTGTTGTTTGCCAGTTGAATAGCTTATTATATGGGCTCAAATAGGCCTCTCGTGCTTGATTTCAAAAATTACATCAGACCTTTCTTCAATTCTCTTTTTTGCAAAGTAAATATGATACTTCTTTATTTTTACACAAGACTTCTCTTGGCATTGTTCTCTTACTTGTATATGTGGACGATATTCTTATCATTGGCACTAACCCGAGAGAAATGCAACAACTTAAAGCTAACTTAAAGCCTCTCTCTACATACTTCTTTTCACATGAAAGACTTGGGCTATTTTTGGACTAGCTTTATTTTGAGAAAAAAATGAGTTTTTGAAGTTAGTAAATTTTATTTTGAAAAATGAGGTAAATTATATAGGTGTAATGATGATATAATTATTGGAGTGTTGGTTTTTAGAATGATGTGATGAGTGTTAGTTTTAGAATGATTTGACAATTTTAATAAGCCCCACACCCTATGATTTGATAAAAAGTAAATTAATCTAAGTGTTGTCCAAATAAAAATCATCAATTTATTTTCAAAACCAGTAGAAAACTCAAAATAAAAGCTAGCCCAAACACACCCTTAGGGTCTCTAGCTTTTTTTGGGGCTTGAAATTCACAAAACCAGCAAGGGGATCTTCATAAATCAACACAAATATCTATAGGACATAATTCACTAGGCAAATTTACAAGAATATACTCCAATTGATACACCTATGGAAGTCAATGTTAAGTTTCATGGAGATGATGGTGATCCTTTAGAAGATCTAACATTTTACAGACGACTGGTTGAAAGTCTAAATTGCTTAACTATTATTCATCCCGATATCTCCTTTGCGGTCAATCTCATTAGTCAATTTACGACTTCCCCACGACACTTACATATGGCAACTGCTAAACGAACTCTTTGCTATCTTCTTGGTACACCTTGTCGTGGGCTATTTTTTCCATTTGGTTCTACTTTGAATTTGGCTGCCTATTCTAATGTAGACTAGGTTGTTGCCCTCATACTCGATGCTCTACTATTGGTTGATGTGTCTACTTAAGAGAAGCATTAATTTCATGCAAATCTAAAAAACAAGAAAAAATCTCCCAATCCTTGACTGAGGTTGAACATCAAACTATGTCTACAGCATGTTTTGAAATTAAGTCATTATGAAGATTACTTTTTGATTAGGTTATCCACAATTTACACTAACTCCCTTACATGCCGACAATACTAGTGCAATTAAGTTTGTGACTAATCCTGCCTTTAATGAGCGGACCAAACACAATGAAGTGGATTGTCATTACATTCGTGAAGCTTTTGAAAATAATTTTATTACTCTCCCCCACATCTCTACTAATGATGTTGTAGAATTTCCCAACATCAATTTAAGGGAGATGTTAATACTAGCTAAATGTCAAGATAGGATATCTATAAATAAGCTATAATTGAGGGATTTCATTGATATACTTATAATTGAGGGATTTTGTCTTTTGCACACATTCTATTTATTATTTATTGAAAGGATAGCTTAGAATTCTAGGCAGATTGATTGGAGGAAGAATTTAAATTCTGTTGTGTCTTTTATTCTGATTTTGATAATTAGAATATGGAACCTAACTGGAAATATGTAAAGGGGAACAAGCACATAGAATTCAATATATATTGTTTCATAGAGTTGCAGGGGAATAAGTTAAAGATCAGCAGGAAGTCCATAACATGACATGCCTTTACATGTCAGCAAAGTATACCAGTTCAACAAAAGCTTTGGCTTGACCTAGCTAATCAAAAAATTAAATAGTTCTGAACATCCTGTCCTGATAATGTCCCTTAACACTCCCCTCCAATAGGCTCAAGAGAAGAATGTTCACATATTCATTCATTGGCAAGTCTGGCAAGTATGAGAACTCAACGTTGAAAAGACATGAGACAATTGCAATTAAAAAGACACTTCAGATCTGCTTTACAATGTAATAGATTTAACATAGTTGATTGCAAGTAATGGGTTAAACAATCAGCAAAACAAGAAATAATATGAAAAAAATATTAAAATTATTAAACTAAAATGTACTGTCCTTTTAATCTAATAACCACATAATTACTAAACCAATTCATCCTCACTTGTTCCCTTTTCTCCTATATACTAGCTGCCTTCAACACATAACAGGTTCATGAAAGGTACAATTACAAGCTACGTAGTTAAATAACCTCTGTATTTAAGGATGTTGAGCAAGAAACAGATAACATATACCTTTTCTTTTATTATAAAATTCATAAGTAATAATCAAATTATATACATTATTCTACAGTTAAAAGATATGTATTTAAATAACCTCTGTATTTAAGGATGTTGAACAAGAAACAGATAAGATGTACTGTTTCTTTTTATTATAAAATTCATAAGTAATAATCAAAATATACACATTATTCTTCAAGCATATAAACAAGACAAAAGGTCAGAAATTGGTGAACAAAATGTCCACTCAGAAACCCACTAAATGTTTCCAATCAAACAGCAATTTGGGTCTCGATATTTATCAAAGATTCAAGGATCTAGAGGGTAATTTTCTGGATTCTCCCAAATTGAGAAATCAAATCCATCGCTCCTCAATTTCTCTATTGTAGGACCAATTACCTCAAGAAGCTGCACGACAAAGGAAGCAATCATATACACTTTTCTGAAATTTTGACATGATAAAAGGTGGAATATGAAGCTTCTAAATACCAAGCATAAACCATATATATATATATGAATCAGTGGTCAATGAGTAGGAATAATGGCAAAAATATCATGTACGTATATATATATATATATGTATATGTATGTTTCTGAAGCATGAAGTAAGAATAATATTTGTTCGAGAAAAAACCCCTACAATTTGCTAATCTATAGCCAGATAGAACCTAATGATGCTAAACAAGGCTAAAGTCAACACCATTATTGTGAGAAAGAACAGAGGAAATTCTGAGGCTTAACAGGGCAAGATGCAAGAGGTTTCCAATCCCGAGAATCTGTAAAGGGCTAAATGCAAAAAACTTGACCCAAACAAAGTAGCAGTTAAAGCTACAATTTGCACAAGAATCGTTTTGTCCTCCATCTCAGGTCATTTAAAGCTACCTTACTAAAGAATCTCAGAAAGATTTGTAAAGCAAAGAAAGCCTTATTGCATGCCATATCCTGAAGCGACTCAAACGTAAGCATGCTGCTGGAGCAATTTCAAGTGCTTTAGCCTTGAGTCCTCTCTGTTCTTCAGTAAGATATAGTGCAACCAAAGTGGAGGGCTCCAGGTTTTCAATTGATTCCTATTTTTTGGCATTTACTACCCCATGAATAGTCTACCAAGCACATCTATCTGTTAGTTCTTCTGGCTTCATTCCACATTACCTGGATACCCAAATGATCGAGTTCTCTAATTAAACCATAACTCTCTTTCCTCTCTCCTTGGTCTTCTGTGTTTTCTATTACACATGTTACCTCATTTGAGAAACCTATTGCTTCAGATATGGGTTATCACATCAACTTGTCTAAATAAATAAATAAAGAAAGAAAAGTCAAACCTTCCCATGTATCACCCCATTTGATGCCAAGCATGTTCTATCAAATACAGAATATTTTCCTCCATCCATGCAAGAAACTATTCCTCCAGCCTCTTCCACTATCTGCTCGAAGCAAGAGTTAAAATAGATGAACTCAGCATAGATTAATAGTTGACAAAGCATATGATGAAGCAGATTTACATGGTTAAATCAGTATTCCAGTTATCATGAAATCAACAAAAAATTTTCAGTATTGAGGATTTCTGGGAAAAGCAAAATTGACTCACCCGCAGTCAGACATTTTACAGAATATCTTCAAGGAGGAGCATCATAAGATAGCTAATAGTTCCAATTGGAGAAAACAAATTCTTTCTGATATTATTTATTTTTTGTAAATCGGAACAAATGCTTAACATAATAGATAATCAACTTTCAGAAAATCACAGGGCCCAATATCTTATATAATTTCATCAAATAAACATAAAATCTTCTGAAATAGATGGATAAATTTGGCTGACATCAGTCCTGAGTACCACTGGGAAAATAGGTTAGAATAGAAAATGGAAAAGCAAATTGCCAGCAGTCACAACAGATAAAATTTTGAATGCATACCCAGAGAAATTCCTTGATTTTTCTTGGTAAAAATTACAGAATAATTACCAGAACCCCAGCTGCATTATCCCATGGTCTTAAATTATGTTCCCAGTAGGCTTCAGAAATCCCCATAGCAACATGGCAAAAGTCTGCTGCAGAAGAACCAAATCTTCTAACCCCCTGCATGCACATGGACCAGGGGATGCCAGAAAGGGAATATTGTTACATCTTTAGTTAAAAGATCAACCACCTTTCAAACGGCTGACATTGAAGGTGAAGAAGCTACATAAAAACAATAAAATGTAGAAGAAATTGGTACCCTGCTGACTCCCGTAAAGAACTTGTATAATTCAAAATTGGTAGCCCATGCTTCATCATGGTCATATCCAAATCCAGTCACCAGAAGAGCTCGTTCTATCTTAGAACCAACCAAAGAAGAAAAGTAAAGCTAACTTCATAAAAACAAAATAAAGGTCTACGGAATTCTGCACACTGTTAATAAGGAAAAAGAAGAGAAAATAATGTATGCTTGAAGTTCAAACAACTGCAGAAGCAAATTGTTTGAAGTACAAGAGCAGCAGCATCAACCTTAGCAAAGGTATCAATTTAAATAAGCCCATTCAAAATGATCTATTTCCTAAAAGTGCATGACTTCAAAAGATACAAAATCTTCAACCAGAGTTTGCTCAAATATACTGCAGGCCAAATATGATATGATGTCACTAGTATCATCTGTTGCATGCAAACTATCAACACTTATCAGTTACAGAGTTAATCATCAAACAGAGAAGCATAGATCTGCATGTGGCTTAATGACTTACCCTATCTGCTTGACTGACATGAATTCTTTCACCATTGCGAAATGAACCTTTGCCTGAAAGAACGATATTAACTCATGAACCAAACACCCATGTCTTCATAATTATCTTTCAACAGAGAAAGTTACAGAAAAATTATCACCTGCTCCAGCAGTAAATGTATGAGTAACCCAGGACTGGTGCCCTCCAGAGAACTCAATCTACACAATCAAAATTCATAGTCACAATGAAACAAAAGAAAATCATTGTTATATTTCAGAGACTATTATTTCTTTCAATCTCAAAAGTTCTATTTGGTATACAAGGAAGAAGCATTCCATTATTTTATGATGCTAATTCAACACAAAAATGTTCATACAACTAAATCAAAATAACAGTCCTATACCTGGCAGAAATGAAGGTTTCCCATTAATTATTTCCTTTAAAAAAAAAAAAAAAAATCCAAACAATTAATATATTAAATAAATCTAAAGGGATTTTCAAATGTTATCCTTACCATCATCTAGTCTTTTAAAAGTGTGACAATAATTTGTGTTCCCATAACATTTCCATTTTTAAGCTTCCTTCTTCCCACAAGTCCAGTAGATGTCGTGCAAGTGCACGGCATTTGAATAAAATCTCAACAAAGCTAGAAGAAACTCATTTTCTCTAATAAGTCATCACGTTTCTGATAAAGAAAACCTGAAGCAAAGAGATTAACTTCATAGAAAATTTTGTAGAAGTATCCATTCAAAACGTAAATATTCTTCTGTTCAACAAATATTCATAGCTGAAGTTAAATCCTGTAATCTACTCCTAATTTAAAGATTCTTTTATTCCCTTTCCAACCCCTTCAATCAAATCAACTTTTAGCAGATTGACTAATATTTGGCCATACCAGAACCATGCAAATAGTATCATCAGCCAAAATAACTAAAAAGACTATTGAAGACCTCTAGCGAATTAAAGTAGAGAAGTACCATATGAATATGTAAAAGTACATATGTTTTACAGCTATCTCCTTACCACGGATGCAGCAGCTGGCTTCCCCCTATATAAAAGTCCAATAGAACAAGAAAAGCAAGGATAGCCATGTGCGAAGTTTGTAGTCCCATCTACACAAATTGGAAAAAGATAGAAACTAGATAAAATAAATAAGGAGTCTAGTGTTCAAACATGTTGCATCTAAAAGAAGCAAATGTAAAAAATTTGTAAGCACAATAGGCATGGAAATGTCCTCAGGTAACTATCAATAGCATCAAGTTAGAAAATCCAACCTACTCCCTAATGTAGAACACCTGTCAAAGTGTGAGAAAAAAAGCTTTAAGATTTGAACACCGGAGGGATAACATTGACTAATGTTTATCTTCAGGGGCCAACTTAATGGACTTTTACTTTTACAGATGAACAAGATCAAATACTGAATTAATATATTGAGACTAAATACAGGGGGAAAAAGTAAATACTAACAATAATAACATGGAAGAGGGGATCAGTATGCAACATGGTAGCTACAAAATAGGGAGTGGGGAGGTCATGGGTATAGGGATAATGGAGAAGATTCAAAGCTACAAAATAGAATAAAAAGACTTCTATGAGCTCTTTAATTTTTAAATGAAAATATACAGTTATTTTGATTATAAAATTGTAAACTCCAAGACTTTTCTGGGCAACTATTTGGTAGGTGAGGGAAAACACAAGTCACACCTTAGGTACAGAGTACTTATAAAGACAAAACTGTACCATGTAGAATGCTAACAAGTATAAAAAAGACATCAATTCTTACATGATTGACATTATTACTGGGGAGAAAAGAGAGGCAAAGGAGGAAAAAAAAAGGAAAAAAGGAATGCATATGTTGACAGTTTCTCCAAATTAATAGTAACCAGTTCAAAGCTAGCCCAAGAAAGTTTTCAAGATGAGGTTGGTATATATATATATATTAAGCTAAAGCATTTCTTATCCGGTAAAGAGTTCTATGAGGCCAACCCACGGGATCGAGAATCCAAAGATACTCAGAAGTTGGATCTCCCATAACTCCTCCCTCCTCTCCAAGAATTCGGTGATCTGGGAAATTCTTCTTAATATAACCCAAAACAGCAATCTCACCGTTTTTGTCAGTGCTGCGTAAACATTATCAATAGAAATAATAAGAAAATATTTTTGAAAGAGAATAATAGTAGCAAAAGACAATAGTTTAGTTCCATCAAGTGGAGGCTTTTCAGAATGAAGCCAAGCAAACTAAATGAACAACATTGCACCCAATAGATAGCAGGCGAGCAAGAACTAATGTTCATCCACGTATACAATGAGATATAAGAGAGGATAAAGATGAACAATTATGAACAAGCATCTCAGATTCTCATGGTACAGTAATAAAATAACTAGAATTCTGGTTACATTAAAAAGTGCCAGGAGCTCCTGAACTTCTGAAATTTTTATTTATGCACTCCAATTATTTTTTTCTGGATTAAGTACCTACCTGTATTTGTTCCTGGAGCTCAGAGTATATATAAGTAGAAATGGAAATGGTAACTCAGGGGGACTCTGGGCTTTATCAGGTGTCCCTGGATGCAGCAAGAAAATATTTGGCAACTCAGAATTGGAAAAGTTGGTGCCTCTTTTCCACCTATCTCAGTTGCTGGAGGGCTTGGAGTCAATAAAAATGGCAAGCCAGGAGATGATGGTGGTATTTTTGAACATTCTTGTGGAAGAGGAGAAAAAGAGAATGCTGGTGAGGTTGGGTAGAGAAGATACAGGAAAAGTAGAGGCTGAGGCACTATATAAAGTGGTGATAGGCATGGGAATACAGATTGTTAAGAAGGCGGTAGTGATGAAATAAGTGGGGAAAGGAAAAACACATCAAGAGGGGAAAGCAGGGTGAAGGGGGTAGTAGAGATGGCATGTATGTGTCTCACAAGACGGTGTTCTGTTATGACTTAACATCTAAACTGGATGGCAGTGCACATGTTAGTATGTTCTAAGAGTCCAAGTGCTTAATCACCCCCCCAAAAAAAAAAAATTGGAGTGCATGAATCAAAATTTCAAAAAGTTTAGGAGCGCCTGGCACTTTTTGCACTCCTAGTTACTTTATGAAAGCCAGAAATATACAATAAAAGCAATGCAATACAACAGATCAATGCAATTACTCCAGTATCATTCAACACTAGGTAGTAATGCAACATCTCCCAAATATTTATTCAGGATTACAGACAGCATTGGCAATCGAAATAATTATTACATCACTTGTCATTTATATTCAATATTCCATACATCATTTAGCATCCATCACAACATGGGTAGATTTACGAGATTGTCCTAATCTCTGAATACAATCAAATAGTAAATTATATTGTAGGGTATGACTCAATTGTAAGCGGGATTCCAGGAATCATACCTAGTCATTGATTTGGGAACAAAATGTGACACCTTATATAAACACATCAGGGAGGCAAGGACAAAAATATTTAAAAGATGGGGATGTCATACTCTATAGTATTCCCAATTCCAGCTCTAGTCCAATTCTAGCTCTCAAAACTGAATCAGAGATGACAATTTATTTATTTATTTATTTTTAATTCAGTAAAACCTGGAGTTTACTTAGTATCATTGAGTAGCAAATATATTTCATGTAGCAACTCATGGAGTTGGAAATACATGCAATCAAATTTATAGAGCTCCAGAAAGCATAAAGTTAGTGAATGGTGGATATTCAAACCCAATAGATCCAAGAAAAATGTGTTCATCTATATTTTCAGAAACTGAGGCTAGTGATAGTCAAGCAAAGAAGAATGAAGGGGAGGGAAATATATATGAGATTCTGTATTCCATTATATCTGAAAAATAAAAGCCAGGGAGACTGAGTTTCATCTCATTCTCAAAATGCTGGCTTATGAATGAAACATCAACTCAACTGAAAATCAAATTTTGGGTTCTGAAAGAAGCTGTAACCATAAAGCTAAATGAAATAGAAGATATAAAGACACAGAATTCGAAGTATAATGAATCTAATAGCAATAGAAGACTGGACAGACATGAGAGATACCTTCAAAGAAGAACATCATAAGGCAAAAAAGCAACAGCACAATACAAGACAGATTTTCTCATTAGAGTAGATTAATAAGAGATCAAATATTAGTTATCCATTTAAAAAGGGGGGGGGGGGGGAGCTCATAAACAAGAAAGACAAATTTGCTAGATCTATTTATATGCACATGATGCAAATTAAGAGCCACTTGAAACAAAGGACTTTGAATAACAATAAGTGATGACTCAAATTAGGATTCAGTTTGAAAATAAATGGTTTTAGTGTGACTCTCAACATTCATTTGAAAATATAGCAGTTAATTAGAATAAAACCCTCTGCAAGTGGAGCTCCATACTGGACTCTAATTGGAAGAAACTCATGGTACTTTATACCATATTGCCTTGGGAATTTGCCAATTGAGAAATCGATCATTTGTACTAACTTTTAGGTATCAAAACCAATATCATTGTACAACAAATCAGTAGTCAGTAAATAAAATTAAAATATGGACATCAATTTATCTCTCTAGATTAAAGAACATCAAAAGGATGAGAGTTTAATATGGAGAAAAAAAAAAAAACTTACTCAGTCACCAGATCAAGAGTGGCTTTGTAGTCAATAGTTCTAGGCTTATTTACATTATCCCCTATAACCTGAAAAGATTAGGGTTCTAGTCAGAAATGGAAGGCGTATTTCTCTCAAACTAGTAAACTGAAAGTACAATTGATGGTTGACTGGAGAACATTAACAAGAAACAAACTGAGGAATTCTTTGAAAATCAAGTACTACATGCTAAATGCAAAAGCAAGAGAACAGCCCCAGCAACAAGTTCACATGTTATCATTGAAATCCAAAGATGGACAATTTTAGGTGTGTTAAGAGGATAAATTTGAACCCTGTCTATCAGCTTAAACTTTTAGCGCAGATAACAATTTAACTTCATCTAACAAGGTGAAATCTTAATGCACAAAATATCAACCAGATATGCAATAAAAGAATGTCTATAACTTACGTTGGACAGAAAATATTTACCTTCAGAAAGATAAATGGCGAAAGACATTCAAACTTATTAAGGAGTTTAGGATTGTTGCTGTTTTTATAACCACAGAAGAAATATCTGTCAACAAATTCAGAGTGCATCAACAAACTGAAGCCACTCGTGGCCACTTAGAACATCAATGCCTAATTTAATGTAGAAAGCAGCAAACTTGTGAAAAGTAGTTAAAAGGTTCTCAGTCCTTTTGCAAGCTGGTTGATTCACTATTGGTCTGAGGCATGATTTTTTATTCTTCATGCATTGGTGAAGCTGTTTTACGGTAGTTCATGGAGTGGTAGTGGGCAGTCTGTCTGGCCTTCATATAGATAGTTATAAGGAAAAAGAATCACCATTCTGGATGTCACAGGTAGGTCAAAACTGTATTTGTTACTATAGCAGAATGTAAGAGATCACTGGCTAGACTTTTAAAGCTTCCTTCATGTAATAAGCAACAGTTTCTAAGTTCTTACGGTCTTTTCTGTTCCCTAGGCCTTGGGCGTTTCAACATGAAGGACCACTCACCTGAAATTTCCCTGACAAAACTGTATCCCTCTTATTTCCATCTTAGTTATGGCTACATGAGAGCATGGACAGAGTCACTTATTCTTATTTATGCAGTTAGATGCTTTCCCATATTTCCTTGAGTAATTGTTCTTTATGCCTAAAAGACACTTGTTTATGTTTCCTCTATTTGAATTTTGTGTCAAAATCATTTTGTCTGTCCAACACTATAATTGTCAGGGTTCTAACAAAGTTAACATGTAAGTCAGAGCTGGCAACACTCTCGTAAATCAGATACTCCACAGTAATTATGACATTATCAAAGGGTGATAGTTCAATTATTGTTCTTTTGATGGTATCCCAGAAGGTAGCACAGGGACATATACTAATAACAAGTCCCTCGTTCATCTATCTTAGTCCTCTTTTATTATATATATATATATATTGTCCTTTCATTCTATTCAGTAGAATTCACATGTTCCTGTTGCATTTGCGTCTCTAGTTTATTTCTTCTCATAATCTCATAATCCAAGACAATGTCCAATTCTCAGGGTAAACGACTCAAAATTCAACTGATAGACAGCATTGAACTCCTCAGGCAGTAATTGCTCCATCTGGACTAGCTATTCTTAAAACCATTCAGTATCTAGATGTCAGAATACGTTAAAAACTTCAAGAAAAAGATAAAACAAATTATGGGTCCAAAAGCACTGCTAGAATTTATCATATATAAGTGCATAATCATACTCTCCTCCCTCCCCACCCCCCAAAAAAAAAAAAAAAAGTTGGAAAAAATGAAAAGAAAAAGAAAGGCCTTGGAATAGAAAATTTCCCACCTGAGCACCAACTCTGGCAGCGCCTTCAACAGCTTGCATAAGCTGTTCAGCAGGTATTGGCCCAGTTGATTCAGCAGCAATTTTGAAGAACTGCTGCGTGCCTGGAACTTGAGACAACGCGGCTTTAGTCCGCAGGGTCCTGTAGGACAGTTTCCTACCAAACCCGTCTGAGGAAGCCTTATTAAAGCCTTGGGAATTTGCTTTTAGATTCTTTGTTGGTTTCAACGCTACAGTTGGGTGGTTATAAGGCAACATTCTCTGACAAATTTTGACTGGTGTCCCAGTGGAAAGGAACAGACACTTCCCCATTTCAGAGAATTTTCAGGGATTTCGACCTTGGCAGCAGTGTTGTGAAAGGAACAAGACACTGTCTTTTGCTTTCTGTTTCAAGAAAATGAAGACTCAGCGCACTAAATACCCTCCATCAGCCAGCTCCGCCACCACATAATTTCCGGCAGGAATTTCTATTTTTTCTGGAAAATCAGGCTTACGCTGGTACTCATCACCTTATCCAGTTTCCCAAACGCAGATATTTTTTTTTTTTCTTCTACAAGATTTTTTTTTTAAGGGTTAATATCCCCAAAATATCCATACTACCCGATTTTTTTAAGGGTTAATATCCCCAAAATATCCATACTACACGATTTTTTTAAGGGTTAATATCCCCAAAATATCCATATTACACGATTTTTTTTTAAGGGTTAACATCCCCAAAATATCCACTTTGACCATAAAAATCACAATATTATACTATATTAGATTTTAATCAATTAATTTAACTATACTTTTTTTTTTCTCTCTCTGAGTTGATTTGAGAGGCAGCTCTATGAATCGAATAGAAAAACTAATTGATGATTTAGGAGTTTCCTCTTTTGCTTTATTTTGGTTTTCAACATTTCTAGTATCGAATAATCACTTTAAATTTATTCGAAAAATACATAATTTATGTGTAAAATATATAGTAATTAATTAAATAGGAAAATATATTGTCTCTATTTCACCCTAAACATACTTTTGCATAGTTTTTCTATTTTAACATCCACTTTCTTAATGTTGTATTTGGATAGCAATTCTAAATGAATAAAATGATCACTTTTTTTCCCAGATAAGATTTTACTCTATTTGGACAACCTTCAGACATAAAAAAAGTATTGTCTCTTTCACTCAAAAAAAAAAAAAAAAAAAATTGAACCTATAATTATAAATTTCTTTCACACATTTTATCATTAAAAACACATTACTAGTTACCATTTTAATAACTATTCAATGGTACCCTACTTCTTTGAAACTGTGAAAAAAAAAAAAATCAAAAAATGTATACCCTAAATATCTCAACAAATCTTGTTAACGACTCTTCTAGTTAGGGATGGCAACGGGGACGGGGATATGCAGGGAGTCCTTTCCCATCCCCGGTTTTCACATATATTCCCCATCCCCTGCTGGGAATTTTTTTTTCATACCATTCCCTCCCCGTTGGGGATTGGGGATCCTCACGAAGAATTTTCACCACTTATTTCTGTATTATTAAATAATTATTATGATTTATTTTAAAAAAATTTTAAAATTCCTACTATAATTTTATTTTTATATAAGTATATAATTAAAAATATTATATAT
>JAXGGT010000001.1:15219642-15242683 GCA_035583425.1 Marsdenia floribunda
TAAACTTATAATCGCGAGCCTGAATCGTCTCATGAAATATGAGCTGCTTGTCACATCTTGTTGTTGTGTTATCATATTTTGTCAAACCTTGTAACATGTTGTAACATGTTTTAACAGTGTCACATCCATGCGGTCATGCCAACTGTACCCCCATGTCTTACTGTTCATTGTATCAACATTTCAAATTCAAATTATATTTCAAAAATATATATATGAATTTAAATAATAGAATATTAATATATAATAATTTTTAATAAATATATAATATTATAATTTATTTGTAAACATTATTCGAGTTTACTTGAATAATATTTGAGCTTAAAAAATATTTGAGTTTGTTTATTATTTTATTAAAATTTGAAATATTCTTCTCTGTTGTTACCTCTGTTGTGTATCGATTTCATGAACTCTCAGATCATAAATGAGACTCATACAAACTAATTTAAACCTTCTTGATGAGTTCAAATAAGGTTTATTCACAAATTATTTGCATCAACTCATTAACAAGGCTAGTTGGTAGTACTTATTCAACTTTTGCATGTTTTCAACTGTTGTACCTACGTTGAAGTAACGCTATAGGGTTTGATTATTTCAATCTGGGAGAGAGTTAGTATTCTTAGTCTAAAAGTTTTGTAACAATTTTTACAAATTTATTCCCACACAGATATATATATATATATATTTAATCTAAGCTCTACCAACAACTAGTTAATCTAAATTGAACGAACGTGATTTCCTTTAAATAAAATCTCAAATTCAAACCTTTTGTATGAAAAATGAAAAATTGGTCGGTTTAGTCCTTTAACTATTTTTGTTAATTAACTTAAGTCCACAATCTTTTGTTTAACTTGTTAAGTCCTTTCGGCCAAAAATTTGAATTTTTCAGCCAAAATTCATCACGTATCGAGCACGTGATAATTTTTTAAGGGCAAAATCGTTCTCACACTATTTTCTAGACTGTTTTATTGCAAATTTTGTATTCTTGTTAAGCATTCTTGTATCCCTTTGCCAAAAATACAACTACCAACTTGACCTAATAAGAGAACAGACAAAGATGTGAGAATGATTTTGCCCTTAAAAAATTATCACATACCGGTCGAAAGGATTTAACGGACTGTTCGTAAAAAAAGTAGGACTTACCAGGACCTAAGATTGTGAATTTAAGTTAAGGAACGAAAATAGTTAAAGAACGGAACCCACCAATTTTCCATAAAAAAAAAAAAAAAAAAAATCACTTTTTCCATATGCTATTTGACAGAGTATACACCACGCTCCAATCAAACAAGAATGAAATGATGGTCCGCTGGAGCCTCGCCGTGTCTGTCACTCACTGCATAGCGTCGCGGGTGGAGTTGTTTTTTTTCCTTCTAAAATGAAAAATAATTTCCTAACAAAATTCTCAAACAACCGATTTTTGTTTTTGTTTGCTGAAAATTAATATATATATATATTTATTTATTTAAAAAATAATTTTTTACTATGATACTATAATTATTTAATTTCTTAATCTCGATCTTATATTTTATTTATATTAAATTAAATTTTATAAATTATTTACTATTATTTAATTTAATTCTTTTAACTAATTATTTAAAATAATTTGATCATTTTAATTATATATTTATCAAGTAATTATATAATTATATAAATTAGTTTAAAATGTTTAAAAAAATTACTCATGTAATAAATAAAAAATCAAAAAGACTAAAATTATTTAAAATTAGTTCATACGATCAAATTAATTAATCGTAAACTATTATAATTTATGGTACCATTAAAAAAATTAATAAAATTTAGTTGGAAAATGTAAAATAATTAGAAAAGGAATGTGAAATTTTTTCAAAAAAAAAAAAAAATTCATTAATCCTCTCAAAAAGGTCTTCCTAACGAATCTAGCGTAAAACAAAAATTTAGCAGGGGCATCTGAAAATTACATTTCTTAAATAACAAATTTACCCTCAAGCTAATTCCCAATTTCCCTAGAATGATTCGTGACTGAATACACCGCACCTTTAAGGAATGGGAGGGTAATTTCGTCATTAGAGATAGAAAAACCTGAGGTTTATTATATAATATATATATATATATATATATATTGTAAACAACGTAATGTAAAATGCTTCGAGAGAAAACAAAGGTATGATGAGGTTTGCAGACTCTGAAAATTGGAAGACTTTTGTGTAAAGCATCCAACAGTTGGGTTGGAGCTCAGTATTTCATCAAGAATTCGAACTTTTATTTTTGGGTTTTTTTTCCTTTCCGGGTACTGATTCCTTCTTCAGATGCTGGGTATTTGAGAAATCCCATGTTTTTATCTGGAAATTCTTTTTTTTCCTTTTTTTTTTTCCCCCCTTTTTGGGTGGCTTCTGATTGGAAAGTTTAGAATTACTGCATCTTAGTTAGTTATTGACTTCTTGTTGAATTTTTAAGGTAATCCTTGGAAATTATGTTTACTAGTCTGATCCTCCTATATTTTGTCTTTGTTTTTTGAAAATGATTTCAGAGCTTGATCTACGGAAATGAACTGCAAAAGACTAAATTATTTATATATAAATTTATTTCTTCTGTGATTTATTTTACGTTTTTAGGGGTTGATATATTGATTACATGAGCATGAACTTTTGGGAATTTTCCGTACTGAGTTTTTATGTGAATTGAGCAGGCCACTGGGGTGGAATTGGAAAGAAAAAAGGGATTATGGGATAAGTGGTTCTTTGTTTTGGTCAGTGGTAAAGTAGGAAGAAATTTGTTACACAACGTTTTTATTTTTAATTTTTGATTATATATATATATATATGTGCGTGTGTGTGTGTGTATTTACATGTTGGGAACTTTTTAGATGATTTTACTGCAAGGAATTGCATTTGCATAATGTTGGCTTTACATTGAAGGTATAGTCCTATCTACAAATAGTCAGAAGAAGGAAAAAGGGAAGTTTGTGTTTGGGTTGTTGAGGAAAACAATGGGCAACTGAAAGTATAATGTGACAGATTTTACATTGCTAAGAGGAAAGAGTAATTGAAAATATGAGTCTTGGTTTTCTTTCCTTACTTTTTTCTTCCTCTTGTATTGCTCTTTACAGTTGAAAAATTTTCTCTTGCAATTAAATCCAGTATCATATATGTTTCACTGACAATGTTAATGCTTCTCCTTAGGTGCCCTTTGGTGGTGGATCTTTCTTCATATTGGAGGTACCTTTCAGAGTTCTGAATCAGAGATATCCTATTAGAATAAGTGAACCTTGTATTCTGGGGCTCTGATTTGGAGTTGTTGGAAAGGCTACTAAGCATGAGTTATTTGTATGCATAAGTGTTTGCTCGGCTGGATGTTCACATTGCTGACATTGAAAATCATTAATGGACCGAAATACAGGGAAAGGTATGACAGGTCAACAGATGAACTATGATCAAATTAGATATAGTTCTGTGGAGAATAGAGCTGAGGGACTTGGTTCTGCAAATCAAAGATTTTTCCAGGATCCATCCAGTTCAATTAACACTAATATAAGACCTCCTGATTTTGGCATGCCTGTTGGAGCCAGACCTGTTTTGAATTATTCCATTCAGACAGGTGAAGAATTTGCTTTAGAATTTATGCGGGACAGGGTCAATCCTCGACAGCAATTCCTTCCAAATACATCTGGTTCTGAACATAATGTTGGTAGTTCATATATGGATCTCAAGGGAATTCTTGGAATATCTAGTATGGGTTCCGAGAGTGGGTCTGAGATTGCAATGATTGCCCCAGGAGAGAAGAATCAAGTTCAAGGGCATGCAAGAAACAATTTTCCTTTGAATGAAGGACAAGTTTTATACCAGCCAATGCCATCAGTTAATCAAACCTCATCAAGAAATAATCATGCTCGCATGCTTCAGAATCGTAGCACTTCTGGAACATCGAGTGCCTCATCAGAGAAATTGAAATTTCTCTGCAGTTTTGGAGGTAAAGTTTTACCTCGTCCAAGTGATGGCAAGCTTAGATATGTGGGAGGTGAAACACGTATTGTTCGTGTAAGCAAAGACATTTCTTGGGTGGAGCTTCTACAGAAAACATTGGCAATCTACAGTCAAACGCGTATAATCAAGTATCAGCTTCCAGGCGAGGACCTTGATGCCTTGGTGTCAGTCTCCTCTGATGAAGACCTACAGAATATGATGGAAGAATGTAATATGCTTGAAGGTGGATCACAGAAACTTAGAATGTTTCTGTTTTCTAGTAGTGACTTGGATGATTCTCAGGTAGGGCTGGGGAGCATGGAAGCTGATTCTGAGGTCCAGTATGTTGTTGCTGTAAATGGGATGGATTTTGGGTCAAGAAGGAATTCTATTGCCATGGAAAGCACATCAGGAAACAATTTGGATGAATTACTTGGTCTAACTGTTGAAAAGGAGTCCAGTGTGGTTGCTGCAGACTTGGGTGGGATTAGTCCTACACAAATTTTAGATGGAAAACCTTCTACTGGCCAAGCTTCTCAGGCCATGGAGCGAAACTCCCAGAATTTCCATGGTAAGCCAGTTCATGGAGAGGTTGACAGGCATCTCTCACCAATTCAACAGGGAGAAAGTTTTCCCAATATAGATGGAAAAAGCACTGTTCAGGCATCTGCAAGATTACAGAGTGACTATGGTTCCGACAGATCCAACTATCCTGTAGCTGTAGAAAACTCAGCTTCACAATCTGCTCAAGGGCGTACTGCTCGACAGGGAGGCCTGGCTGAGGAGCAGTCCTATGGCAGCGCGCATGATCCTGAAGTGTTGGCTACTGAAGTGAAACTAAATCGTGATAGTTCATTCAGGAAGAAAAATGAGTTCATTAAAGATCAGTCTACAGATAAGGATTTGTTTATGGAGATAAAGATGAAAAGAGAGAGTTCAAATCAGAAACTGAATGAATCTGAGATGGTGCAGCTTTCAGGAAATAAAAGCACGGCTTCTTCAAGTCCACATGACATTGGCACCGTGAAAGTTTCTAAAGATGAAACACCAGTCATTTCCGTTGCAGAGTATATGGCAGCTGCCGTGGTACCAACATCAATAGTTGGTGAAAGAAATCAGCATACAGTTCAGAGTTCTGTGTCTCCTGAATTTGTCAAGGAAGATAAAGTTGATAAGTTTAACCAAGATGGGCACTTCTATATATCCAGGAAAACATCTGCTGATAGCTTTGGTGAATTGGACACATATCCAACTGAACCCAGTTATGAAGCACCAGTGGTTCCTCAGCGACCCTTTCGTTCAGAACGAATACCAAGGGAGCAGGCTGGGTTGAGTCGTTTATCCAAGTCTGATGATTCCGCTGGTGCCCAGTTTCTGATGCACAGTCAATCTAATGCTTCCCAGCAAATTAGTGAATCAGTTGAACAATTGCATGAAAGGAGTGAAAATGTTACAGAATCAGTTGATAAGATGCGTGAAAGGAATGTCACATCAAAGCCAGAAGATAATGCATCTTCTGGAAAAGCTCTGCACCATAATTTTGTTAATGATAAACTAGAAGGATCACATAAGGTTGTAGAAGCTGTTGATAAATCCCATGTTATGAATTCCAGTAGTTGCAAAGATGGTTTTGATTCAAAGGCTGTATTTCCTGATAAAGAAACTTCTAGTCTGAGTCATCCTGCTGCAAGCCAAGATATTTCTGGAAAAATCCAGAATGAATCAGCTTCTAGAGTATTGGAACTTCCATTGGGTGATATAGTTCCCAAACGAGCGGAAGGAAGTAGCAAAAAGGTGCAAATACAACCAGTGGTGGGAAGAGAGCCTCCAGTTGCAGCTGTTCCAGAAGAGAAGCTATCTCCAAGTGTTGCTGCCCCTGAGCGTGCAGACATTCTTATTGACATTAATGACCGATTTCCTCCTGATTTCTTATCAGATATATTTTCTCAGGCAAAAGTTACAGATGTCTCATCAAGGGTTGCTCCATTGCCCCGTGATGGTAATGGCTTGAGCTTAAATATGGAGAATCATGAACCTAAGCGTTGGTCCTTTTTTCAGAAGTTAGCCCAAGATGATTTTGTAAGAAAAGATGTCTCTCTTATGGATCAGGATCATCTTGGTTTCTCAATGCCTTCCAATGTTGAAGAAGTAACATCTTTGGAGTATAGCTATCAACCTTCAAAAGAAGGTGGTGTTTCAATTAGTCACATAGATTCTCATGCCAATTTTGGTACTGATGTTCAGCAACAACCTCATGGCTTCATTGGACCTGTTACTATGAATTTGCCTTCAGATTACAATCCTTCACAGACCCATACTATTCAAAGCATGCAGTTCGATGGGCCTACAAATTCTAGAATGCCTGAAGGGGATTATCAGGTAAAGTATTGCTAAAACATTTTTAAATATTCCTTCTTGTCTTTTTCCTTTTCTTGTCCTTTTTCTCTATGTATTTTTTCCTTTAAAGTAACACTCTTCTTTTACATCTTTTCTGTGTTCAATTCTCCATCATATTAATCAAAGGATGAGAACATAGAATCTCAGGGTACAGGTTTTCCTCTTATTGACCTCTCTTTGGGAGATTTTGATCCTAATAGCTTGCAGGTATGTTCTCAGTTAGTATCTTGTGCGAAATTTGGTGACCGAATAATGTGATTATTAAATTACCACCTACTTTTATTTATAAACTTAACACACACACTCACATGTCGGCTGAACACAAATTCTCAATAATGGGTCCAACATGTGCACAATCAACAAAGAAACAGGGTGGATCCAAGACTTGAACACTAGACCTCCTACTCTAATACTATGTTAAATTATCTACTCTAAAAGTTTAAGCTGATAGAGAAGGTTAAATTTATACATTTAATAGTCATAAATCGAGAAACTTGAAGGTTAAGATTTTTGCAAATATTTAACTCTCTTAAGTTTGATAAATTTTCAACTATTTGGGGTGTGGTCTATTGAGCTTGTTAGGGAAGACTCTGGAGAAAGGAAAACGTCAAGAAAATTGTCGTTAATATAGGGAGTTACTTTTAGCAACAGAAAGTAGCAATTGGGGAAAATAAATGTTCTTTTTCAGTTTAGACACAAGTTCAGGTCTCTGTTTGGATCTTGTAAAACAATTACGGAACTAGAGCCACTATCTGGACATTGTTCAAAAATAAGATCACCATAGCACATCTTCCGGATCTCTGTTTGTGGAATGACAATTTTACAATGTATTGGTTTCAATACCTGCACCCTTTCTTCATTTACAGATACATTAAACCATTGCTAACTGAATCAAAATT
Source organism: Marsdenia floribunda (assembly GCA_035583425.1). Lineage (NCBI taxonomy): Eukaryota > Viridiplantae > Streptophyta > Magnoliopsida > Gentianales > Apocynaceae > Marsdenia > Marsdenia floribunda. The sequence continues at coordinate 15,226,874 of JAXGGT010000001.1, forward strand.
TATTTGCCATTATATTTTAAGTTGAAAGTAAATAATTTAGTGGTTGGGATATAGATAATATATTTCATCCAGTTATTATTAAACTTTAAAATAAAAGTTTTGTACTTGGAAGTGCAAACAGGGTTCAAAAGGTACTTTGAGGTACATAATAACCACAATGCTTAAGCAAACACTGATTGTGTCTGTATTATTTATTCAAATTTCTTTGGTAAGGGGACGTTTAGATTTTTTAGCTGCCAAAAGTATGTCTGTTGTATAGCTTGGTACATAGGATGCTTTTTAATTGGCAAAAGAGAATTGTCATGCATGGATAAGAGCCCAAAACATGGGCACTACAGTGGAAATCAATTTTAATTCTTTGTTTTACCGAAAATTTTGTTATTTGCTTCTAATTAAACTGATTATTTTTTTTGCTGTCACGGAGTTCAAATTGAGATGCTGCCATTGCACTGCTACTTTTCAACTCTTAGTATTGATGTTGGTTAAGTGATGATCTTTGATTTGGGTCATTGCTTTGGTGCTATTACTGATGCATCTACCTGAAAATGAACATGTGGTGTTCCTCTTAGTAGGAGATAATAACTATCTTTTGTTTACATATGACATTGAAGCAGTCATTGTGCAGCCTGTTTTCTCTTTTCATCCTTGTCTAACATTGTTATGCTGATACATTTGTGGTGCCCTTCTTCTTGGTGATCTATTGGTACATTGCGTAGGAATTCTAGAAAGGTTTTGTGGAGGAAACTTAATTGGAAAAGTAAGTATAATATTGGGTTAATTTAGTGGTCATTTTGTCTTTTGCTCTGGCAGATTGGAACTTTGTTCTATGCATTAAACTCACAATAGCATTTTTAAAATGATGCCTGGAACTTCATTTTTTTATTTCTTTCTTCCTTTCATTCCTTTTTTTTTTTTTTTTTTGTGTTTTTGTTTTTGTTTTTTGACTTCTGGAGTGAGTACGTCTTTGATTTGTAAACTGGTGTATGGAGGTTTATTTCTTTTTAATTTACCTTTTTAGGAAAAGTTCATAAACTAGATTCATATGCTTAAATCCTTGTAAAAGTTGTAATTTGAGCATTCACTGGCTTTCAGATACTAAGAAAATTTTATGTAGCATACAAAATTCTAAAAATCGTTCGCATCTTTGAGTTCTTCCCATGTAGTGTTTTCAGTGAGGTTTTATGGCTTCCCATGACTCTCCAGTCACTTCCATGGTTGATGAACTGATGATTTCTACTTTAGTTATCTTATTGGTGCTTGCTTTAGTGATCTTGTTGCTTTGCCTAGAGCCTATAGCATGGAGTTTCAGTTGCTATAGCATGGAGTTTCAGTTGTTAGTATTCGTGTACATATCAGTTCCACATATTTTCTTATGGTATTTAAGTCATTATTATTTGTCTGGTTTGCAATTTTAGATCATTAAGAATGAAGACCTTGAAGAGCTAAGGGAACTGGGTTCTGGAACATTTGGTACTGTTTACCACGGAAAATGGCGGGGAACAGATGTTGCCATCAAGAGAATTAAGAAAAGCTGTTTTACAGGTCGTTCGTCTGAGCAGGAGAGATTGGTAAGTTCTCTTTTTAGTATTGTGATTTTCCTTTTTACGTTGAATTACCAAAAAGGATTGGTTGTATTTTGGAACATTATGTATACATTAATAAGCATCACTCTAGCCTCAGTTTTGATTCACCAAAGGAAGAGAGCAGGATGTCTATTTTTTTTGTCCTAGCTATGTAGTTTCTGTAGTTTCCAAAAAAAAAGCTTAGATGTATACCCATTAGATATTTAATGCTATTAGCTTGATTACTTATATTAATCTTCTAAACTTCTGAAGACTGTGGAGTTTTGGCGCGAAGCAGAAATTCTTTCAAAACTTCACCATCCAAATGTGGTGGCATTTTATGGCGTAGTGCAAGATGGACCCGGAGGGACGCTCGCAACAGTAACGGAGTTCATGGTGAATGGTTCCCTTAGACATGTGTTACTTTGCAAGGACAGGTAAAGCTGTTCTTGTATTCTGAAGCCCTTGGAAAAATAATGATGAAAGTTTGTTTAGTGCGCTCTTTTCTGCAGCTTTTTAACTTCCTCAATTGCCTCAGGCATCTTGATCGCCGGAAGCGGCTCATAATTGCAATGGATGCAGCTTTCGGTATGGAGTATTTGCATTCCAAGAATATTGTACACTTTGATTTAAAGTGTGATAACTTGCTTGTCAATTTGAAGGATCCTTCTCGACCCATCTGTAAGGTGAGTGTTTTATTTGATAATGTGGTACACTTCACCCAAGATTTTTCTACACATATTTGGCTAAGTTTTAGTTGAACAGAGCTGTACTTTTGATTATTAATCTGGTTTCTAATGTCAAGCTTGTACAAAGGTTTGACATTTTCTTGTATTTGTTGAATTGGATGAACATACATAATGATTAATTTGGTATCTAGAGTTATGAATCTGTTTGAGCCTTGGAGCTTAATCATCGGTTGTAAGAACATTTGATGTTATCCAGTGAGGAGAACAAATAATAATGAGTTAATGATTCAATAAAGCATTATCTTACAGCTATTATGCTCTGATTTGTGTGCAGGTCGGTGATTTTGGGCTTTCAAAGATTAAAAGAAATACCTTGGTTACTGGTGGTGTTAGAGGAACTCTACCATGGATGGCTCCAGAGCTATTAAATGGTAGTAGTAGTAAGGTTTCTGAAAAGGTAAACTGAATTTTCATTTATTTATGAGTTTACATGATAAGGAAGAATCTGGTGTAGTATTTTTTATTCTTAATGACAAATATACACCTACTGTGCTGAATATTTAATTACAGATTTTCCATATTGCTCGAACCAATCTTTTTCTGTGTATAACAAATTGGTACTCCTTTGTCTCATATGCAGGTTGATGTCTTCTCTTTCGGGATTGTACTTTGGGAAATTCTTACTGGTGAGGAACCCTATGCCAACATGCATTATGGAGCAATCATAGGTTAGTTCATCGTCATCAGTAACTTATCTGCTTAAATAAAGTATCCATTTTTATAGCTTATATTAGCTAAAGGAATAGGAGCACAATGCTTTGTTTTGATTCCTTGTTTGTTGCAAAAGTTCTTCTGAACATTTTAGCTTAAATAAAGTATCCATTTTTATAGCTTATATTAGCTAAAGGAGTAGGAGCACAATGCTTTGGTTTGATTCCTTTGCAAAAGTTCTCCTGAACTTTTTAGGTGTTATCTGCATAGCTTATTGGTGCTATTTTTTTATCTTCTTTAGTGGAACTGTGGAAGAATGTTCGTATTCCTTGAACTACTTGCATTACAATGTGATCTAATCTGAAGCCTTTTGGTGCCTTCATAGCTAACACCTGCCATAAATTAAAAAAGAATATATTCCTGCTTCCTCAACAAAATCAGTTGCCCTTTTTTCTTTTGTTGGAAAAAAGTGGGGAAATGGTTCTACTGCCTACTGGAAAAGAGAAGGGGTCTTGAGGGGTTTGTGAGGGATAATGAATTTGCCTATTATGTTGCAGGATGAATTCTTGTTATTTTCTGAATAATTCCGTGTCATGCTACTAAAACAACTAAACATGGATCTCAAAATTTGTATCTTCTACCTCGAAGTATTTCTTAATTCAGAACCTTTCTTTAGATGCTCTGTATCCTTGATAGAAACCCTTGATAGAAACCTAAAATGCATGGACCCATTTTAACTTCTTGAAAATTGGATTTGCTCAGCTGTGGGACTAGAAAAGAAGAGGTGCAGTAAAAAAATCCTTTTTGTTGCAGGCCTTTCATCCAACCTCCAAAAATATATACAAAATATAATCTTCTCACCATATCAATGTTTCAATCTGAGCACTGTATCATCTTATGATGGCAAGTCTTTGCCATATGTTAGAGGGTTGGTGCTGCAGCAAATGACTGTTTCTGACATGCATAGTTGATTCTTCTATCTGAGATATCTCTATTTATCTTTACTTTTCCAAGGAAATAAAGGATATACATCAATGACTTTGTGAACTTGCCAAAGAAGATACTTGCTAAAAGTAAAAACAAAAAACTCATATAGAGTGATTGAGATGGACACAGATTTGGCTTCCTATTCTATCTTTTTGAAATTCTGGAAAAGCTGATCAATCCATAACATCTATCAAGATCTAATAACCAGCTTCGGTTTGGGTTTTTCGACTTCTGTGAACTCTTTAGTGAAGAACATATGTTTAGAACATAGAAATCATCTTGTAGAAAGTGGTGCATTAATTAGGATGCTGGAAACAAAATGTGTGTTCCATGATAAAAGATGTCATTTTAAAATGATAATATTACATTGGTCCCATTTTTTTTGGTTTGATGGTGACAAAATTTTTTGCCTGTCTGCTACTTTATTACTGTTGCTAGATGGTGGCATGGTGAGTTTAAGCTTGATTCAAAATCTTTGCAGCTCATGTGTTTTTTCAAATTTCTAATACATCTTGCATCAGAGCGGTTTCACTGTGTGGCACATGAAGTCCTAGTGAAATTCTCAACTTTTTAGGCTTCTTGAATGACTTATAGTCAACATTGGATGTGGGAACTTTTGGTATTAGATGATATCAATTTTTTAGCAATTCTTGTTTTCATCTATTTGTTGACAACTTGTATTAGTTGATGCACATTCTATGAGCTGTATTTTCCAACTTCTATTAAAAGAATTTAATTCCTCTCATGAAATTTGAATAATGGCATCTTAGTGTGGCATAAGAGAAGTTTTATGGCATTAACTTGCAAAGGTTCTACACTTCGTCGAGTGTAGCTAGAAAGAGTATCAGTAATCAAAGATGGCTTCCTTTTCCTTTTAATGAGTTGAACAAATGGAATGAATTGCCTCTCCATGAAATATTTACATCATTGGAAGTCAATTTAATGATATCTGATGTGGACATTTCCCTGGACAGATCAGGGATGTATCTTAATGATTTACTCTAGTCTGCCTCTTGGAATTATGCCAGAGAACATCTGGTGTATTTATTTTCAAACATAATAATGTCATAGGAAAATTTTTCATTTTAGTCCCTTAACTATTTACATTTCCCCAAGTTGGTCGTACAACTTTAATTTTATCCAAATTGATCATTTATCTATTTTCTATTTCTCAAATTGGTCTTCCCCAACCAAAATTGACAAAAATTTTATCACTTTACCGGCATATCCATTAAATCAAAAAAGTATTTTGATTATTTCATATTAGAAAAAAAGAAAAAATGGAATAGATATATCAAATTTATTCATATCTCTTTCCCTTTTCTTGAAGAAAGTGAATATTTTGGCTAAAATATTATATCTATATCTAACATAAAATAACCAAAATATCCTTTTAACTTAATGGATATGCCAATAACGTGATCAAATTTTGGCTAATTTTGGCCAGGAGGACCAATTTGAAAAATAGATAAAGGATCAATTTGGATAAAATTAAAGTTATAGGACTAACCCAAGGAAACGTAAATAGTTAAGGGACTAAATCGGAGAATTTTCCTAATGTCATATTACGACTTACAAGGTCCCAATATCCAAATAAAGAGTGTATATGTGTGTACATCTACATATATGTATGTGTGTGTGTTTTTCCCTCCACCTCTTAGTTCTTCACTCTCATACAGACACCCATGTACACCTGTGCACACGATATCAATGTATGTTTTGCTGCCTCCAAACTCCCTTCAACCATCAGTATTTTGCTTCCTTCACAAGCAAACTCCATACTGTATTTTTGCTAGCTTCCAATGTGTAAACGAGAGTACAAAAATATATCTTCCTGCTTCCCAACTCTCTCCAGTTCTTGATGTTTTGCTTCTTCGTAGTTCTCTAAAAATACTAAAGCTTCTATTTGTGTGAATGGATTATGGCTACCATATGTATCAGATGGTTATGAAAATCTTAATTCCTATATCACATCTTTCAGGGGGTATTGTCAATAACACATTGAGGCCACCTGTGCCAAGCTTCTGTGATCCTGACTGGAGACTGCTCATGGAGCAGTGCTGGGCTCCAGATCCTGCTGTACGTCCATGTTTCACTGAAATTGCTAGGCGTTTACGCCTGATGTCCACAGCAGGTCCGACTAGACCGCAAGGTTATACAAAACAGAACCAGATATCCAAGTGAGGAGATTGATTCTGTTGCTATTTATAGCCTTTCTAATTTTATTTTAGCAAGTTGCTTACATGTATTCTAAACTTCTGTGTCATATGAGTGGAAGTTTGAGCTCCCACTGCAGGTGTGAAAATAACATCAAGGTGTTTCCTTTCTTTTTCTTTTCTTTTTTTTTTTTTTTTTTTTTTCTTTTTTCTTGTGGGGAGGTGGGGGTGGGGCGTGGGTGAGGGGTTAAAAAACATAAAAGGTGTTTGAAGTAATTATGTGTGAAGTATGTGTAGAGGTCCTAGTTGTTGGACCTGGAAACTTGTCATTATATGTATAGCATTATTTGTATCTATGGGTATAGAAAACAAGATAAATCTTTCATTGGGAATATTTCAGTATTTAAGCAAGTACGTGCTAATGCTTTCTTATTAATGAAATGTAAAAGGTGTCTAGGGGACTTTACAGGTTTATGCTTGTTTCTTTGTTCACACATTCTAACATTTTGCTTGGAACAGCATATATATATATATATATATATATATATATATTGTGTCAAATTGTAATGAATAAATGAGCATATATACACACTTGTATGTTTGTAAACAAGTCATGTGGTTATGTAATCATCAAAAAAAAAAAAAAAAAAAAGTTATGTGGTTATGTGTGATTAGCCTTCTACTGACATCTTCCTTTTGTATGGAATAATTATTTACACTTGAAAATAGGTTAAGTGTAGGAGGATTCCATTAAAGGAAGGCTTCTAATAATTTGAGTAAAGAAACCTTATTAAGCTGATTTAGGTTTCTTGAATCACATTGCTTTAAGCCAAAGGTTCTTTTGCCTTGCTGTTTACACTGTTTTAAGCCAAAGGTTCTTTTGGCATTTAAGGGTTGATAGATGATATATGTTTTGTTCAAACATAATTTTGAGTTATAAATGTTTAAAATATTTTTAATCTACTTATTGCTTAATAAATTAGTTTCTTTTAATACAGAATTTGAAATAATAGTTTGTAATTTTTTATCAAGATGATTTAATTCCGTAAGTTGTAATTACAATCTAAGAAATTAAGAGTTGAAGTTAAGTTAAAGAGGTGAAAGAATTTTAAAGTAAAAAATAAAATAAAACTCAAATTTTTAAAGTAAGAATAAGATTTTTTTTAAAAATATATATATATAAAAAAGAGAATAAAATAATTTCATTTTCTCGTTTAAAAATAATTATAAAACTAATAATTTTTTTTTTATTTAATGTAAATGAATTTTAATTATAAATGATATTTTTATTTTTTAAAAAATTTTGAAGTATTTTTGCCATGTTTTAAACTCATAATTTTTTGAATGATAAATAAAATTGTTATTAATTGAGTTATGCTTTCCTTGAAGCATATATTTTAAAATGAGAAGGTTAATCTTCTATTAAATTACCAAACTATCCTTTGGGTTCCTTATTGTCTATCTCTATACAATTTAGTTCTTGTTTTTTTGGTAAGTTACAATTTAGTTCTTGTATTATCATATTAAGATGGCAGCATCACTATTAATAATGATGATGATGATAGATCGAAAGGGGCTTTCTGTAATACTGTGGGTTAATCCATAATCATTCTTCTACTGACAAGAACATCCCTTCTTCGTAAACTCTTATCTTTTGTCTTTTTCAGTTTTAGTATTAAAATTACAAAACTAGCCTCTTAGTTTTTTTTTTTTTTTTTTTTTTTTTATTTTAAAAAGTAAAGATAAATGAACATCCATCTAGCGTTCATTTATCACTATCACTTCACCATCATGGTTTTATTTCTCAAGCATGTGCTGTGCAAGATGACAAAATTATACATATTTTGATTCAATCAAAGAATTTATACATAGAATACCTGCCCTACATTCAATAAGCTCTCATGAGGTACATTAAATATAACACTATTTTCCCTGCAGATCTTCCTAAGGAAAGCATATACATAATCTATAGCAATTCTCTTATAGATTCTTGAATCCCTGCTTGCTTTAACTACTGTGTTCCCTAGTATGTGCACCACCCCAGTATCTCTGCAACTGTTCAAGAACTCCAGTTCATCTACTTCGGTATGGCTGCTTGCCTGACCAGAAGATGTCGTCGTGTTCCCATGCAGTGGAGATTTAACAGGTATAATAGAGTCAATTGATGAAATTGTCAGTTCAGCATTGGAAGAAGATGCATTCATCTCTTTCAGGAAACCGTCTCTCGACTGTTGTGTTTGCTGCCCATATAAGCTGTATTCATCTGAATCCGAACACCCTTCCATCATGGACTCAAGCCGAACAAACATGAACAGGTTGTCAAAAAGCTTTCTCTCAAACTCCTCGTCCTTCCTGTGGAGGTCTTTGTAACCGTATCTTGCAACACATCGGAACATGTGAAAGTTCTTTGGCCCTATCCGTTTCACGAGGAATCTTTCTTCTTCTGGAACAGTGTACACCGGCAGATACTTCACACAGACAAAAACCACCACTGAATGTATAGCTGGTAGATTTGTAATGAAATGTGAAAATATGTTCGGGACTCCACTGGCCAGTTCAGTGTAAACAAGTCCAACGCCAGGTACACGAACCAGTCCTAGACTCGGACCAAGGCCAAGAATCCATGCCATGGAGACCTTGCTGTGCATCTCAAACTCATATCGTTTTACATTACCAAAATGCCAGACATACATGATGAGAAGAAAGGCTCCTGCAATCACCAATGGTACCCAACCACCCTGATCGACTTTGAAAAGCACAGCAGAGAAGTAGGTACATTCCACCACCACAGACAAGAAAGTGAAAACCAGTACAAGAATCCAGTGGCAGTGCCAGACTAGCAACATTATGAGAGTCATGAGGAGTGTGGTTGCTAACATGACTATAACAACTGCCGTCCCTGTAAGTCACAAGATAAAAGAAAAGTTAGCTAAGGTCTTTGCAGAAGATTTGCTTCCGATATAATTAATCATGAGAAAAACTACCAGCAAATGAACATAAAATATTCCACTGTAATCGGTAGCATTTGAGGGAACATATCAATTAAGGAATATAAGCAATATCTTCTAATAGTAGAAAACAAAAAGAACAATTACTTGAGGAACAGAACCATGGCCACAGAAGCAGCAAAAGTTTCACTTCCACAGATGCAATGCGGAAACTATATGAAGATTACGGCTGGCGTGGCAGAAAGAAAGAGTATTAACCCTGTGATTGATCGTATAGAAATACGAACAGTCATGCTTGACATATTAATGGTTTCCTCAGAAGCCAATTAGATCATGGAATTTTGTTTCGGAAGACAATAACACACAACCAGACAAGGCTTAGCAAATATTTTGCAGGATTCAGGTCCAGTAATGTCTTACAAAAATATGTTGCGTGAACTCACCATATGCGTTGCCAATTTGACTCTGGTTTTTGAATCCAGCAGTCACAGCAATGCAGAGAATCATAAGAATCCAATTCATATCGGGTATATACACCTGCCCTAGAAAATTTTTTGATGTGTGTACAACCTTTACCCTTGGGAAACAGCCAAGTGCAACAGCCTGCTTGATAATTGAGAAAGTTGCACTTATGGTGGCTTGACTAGCAACAATAGCAGCTAGAGTTGCAATAATAAATGTGGGCCAGTAAATGCTGTCTGCATAATACAGTTTAAAATATATATATTAAAGAGAAATAAAATATGGCATAGCATAAATTAAATAGTTGATAATATTTTGATTTTGTCACTTCAATCAACATCATTCTTCAGTAATGGCATGCAGTTGAGTTCCGATTTCATCCACTCAGATCAATTTCTTCCATAAAAGTCACCCAGTCCACACATATAATCTACTATAAAATGGTTCCCAGTGAAGTCTAGCCCTTCATGTGTACTAACAGATCCCCAAAAGATGATACAGGAAAATTTTTGATCCCTAGATTGTTAAAAGCTGTATGCATCTAGGAAGTGATACTCTCTACATTTACCATAAGCAATTTTTAAAAGATTCTCAGAATCTTCGTATTGCCTATTGCCGCAGGAAGACCATATTCTTGTATAATTCAAGTATTGGAGAGCAAAGTAAGAGTGCTTCAGTTATCGAAAAATCTTTGGTATCCAACTATGAACGAAGAGAGATTCAAGATTAAAGTAACAGCACCTGCCTTTTAACTTAGTTTCTTAAAATAGAATCTGACAATAGCAAAAATACAGATAGCGTAAAATCTTCTGACTTCCATAACAAGAGCACAAGATGAGATTTTCCTTGTTCGAAAGATTTGAACTTTCAGTAACCAATCGAAGTATAAATATGATTCCTCTGAATTACTCTAAAGAGTGTCATTATACTGAAAATTAACAAATTCAAATACATAATCACACAGATGTGCAATGAGACTGCCCAGCATATAATAGTTGTTCTCATCAACGACACAAATCATATACATCTTATTTCTAGCATAATCCGGAATATAGCAGATCATCAAAGGTTTTAAAGAAGTTCGCTTAAGGATCTAAGCAGCTTTACTTCAACCAAGTGTATTAGTGGCAATGATAACCAAGAATCAATCAGAGATACCATTGTGCAGGGGTATAGTTAATTGCCGGATTCAGATATTAATGTTCCAAGAAACCACGAATGGCATAGTTACCTTATATGTAACGAATAGAGATAGCATTGTTTTCCACTTAAAAAGGTTCATATTTGATTAATCATTTTAATGTTATCCATTGAACATATGAAACATAGACCAATACCTCCTCATTGTGTAGCAGGGTTTCAAATAGATCATACTAGATAGAAGCTTAATTGAGACAAATGATTCTTTGTTGAAATTAAATGTAGATATTTGTATCAAAGCACTGTGAGTAAATATTCCACAAACCTGGAATGGAACGATAAAATGCATCAACAACATGCTCTCTGTTTTTCATTAGGTAGGCTGCCTGTCCAGAATAGGCTAAGAGAAGACAAGGAAATACTACAACAGTAAAAGCAAGCTGTACAGCTGAAACAGGAAAATGGGCAAGGTCTGCAAAAAGTGCCTCCGTTCCTGCAGTAGGGTGGTAAGTAGTTCTTAGAAACTGTGGACACTCAATTGATGAAAACATTTATACCAGAAGGACCTTCAAAGGGAAGGGAGAAAGGTATAGAGGGAGAATGACAGAAACCTGTAATGCTCAGCATGATCCCTCCAAGAGATATCCAACCGGCTTTGTGTAGCCTTCTAAAATACCGGAAGATATATACAGGAGAAAAAGCTTTTAGTACAGAACTATCATATTTCCATATGTTGAATATGCCAATCCCCCCAATTAACAGAAACCACAGGAGCACAATTGGGGCAAACAGCCAGCCAACCTTATCTGTGCCGTAGTGTTGCAAACTAAATAAGCCTACCAATATGACAACAGCAACAAGCACAACCACATCTGCAACAATGAATGACATGAATATGCTACCAAGAGACAAAAAGAGTAATCGTATACAGTAAATGTGGACTGATGATTTTCTAAGGAGTGGAAGATTACCATTTCCCATTTTTGGATGGTTCACCTTGATTCCACCCGAAGCCGAAAGAACTGAGAAAAGTAATAGCAATAAAATCATTTCACATGCCAAAAAACAAAAATGAAATAAACAAATAACTAATTAATTTCATCATATAGGAAGAAGAGTAATTTGTTCCTCATATAACCACCACATACAGGAGTCAAAACAATAAAATCTAATCTGCTCTCCATAATGATATCATTGAGGATGTGAGAAGTAATTTTCTAGCATTTAGTGATCGCAAGGAAACAAAATCAACATCGATTAGTAACTTCCTTATTTCTTCCAAACATACTCAAATTCTGCCAAAGATTATATGGAAATATGCAGAATAAAGCCACCACAAATAATAATGTGGGACTTCAAGTAAATGAAAAAATAAAAAATTTACCTGATATAGCTGGCGTAAGAATACCATCCCCAATAACCATGCAAGTACCAACCAAGACAAGCAAAAGAAGTGAATTTTTCCTAAATGAATTCGCTTCCAACCATTTCTTTGTTTTTGCAGCAAATGAGTTCTCATGGAATGTACTGCGGCTGTAAGTTGTCAGGTCCTCATCGGTCCGATGTTGATTAGGTATTGTTTTTACTTGTGCATGCCGACAGAGCAATGAGTAAAGGGCAAAAGTCCCCCCTGCATTTAGAGAAAGTATAAAATAAAACACTCGACAATATCAGTGAATTAGACAATGCAGCTGAGACACCTAAAGAGCTTTATTCTAAAAGGGCATAAAGGGCCAACAGTGAATCCTTCAGCGAGCAGAGACAAAAACAAACACCGTTGCATAAAACGAAAAATGAAATTCAATACTTAACGATAGTTATCTCAACCATGATTATGAAACAAAATAAAAATATAAAGAGACATCTTTCTTCTAAAAGTCATCAGTTTTACCCCCTCAAAAAGAAGCACCTCTTTCATAGTCTCGCTCCTATATTGCATCCAAGAAAAAGTCTCTTCATTTTTATTTGAAAATCAATAGAAATTGTATGAACATGCTATGCACAGACTGCTATAAGTTCTCTTCCATCTTCTATTTTCTTTTATTGTAAAGAAGTCACGGAAGTACTAAAAAAACCCAAAAATTTGTAACTTGTATTTTCTCAGTCTTTTAGGCTGAAGTTTGGTTCATATTTAATATCTTACTCTGATATCTGATTAACAATTCTATATTTTTCCCTAGGCCCAAACAAAAAATGGGAAATAAACTATGAAAAGAAGAATAATATATATATCTGTTTACCTTGGCCATTGTCATTAGCTCTACAAACTATGAAAACATATTTGAGGAGAGGGATGAGCGTAAGAGAATATATGATCAATGAAAGTGCACCAATAACATCCTCTGAATCTTGAATTCCATGGGGAAAAGTATTATAGAATACATATAAGGGAGATGTTCCCAAGTCTCCATATACAACTCCCAAACTCTGAAAGGCCAGCCGCAATAGCAACAAAGCCGAGAATTTCTGCATAAATAAAAGCCAATCAGAAACTGTAGCAGCAGAAATAACTCTTAAAGTAAATACCAAAGAATCTGCTTATCCTAAGTGGAACACAGATAATTAATTCACTGCATAACTAACGTTTCTGACATGTACGTGATCAGGGAAGGTTTTTTAAAGAAATTGACTCCTTTGAAAGGTTTAGTTTTATGTGAATCTGCAATTTCAACTTCTATTGCCATAAGTTCTGAAAAAACAAGCAGGTTTTCATTCTGAACTCACAGTTTTGTAACCCGCGGAGCCTATCACCCAACACCAATTATATGTATTATATAGTACCAAAGAAAATCCAAAGATTTACTTAGCCTTACATTTAGCTATATTGTCTTTCTACTGCTTTGATAGAGAGATCCATAAGATGAATTTAGTTAGCAACCATTAGACTAAAATAATCCATCAGTTGCTTAAACAATAATTAGTCGAAACCCAACAGAATCAAAAGAAAAAACCCCGCACAAATTACGCACCAACAAAAACTATAAGCTTATAGGTTAAGAGGTTAGCATATGCAAAAGCAGACAACCATGTGTATACACACAACACACACACACACACACAGAGAAAGAGAGACAACCTTTTCTCTGTACATGTTTCGCAATTTCTCAGCCTCCTCATCCATTGGTTGATCAAGCTTCTGGTCAAGCATCCACATACCACCTTTGGTTCCATTTTCCTCGTCAATTTCCATGGCAGAAGGCATTTTTCAGTTCTTGTATTCTCAAGAAAGCTGACGAAACCACTCTACCAAACTTGGATTCAATCAGCACCATACAATCAAGACTGAACAAAATCCAACCCAACTACAAAAGCCTAACGTTCAAAACCTATGGAATTTTAACAAAAACAAAAGAAACTAACCCCTACACCAGCAAGAAGCAAAGACTGAAAGAAAACAGAATATCTCAAAGATTCGATTTTTTTTAATACTTAGAAATGGAGCATAAGCCCTCTTGTGGGGTCAGCTCTCAGCGCAAGCTAATAAATTCCAGCCACATGAACAAAAACCCAGTTGGAAAAGAGAACCTTCACAAATGAAATAGTAATTAATGACCTAACAAAACTGAACAATCCAAAAGGCAATTCTCCTTTCCCCTTAAAATTTTTCCCTTTTTTTTTTTTTTTTTCTTCCTTTCCTCGCTTAAATGGATCCTGCACAAAATAAAAAACCTTCTCTTCTCATCCAAAAATTGCTGCTTCAAGAAACAAAAGAATAATATTTTCTTTTTCTTATTTTAAAAGAAACACCCAAAAATTGGAGAAAAATGGAAAATGATTGATACTGGAGAGTTTCAAAGATGAAGGTAGAGAGAAAGAAACGCCAAAAAGGCTGCAGAACAGAATAACAGCAGTCTATTTTACTTTGTGAGTTTTCTCTAAATATTTAAATAAGATATGCAGACTTTCGTACATTTGTTGCATATCTCTCTCTCTCTCCTCCATCAAAATCTGATCTCACCTCACTATCCCAGGATATGTACAAAATTCTCTCTCTCTCTCTCTCTCTCTCTCTCTGCTGTTTTTACTATAAGATGAAGATGATGATGATAGGGATGACAAGAGAGAGAGAGCAATGGTTCGTTCGGTAATAATTATTTCCAAGCAGGCACGTTTGTTACACTGACGTATCTCAGACAAAATAATTATTAATTTTGCCAAAGGTCTGCTTATGATTATTTATCTCCTCTACATAATTACTCTTCCTATTTTGTCACATTCAAGAATTTACTATATGTTTTTCTTATTATTTTTTAATTACTTTTTTATTTAATATTTTATTTAAAAAATAAAAATTTAGATTGTGTTTGAACTAGCTTTTATTTTGAGAAAAGTAGATTTTTTAAATTGAGTAAATTTTACTTTGAAAAATGAGGTAAATTTTATAGGTGTAATAATGATATAATTATTGGATTGTTAGTTTTTAGAATGATGTGATGAGTGATGGTTTTAAAATAATTTAACAATTTTAGCGGACATCACACCCTATGATTTGACAAAAAATAAATTAATATAGGTGTTGTTTAAACCAAAATCATCAACTTATTTTTAAAATAAGTAAAAAAACTCAAAATAAAAGCTAATCTGAACACACACTTACTAAATGTAATTTTTAATTACTAGTAGTTTTATTTATGTTTACGAAAGCTCATCAACTAATCGAGGAGGGGTCTATGGAATAGGGTTGTCTATGGTAAGAATTGAACCTAGGTTCTCCACTTGACAAGTAGATGGAGGCACATAAGTAAGAGAAGTCATAATATTGGACTAATTATAATTACTGTTTTATAATGATTAGAAGTCAAAAGTTATAACGTGTTATGTCATATATCTATAAATAGATAGATATTGCATATCTCTAAATTGGGATCCTAACTTTGTAATAGCAAATTTCTCGATAGATCATGTGGGTATAAATATGAATATGTAAATAAAAACTAGAGAGAGTTTTTGGAAAATTTTTCTTATAATTTTGGATATGTCAAAATTTTTAAGTTGTATATAAATCGTTATATTTGCCTTTAAATGATAGTGTTGATCCCATAATTTTTTCCTTTTAAGAGTTTATATGTTAACTCTTGTGTTCTCTTTATTTCAATATTTATAAACTACTGTTTATTACTATCAGTTTATATATATATATATATATATATATATA
>JAXGGT010000001.1:15260356-15293581 GCA_035583425.1 Marsdenia floribunda
TATAATTAAATTATATTTTAAATATTATAACTTATTATAATATAAATTATATTATAAGTCATTTAAATATAAATATTAAATTTAAAATAATTAGACTTTTTTGAATTGGGATTTTTTTTTTTCAAAATTTCGCTTAAACTCAAAAAAAATAGTTATACTTGTTTGGATACCAATCTAACATGTTACTGTTCATGTCTGGTCAGGTGGCAAAAAAAATGAATAAAAAATTCACTCACTTACTATACATATTTAATATATACATATTAAATATATATAATTCAAATAAAAAATCATCATTATACTAATAAAATATATTATTTTTGCCTCATATTTACTAAACAACATCTTACATTAGCCCACCTAGACAACATCTTACATTAGCCCACCTTACTTCTCGTTATTCTTTATCAAAAAAAGTTATAATCCAAAAATACCCTTAGATTTTTTTTTTAAAAAAAATTAAAATTTCTAGTAAGATATATTCGATTCTGACTTAAAACACGATGAGATTGACTATATCTATAAATTTTTTAGATCCGTAAAGTATTAACTAAATTATGCGTTTAAAAATATTTTATTAAGTACGAATACAAAACTAGTAATTGCGGCCTTTGACTGGCGTAATTAGATGGAATCTTTCGACCTCAATTCTTTTGTTTTTCTTTCTAGACCCAAGAATCTGACCACACCCAGTGGTAAATCGTCCTCCCTCCCTCATTGGGAATAAGAAAACTACTTAAACCACAAGGACCAGAACAAAAAAATCTACCAATTCCCCCCATTCATTCTTTATTGAGTTTGTAGTTAAAGTTGCTTTCTTTTTGTGGCTCTTCTTAATATTATATATATATAAATGTATATATATATCCGTCTCTAATGTGTGAATTCTCTGATTTTCCCATTGATTTATAATATATATATATATAGACATATTTGTTTGTAAATGGAAAACTGAAATGATAAAAGAACAAGATTTATGGAATTGCAGTAGAGAACACATGGATGGCGGCTATTATGATACTTAACATAACTGTCCATCAAAAGCTAGAAAAAGAACACGTTTTTAAGAAACCTTTCTCCCTCTCTCTATCTGTAATATTGTACTGGCAGTATGTATGTGTGTATATATGAAAGATGTACATCATCAGTAAGCATAGTTGGACAAGCTTCTAAAGTTTGACGATGGCTTCCCAGTTTTCATCTTTCGTTGAATCGGAGAGATTGAGAAGGGGTGAAGAGAATGAACAAAATAAAAAGGAGGAATGAGAAAAGCATGAAGAAAGGAAAGGGGAAGATGTAGACAAGCGTCCTGGCTGTCCCACGTGGAGGGATACTATTGGTTTTGAGTCCTGGCTCTTCCCTCCACAACAACCCATGTCAGAGAGAGAGATGACCCCTCCGTCGAATCCGTATTCTTAGCATTACAACACTTTCCATATTACTTCTCTATCTAAACCTCACTTTCCTTCTTTGTTTCTCTCTCTATTTATTACTCCTTCTTTGTCTGCCTCTTCTTTCTCTCTCATCCTTCTCGTATCCCTCATTCACATACCCTAACCCCTCATCCCCTCTTGCCTCTACCCTCTATATCTGTAGCGTGTTTCTGGCGATTAGCATTAGCAAGATTGAATTTTGCTGACAATTTTGAGGCTGATTGATCCCTTTGGTAAATTGGTACGTTGAAAATTCCTACCTGGGCCACTGTTATTTTCGAGAGGATTGCTGCTTTGGTCCTTTAGTAATCAAATTAAGCTGATTACAAGTTGTTTAGTTCTTTAGTGTTCATTCTCACGTGGGTTATTGTTGATTGCTTTGGCCGTTTCGGGTTTAAGTTTTTGATTTTCCTGTAAAGTTTTGATTTTTTTTTTTTTTTTGTTTTGTTTTGTAGCTTCGAGTTTACAAGTGAAATAAGGTGGGTTTTGGGTTCTGAATGTATCACACACTCGAGTTGTAATTGGGGTTTATTAATGGTGCATGTGCATGATCTTTTAATACATTTGATTCTTCAGTTGAATTAACTTTTCCTGTTTCTTTGGATATTTTCATTAGTTGTTGTAATTTTGGTAACTTCATTTACCTCTTGATGTATTAACTCGTTTTGCTCTTTCATGGCTTTACGTTTCTTAATTTGGAGATTATTGGTTTATATGTTCATGGGGGTTGTTTAATGCTCACTTACTGGATTGCCTGGTTCTCTAGCTGATTGCTGATTTGGTATGTAGTAGAAGCTTCTTAAGTTGTTGAATAGGGGTTGTTGATTGATGTTTTGGAAATTTGACTTGCTATTTAGATATTCATGTGAATTGCACAATCCAAGTTGCTACTTATGTTATTTATTGGTTCTATGGTGCATCTAGGTTTCTGGCTCTGTTGTAGAAGTGCATTTTGTAAACTCATTAAAATAGGTCATCCTATGAAGAGATTTGAAATGCACCTGAATTTCGGCACACGAGGCTATAATGTTTTGTCCATTGCCATTTTACACTGTTTTCCTGACGTGATCAATCAATCTGTTTCCTTGTTATGCACAATGTTGTATTTGCAAGTAAAATCAAAGTTGAAAATACTTCCTTGTTTGGTTTTAGAGGACAGGATCAACAGTAGGTTTTCAGTTTAGAAAGTCTTAGTTGTTGAGTTCATCTTACAAGAAACGTTCTCCTATTTCATGTGAAATTGCTTCTTACTGAGATTCGATCTTTTTATTTTTCTGCATGTTCTTATGGTTATGCTGTTTTCTGTAGTTGCAAAATGTTTAGGTTTGGTTTACCGCTGTTTTGCATTGTATTCTGTCCTGTAATGTCCTGGCTTTTCTGCTTACCTGCTTTGTTTTCTGCTTGTGTGTAACACCGTATGCTGCATAGATGCTCCTAAACCTTGTTTTGTAGTTGCCATAACATTTTTCTTAATAACAAAAATTTCTATTGAGATTGAGATTTTGTATGCCTTAACAATTTTGATAACTTTCGTATGCTAGTTACGACAATGTCATTCTGCATTGATAAAGAGGTCTATTTTATGGTAATTCTGCCCTATTCATGAAGTTCTATGTGCCACTGCTCTCTCTCTCTCTACATGCATGCATATGGGGTCTTCATTACGTGTTTTAAGACTTTTGAACTTACTGCAGGAGAAGAATATGAACTGTTTGATGACTGAGGGGTTTGTTGACTGATGAGATTATTACTATTACTTAAACTGATTGAACAATGAAGGAAAATGGTTCAATGGCTGGCAAGGTGCTTAACAGAAACTGGCTCATGAAGCGCAAAAGGAGAAAGATTCCATATGGTATAGATACATGTGCGGGGAAACAACAAAATTCCAAACCATTGGAATTGCTATCAAACACTTCATCGATACGTAGACTGAAAAATGAAAAATCTTCTGATCATCCTTCTAGCAAGAGAAAAGGCGATGATGGGGTATGTTCATTTCTTTCATTTGACTAAATTTCTACGTTATCATGTTTGAACCCACATGTTATTTGCAATGAGTGAGGTGTCAGAGGAAAAAGTGTATCTGGATAGGAAATTGGTAATCATAAAAATGTGACTATCGCAACATCAAAGAGGTGAATATACAAAAAGCCATGCCATGCTTTTGATGTCTTCCTGTGCTTATTTTTCTTGAAAACTTACTTTGTTGGTTCAGCATATGATTCTACCACATAAGTCTGCACCCACATCATTTTAATTCTGTGCTTACCTTTTTTACTTAATGTTGTCTTAGCCAAGGGAGTATAGCACTGCTTCATTTAACTATGAAGAATTGCTTTCTAACTTATTGCTATGAGAACAGCAATATGATTATTCTTTTTTTTCCCTTTGTCATCCAGTACTACTATGAATGTGAAGTCTGTGATATTGGTGGGGATTTGCTGTGTTGTGATAGTTGTCCAAGGACTTATCACATTGAGTGTCTAGATCCACCTCTTAAGGTATGTCTAATTTAAAAGGTAATATCTATTTGTGAACTTTATGTTCTTTTATTATTTCATGTGCTATAACTATTATTTCTTCCCCATTTTGTCATTTCAAGCGTATTCCAACTGGGAAGTGGGAATGTCCTCAGTGCTACGCAAGAAGTAAAATGCCTGAATCAGTGACACAGCTGGATCCCATCTCAAAACGGGCAAGAACGAAAATAATAATTGGGAAATCTAAATCTGCAAACAAATCATCTGAAGATAGCAAGGTACCACAGTTGTTTGGAAGTGTTGTTATTGGTAAGAAAAGATCATCAAGCAAAGAAAAGTCTTCCCCATCACCTCAGGACCAAGTTGACAAGAAGTTGGACTGTAATGATGTATCTTGCAGCAACAAACCTAATCATCCTTCTCCGGATGTTTCTGTGGAATGTAACTCATCATGTGCAAGTATTGACGATGGGAAAAAGGCTGAGGTTTTTCTTGCGGATGAGCCTGCAGAAAATAAGTCTGTTTCTCCTGCTAAGGAAGTCTTGACTTCGTTAAAAATAATAGGCCCAAAGAGAAATGGAGGGACTATGGAAGGAAAGCAGGACTTATCTTGTAATAAGAGATCAGTTGGAACTGAACCAGAGCCTATTCTTGCACTGGAGGCTGAAGACAAGAAAGCCAAAAAAAGAGATATTAAGCATGATGTTACTAATTCTAAAAAGAAACGTAGGACTGACAAGGACAGATGTGCTGCAGATACTTCTAAGAAGCGTGGATCTAAAGTAACGTCTGCATGTCCAGGGACTAGTAAATTGCATCGTAAACGCAAGATAGTTGACCATGAAGGTTCTGCAAATCTAGCAGATCAGGGTACCAGGAAAGATGTTATTGATATTCAGCTCAAAGATGAGGTGCAAACTAATTGATTCCATCTAAATGCTTTCCATTCTGGTTTCAAAATTTTCCTCTTAGGGAATCATTTAGATGATAATGTCTTGTATATGGTTTTCCTGATTTTCTATTCCAATTTTGCTTACACCAGGCTATGCATGGAAGTC
The DNA here is from genome assembly GCA_035583425.1 of Marsdenia floribunda. Classification (NCBI taxonomy): domain Eukaryota; kingdom Viridiplantae; phylum Streptophyta; class Magnoliopsida; order Gentianales; family Apocynaceae; genus Marsdenia; species Marsdenia floribunda. The sequence continues at coordinate 15,265,331 of JAXGGT010000001.1, forward strand.
ACCTTACATTAAAGATTATTAAATTTATAGTGATTTTGCTCCTACTGTCTTCTTGCAACCTAGGAGGAGGAAAGATGTTTCTTCTACATGCAATGTTTTTGATCCGTAAAGAACTTTCTATCACTTAGGTGTTCTTTGGATAGAGTGCTTTTTCAGTGAGGAAAGTATTGTTTAGGTTTTTGATGTGTTAAATAATTAATGACTTCTCATGGAGGTGTAACTAGGGCTTTGGATGGTATTTAGGTTCCTTGGTATTAAGTCATCTCTTACTCCCCTTCTGAATAATGGCTAAGATGCTTAATTATTGCTGTGCACAGCCTTTCACTGATATTCAACCTTTTTAGTAATTTATTGGACGTGTTTTCTCTGTGTTTGTGTGTGTATTTTCTTCCTTCTCTTTCTTTTAGCCCCAGTTAATGAGGGGTTCTTGTTTTAGTTCTACTTTTACCTTGATGTACTGTTTTCTTCATAAATGTCTGTTCTGCGTTTCTGGTGTAAGTGTTGCAGGATAAAAATTTTGGTGTAGCTTAGATTTAAATACAGTTAAAAAAACTAGGAATGCAATAAAAAGGTAGCAGGTGCAACACTGTTTGGTGATTGGATGAAAAGTTATGGGTGTAGTTGGACTGTTTTTTTTTCAGGGAAAAAAAAGCAGCTTTCTGAAATTAATTTTTTTTGGACTTGATGATAAAAGTTTTGTTTTACACTTCTTCATTGTGAGAAAAATGTCACCTACTCAAAATATCTCATCTATCACATTTGAAAAAATTATTTACTAAAAACTCTAAAAGACAAAAAAATTCTTTTAGTGAAGAAGTCAAAATGGCAAATCAAAAAAAAGATTTAAATTATAAACTTATCATTATGGACCTATTATCTCTGTTAGATTCAAAAAAAATTCTTATTCAAACAACTCATATAAATCACTTTTTTTTTTCGAAAATAAAATTCATACAAATATAAAAAAATCTACTTGTTTAAGAGAAGAATTGGTGACTAAATACACCTTAAAAGAAGAATTTCTTGTATGTGAAGCAACCCTAGCTGTTTTGATCTTTACAGTTTACATGAACTAATGCATGGATCTTAGTTTTACTTTCCCCTCTAAATGTAACATAAAACGATAGAGATGGTCTAAGGCCTAAATCTGCTTATTTGCATATGTCACTTGATTTGAAATTGTAATCTCTTAAAGTCCTGGAAATCATCATTTAGTTAATATGGTTGGATTACCTGAAATGTATTGTTTCTCTTTTTTCATTTTTCTATATATAGTGTTGGCAGTTTATTACAATGGTTAACTTGTTAACTTGTTAAAACCTTAGAGTGAATTTCCATGGAATATATGGAGGATTTGACGGTGATTCTAACCTTTCGGATCATGTATATACTACAGTTGATAACTGAAATTCATTGTCTTCTTCTTAGCGAAACTTATGCAGTGACCTGAGTTTTCTAGGTAGGAGAATGAAATATCTCTCATGGGAGTGTATTATGTTTTTCAGGTGTCATTGTAAATGTTTTTAATGCTTGGTTTGAGTTAAGTGATTGGTGAACTACTCTGTAGGTTCTACCTCTAGCAAGGAAAGTAAGTGTTGAATTGACAATTTAAATGAAATAAATTGGTGTAGGTTGAGTTCTATTTTCATTTTTCATAGTGCAATTTTTGGTAAATCCGAAGGATCTTCCCTGCGGCTTGGGCTAGAGCAGCTTGGGAATGGGTGGAGAGAATTCTAAAGGTAGGATATTTTTTGGGGTTTACATCATTTGGGTTCATGACATTTGCTGCTCATTCATGTCCCTGTATTCACTTTACACTACAAATTACCTTGCTTACTTTAATATAAAGAAAAAGCAAAGGTCATTTTGTTAGTTGTGAGAATTTCCGCAAATAAAAGCTTCTGTCTTCACCTTTAATGATATTGTCTTCCTCCCTAGATATGCTTTGGCTGGACTGAGATACCAGTACAGTTCATAAACTTCATTCCTTGAAAATGTTATTGCTTCTACGGAGGATAGTGTACAAGGGTGTAATTGTCAAATTTTCTTGATATTCTGAATTACTTGGAGAATGGGTCTCCACTTCCCCCCCTTCAGTTTGTTTATGCCTCTTGGTGCAGCAAGTCTTCTAGTTGGGTAGCATCTATATTAAAGAATAACTTAGAAAGACTGGAACTATGAATATATATATGCCTTGAATGAATTAACTCCTATAGTAACTGATCTAATGTTTAACAAAAGGTATTTGATATGATGTACCACATAAGAAGTGCTAGTTCTATTGTGTGAGCTAACTTGGTAATTCTTGGGTTTTGTTTCCTAATCTGTACTTTCCAGTGGAGTAGATATTGAGGTAACCAGTTTCTTTCGCCTTGTTGCTGATGGAGGAAAACTGAATTTTCAGGAAAATTGTATGAGGAGGAATAAATGAAATTAGCAAAAAACTGAAGCTCTATCCTCGACCTTTCTGAACAGTCTGTCCTCTCTAGCATACTTATATTGCTTCTGAATTCATCACAAGGCAATTGTTTTTCCTTACTGACCTGAACTTCTCTTCTTGGGTCATATTTTGCACCATTTTTTTCATTAAATATGAACAGTAATTAGAAGGCCATCTGTATGAAACTTTAAACAAAATTTCATGTTCAAATGGTGCTTTGCATTTGCTGTTTTTGAACACCAACTAAACTCTCTCTCTCTAAGTTTTTTGAGGATCTTTTATGAAATAACATTGCTTGAGAAGTTACACGGTTATCAGTTTGCTATTTTTACTATTTGTTTCCTTATGGAAATGCAATAACCTGTTTGGTAGCAGCTAGAGAAGAATTTATATGTGTGCCAGCGAATGCAAAAGGTTACTATATTTCCTAATTCTTCTAGAACTGTTTCATTACTTTGAGATTTCTTTTTTCTAATTCTCCATATTTGATGGACTTTTCCTGATAGTTTGTTTTATTTTTGATATTTGACTTGTTCTTGATACAGGTGGTCACTCGAGAAGCAGCCCGTCGACTAAGGGAATGCCATGGATCAGGGAAAATTTCTGTAGAGACTTTGACAAATGAAGATAATGTTCCTGAAGTTCAGCAGGTATGAACAGTAAAATAATGAATTCTAGATTTATTAGTCTCCAGAGATTGCATCAAGGCTGTGCTTTCTTTACTTCTCCTTCCTTCTCATCCCCAAAAAAAAAAAGAAAAAAAAAAAAAGAAAAAGAAAAAGAAAAGAAGAAACCTGATCTGTCTGTTGTTACCTTTAACTTTTCTCACACATATAGTTGATGTGAAGGTTGATCGGGTTCTGGGTTGTCGAGTGCAAGGAGATAAGACAACTTCTTCTGATAACATCGCTGTGATTGATTCAATTGATCCACCTCTGGAGGATATGCAAGTGCTGGAAGACTTAGGTAAGCAGCCTGAAGAAAATCCTACCAAGATGCCTTCAGCTGGGGTTGAAGAGGAAGAGTTTATGGAAGCCCCTCAAGATATTCAGAAGTTTTCTGATGAAATGAAAAACAAAGAATTTGATTCCAAAATGGAAAAGCTGTTGGTGTACAAAAGGTCAGTTACCAAGGAGTGTAAAGAGGGAACCGGTCCAGATTCAGCTAACATAGAAAGCGAGTCTTCTGATTCCAAAATGCTGAATAACAGGAATCAAGATGACCCATTGGATGATACAGGGGACCTGTTAAGTCCAGTTAAAGAAATTTCAGCAGAAAACAACAATGCTAGTCTTGAAGGTGATGAAAGTGGTCCTGTCCTAAAAAGCAATAGGACACCTTTTTCTCATGAGATTGGAGGCGCGAAGGAAGCAGGTGTAGTTATTGCGGCAAATAGCGTGTTAAAGGAGTCATCTGTGTCTGAGTCTGCATCCGTCAATCAAGGAACAGTCTTATATGAGTTTCTGGTGAAGTGGGTTGGGAAATCTCATATCCATAACAGATGGATCACTGAATCTGAACTGAAAGTGCTGGCGAAAAGAAAACTGGATAATTACAAGGGGAAGTATGGGATAGCAACAATAAATCTTTGTGAGGAACGGTGGAAACAGCCTCAGCGTATTATTGCTGTTCGCTCCTGCAATGATGGTTCAGATGAAGTCTTTGTAAAATGGACTGGTCTTTCACATGATGAATGCACATGGGAAAAAATTAGCGAACCGGTGATTGCTAACTCATCCCACCTGATTGATTTATATAATCAGTTTGAACACCAAGCATTGGACAAAGATGCCTCTCAGGATGAGCTGCTGTGTCGAAAGAGTGTATTGGAACAAAGTGATATAGTTACTCTGGCTGAGCAGCCGACTGAGCTGCAAGGTGGTTCACTATTTCCGCACCAACTGGAAGCATTGAATTGGTTGCGTAAATGCTGGCATAAATCCAAGAATGTGATTCTTGCTGATGAGATGGGTCTGGGAAAAACAGTATCAGCTTGTGCTTTTATTTCGTCATTGTACTTCGAGTTCAAAGCTAGACTACCTTGTTTGGTGTTGGTCCCCCTTTCCACAATGCCTAATTGGATGTCAGAGTTCTCTCTTTGGGCTCCCAACCTTAATGTTGTTGAATACCATGGATCTGCTAAAGCAAGAACAATTATTCGACAATATGAATGGCATGCCAGTGATCCTAGCCAAAGAACTAGGAAAGCAGCTTCGTACAAATTCAATGTCCTTCTGACTACATATGAAATGGTTCTTGCGGATTATTCTCATCTTCGTGGAGTTCCCTGGGAAGTACTTGTGGTTGATGAAGGGCACCGCTTGAAAAATTCTAGTAGTAAACTTTTTAGCTTGCTCAATACATTTTCTTTCCAACATCGAGTACTATTGACTGGCACTCCTCTTCAGAACAATATAGGAGAGATGTATAACCTGCTAAATTTCTTGCAGCCAGCTTCATTTCCTTCTCTATTCTCATTTGAAGAGAAGTTTAATGACCTTACAACTGCAGAAAAAGTGGATGAATTGAAGAAACTTGTTGCTCCTCATATGCTTCGAAGGCTTAAAAAGGATGCCATGCAGAACATTCCCCCGAAGACTGAACGAATGGTTCCTGTTGAGTTGTCATCCATTCAAGCTGAGTACTATCGAGCAATGTTAACAAAAAACTATCAGATACTACGTAACATTGGAAAGGGGGCTGGACAGCAGTCGATGCTGAATATTGTAATGCAGTTAAGAAAGGTTTGTAATCATCCTTATCTTATCCCAGGGACTGAGCCTGAATCGGGGTCTGTGGAATTCCTTCATGAAATGCGAATAAAGGCCTCTGCAAAGTTGACTTTGCTGCATTCTATGCTCAAGATTTTACATAAGCAAGGCCACAGGGTCCTACTATTTTCACAAATGACCAAGCTTCTTGATATCCTAGAGGATTATTTGACCATTGAATTTGGTCCCAAGACGTTTGAAAGAGTTGATGGATCTGTATCTGTTGCCGACCGTCAAGCTGCAATTACTCGCTTTAATCAAGACAAAAGTCGATTTGTGTTCCTGTTGTCAACCCGCTCTTGTGGCTTGGGGATCAATTTGGCGACTGCGGATACTGTCATTATCTATGATTCTGATTTCAACCCGCATGCAGATATCCAAGCAATGAATCGGGCACATCGGATTGGCCAATCAAATAGACTTTTGGTGTACAGGCTTGTTGTACGTGCTAGTGTTGAAGAGCGCATCTTGCAACTTGCAAAGAAGAAATTGATGCTTGATCAACTTTTTGTGAACAAGTCTGGGTCCCAGAAGGAGGTTGAAGATATTCTACGTTGGGGTACTGAAGAACTTTTTAGAGATTCTCCTAGTATGACTGGGAAAGATGGAAGTGAAAACAATGGAAACAAAGATGAAGTAATTCCTGAAATAGAACATAAGCATAGAAGGAAAACTGGTAGCCTTGGGGATGTTTACAAAGATAGATGTACAGATGGCAGCAACAAAATTGTGTGGGACGAAAATGCAATTCTCAAATTGCTTGATCGTTCAAATATCCAATCAGGCTCTCCTGATAATGCTGAAGAGCCAGAAAACGATATGCTTGGATCAGTAAAGGTATAATATCGCTTGTCCTTTATCAGTAACATGCATTCATATATCCCTTACTTTATGCTTAAATGTGCCAAGATCTGGTAAACATCCTAATTCATGTGAGAATTCTTTACTGGTTTAACATTTTAATTAGGGCTCATTGGACTTATTCCATCAAGATGAGGATTCTTTTTTCCCCTCTTCTCTTTTTGGCAATAAGCTATTGCCCAATCTGCCCCAGCAGTTGGTTTTACTTATTATAGTATCTGATTTTACTGAAAGTTGAATTATTTTGGTTCGGAATATTTATTGAAATCTGAGTTTTCATCCTCTGCTTTGTATATGGTTCTTGGGTTGGCAAGTACTTCCATGATACAATTTGATTGCTATGAGCTTTAACTTTGGCATCATGAGGATAGTTGAACATGAACTTTGATATGATGATCTCCTCAGCTCACCAGTTGCCTCTATTTGGAAAGGGTTGACAATTAGCTGGACCAGCTACTTCCTCCACAAGAAAACTCCTTCCCCCCCCTTTTTTTTTTCCCCTCTCTCCATAGCCCATCCCAGGGACAACCTTCCAATCTTCTTTCTCCAACATGCTCTGAAGATGTTTTACTTCACATTTAGTCTTGTTGGGTGTGTGTGTTTGTTTCTGTTTCTGTTTCTATTTTCTGGCTGCTAGGCACTAGAGCTTTGAATTAATCAGTAATAATAAGGTTTATGCTACCTTTTATTGAGTAGTCCACGGAGTGGAATGAAGAATCACCTGAAGAACAACATGGAACAACATCTTCTCCTGCAGTAACAGATGATACGGGTGCACAAAATTCTGAAAAGAAAGAAGATAATTTGGTAGGTGCTGCTGAAGAAAATGAATGGGACCGACTTCTTCGAGTGAGGTAAGGGCCTAAGTAGGCAAACATGCATTTCACTTTGCATGTTGCTTTGGTAGCACTTGCATGTTTCTATGGTATTACTTTGCAGTCTTTAAACCTTGTCGTTTATGTGATTGGGTAACATGCAACTGTAAAGGTAGTGGACAAAATGGTAAATGGACCTGAGACTCTCTTCTGGTTCCTGTTATGCTAATATATGCTGGATACTTAGCAATGCGTCTTAAAAGGCTCAAATCAATGTTAATTCATGTTAAGCAAACATATATGTGATCCAACCAGAAGAAGGGAGTTGTATACAAAACTAAACTAGACAAAATGAAAATCTTGATAACCTCTTTAAGGGGAATAATCTTTAGATAATCAAAATGTGAATCTCTCTCTATATATGCGAAGAGGAAAACATAACGTGAGAAGCACAAGTTTTCTGAGATTGTTACTATGACTTAAAGTTGTATCTAAACAATACTTTCTGAAGGGGGCCGAAGACACACTATATAGGTCTGAGGGCATGCTTGATAACTCAATTAATTGCATAAAATTAATTAGTTAAACACTTGATCAGTTTGTATTTAACATTGTCCAGTAATTAATAACTTGAAGTAGATTGATAATGGAATCATATGTCTTAATTAAATTTTTGATTTGTGACATCCTATTATGAACTTCTAAGTGAAATGAGAGTACAACAGGAAATGGTTGTCAATTATCTAATAACTATACATTTTTTTTTAAAGCTAACATCATTAAATATCTTATGCATCTTAAAACAGATCATCATTGGTTTTTAAAACAATAACTGAGTTCATTTTTATGAGCTAAAAAGTTTAAATTATGATGTTTCAAGTGTAACATAGATGAATAAGATTAATAGAAACTTCTCACTAACAAAAAACTGATATTAAGGATTTTTACTTCCTAATCAAAATTATATTTGTGAAGTTAACAGAACTGGCACAAGGAATGTAGGATATTTGTACTTTGGATCAACTTAACTTCCTTGATCTATGCATTCTACTGGAATGGTGGTCTGTAACTTTTTTACTATCTTTTGTGCTGAAGCTTTATCATAGCTGTTGATTTCTTGCAATTCATATCTTGATACACCCCTTTATTGCTTGGATGTAAGATGGGAGAAATACCAAAGTGAGGAGGAAGCAGCTCTTGGTCGTGGGAAACGGCAAAGGAAAGCTGTCTCTTATAGAGAAGCGTATGCTCCCCACGCTGGTGAAGCACTAAGTGAGGTACTACTTTTAACTTGTCTTGCTTATTTAAACTACTCCATTTTTTTTTTTTTTGCCCCTGCATATACTCGAGCATTCTTATAGACTTTTGTTCGGTTGTGTGCAGTCTCCTAGTCTTAAGATCATATTGTCATTTCTACATAGTGTGCTCTTGTATATGTAGGTGTTATACTCTGATTAGTTCATTTTAGCAACACGTTAATGAAACAATTTCTTTCTTTTGAGTTTTTTGTTTTGAGTATTCTTTAAAACGATTTCATTTAGTCTCGATTTGGCTTGATGTTGAAGTAACATTGATGTATCAACAACATTTTTTTCTCAACATAGCTTGTTGTATTTGACTTTATCATGTGAAACTGATATTCTTTTTTGTAAAATTTTTCTAATTAACTTGAAGGCTTCCACTTTTAGCACATGCAGAAATGTAGAAAACTTGCTATGTTAACATACTTTGACCTTGAATTGTCAAAACGTAAATTATGACTGTGCAAGGTGCATGATCAGTAGTTCTCCTTTTGCATGCTGGTCCTTTCTTACCTCTACTTCTGCATTTATCTTCACCATCAAGATTGGAAGTTTTAGTGAATGGACCAAGACTTCCACCATTTATAAAGATAATTTGCATTTCTTTCATGCATGATATTATAGCTTAAGTGGTTGTGCTCGCTTCCACTTTAATCTCAGTTGTTATTTTATCATTTTACCACAGAATGGTGCAGAGGAGGAGCATGAGCCTGAACCCGAACCAGAGCGAGAGTATACTCCAGCAGGACGTGCTCTGAAAGCTAAATAGTGAGTTGCTTTTCTGAAAGCTTCATGCTGTTTTAATAATTTTCTTATTTTTAGTATATAATATGTGGCATGAGCCTGAAATGTGAATATTAGGCTAATCAAATATCTTCACAATGTTCATGCTGAATTAAAATGTGATTTACCAAATTCTTTTTAGTTATATTGTGCTTATATTCTCATGAATAATTTGGCAGCACAAAGCTTCGTGCTAGACAAAAAGAACGACTGGCTCGGAGAAGTGTAATCGAAGCACGCAATCTTATTGGGGGACTGTCAGGGCCAGATGCATTTCCTCAACTCTCTCAGTTTCATGGCCTAGAAGGAAATCCATTGGGTACATCAGTTCAGCCCACTGAGGAGAAGACTTTGACAATTGACCTGGAAGAAAACAGATCCAGTCAAACACCAGAGGGAACAGTTCGCAAGACAGATTCTTCATCAAAGCTGGGGAAGATATCAAAGCAAAAATTAGATGTTCATCCAGATACTTCTGTCAGACCTACTGCCCAGCATTTCCCTAATATAGGTCCACTGAATCATCATGCACCTGGCACAAGCTCCATGAATTTGATGCCCAGCAACAATCTTTCACCAGTTTTGGGATTATGTGCACCCAATGCTAGTCAGAGGAATTATGAAAAGTCATTTTATAGACAAAGCCGACAAGACTTGGGACCTGACTTCCCATTTCCTGTTGCACCTTGCTCTGGGGCCTTGAATGAAATGGGTGCTGATGTTCATGCAATTGTTACTGCCCGACATAGACTGCCGCATATTTCACCAGATGCCTTGCAACAGCATGCAAACAACAATCTCCCTGATAGCTATCTTGCGTCTAATGCTGTATGCTCTCTCCCTCTCTCATACATGAACACGCACATGCACACATTACACAAATTAGCTTCAATGATACATTTTAATATTATCGTCATTATTTGCAGCATCCTTCAGCAGATTTGAAAGGAAAAGGTCGCAGTGATCTTCTAGAAAACCCAGGTGCTTCTTTCTCTGAATTCCAAGAAAAGCTGGTCTTGCCCAAATTACCTCTTGATGACAATTTGCTTCCAAGGTATCCATTTCCAGCTAAAAACCTGCCTCCTGCACCACATGATTTCTTCCCTGGCTTATCACTAGGACCAAAAGTCATTGATGGCAACAAGTATTCTCATGACTTTCCTCCAATGCCATTGCTGCCAAATCTCAAATTCCTCCCACATGAAATATCCAAGTATAATCGGCATGAGCAAGAGAGGCCTCCTCTGTTGGGGTTGGGTCAGATGCCTGCTTTTTCATCATTTCCTGATAATCACAGGAAAGTGTTGGAAAACATCATGTTAAGAACTGGATCTGGATCAGGCAACCTGGTAAAAAAGAAATCTAGATTGGATATCTGGTCTGAGGATGAACTAGACTACCTGTGGATTGGTGTCAGAAGGCATGGTCGAGGCAATTGGAATGCCATGCTTCAAGATCCAAGGTTGAAGTTTTCCAAGTTTAAGACTCCAGAAGATTTGTCAGGAAGATGGGAGGAGGAGCAGCTCAAGATCTTGGATGGACCAGTGTTTCCCTTCCCAAAGCCCTTGAAGGCTACAAAATCTGCTAAGTCTTCCTTGCTTTCAGGTATCTCTGATGGAATGATGACCCGAGCTTTGCATGGTAGCAAGCTAAATGGACCACTTAAATTTCAAGGTCATCTTACCGACATGAAATTGGGATTTGGTGATCTTCCATCTAGCTTGCCTCATGTGGAACCTACCAGTCTCCTTGGTCTTAGTAGTGATCAAATTCCTTCATTTCCACCTTCCCGGGCAAACTTTTCTAGAGACTTTGCAGCTGGGCCCTCTGATAGGTTTGCATCGTCCTCAGGTGTTCAAACAGATTCACCATTTTTGCTGAATTCATTTGGAACAAGTTGCTTGGATTCTCTTGGTTTGAACAACTCAGCCAGTTTTAGTTTACGGGAAAAGGAGAATGATCGAAGTGCTAATCTATTTGGCAAATTTCCAAGCTTTCTTGATAGGCCATCTAATCCTCTACCAGATCTGCGTGACTTGGGAAATGATGAATCAAGGGGCTCTGCATTGCTTTCTGATCTTAATAAGGTTCAGGATGCTTCAAACTTGAAGGGTAAAGAAGTAATTAGATGTAATTCTCCAAAGGATAATCTGCCTCATTGGCTTCGAGAGGCTGTGAATGCTCCTACAAAACCCCCTGCTCTTGACCTTCCGCCAACTGTGTCTGCAATAGCACAGTCAGTTCGGTTGTTGTATGGGGAGGGGAAATCCAAAATTCCACCATTTGTTGTTCCAGGTCCACCTCCTTCCCAACCAAAGGATCCTCGTAGAAGCTTGATGAAAAAGAAGAGGCAGAAGACACATAAAGCAGGGCAACCCTTGCAAGATCCTTCAGGACCAAGTAATGAACCCCGGAGCAGCTTCCATAACGAGAATGTAACTTCTTCCTCTGTTCTGAGAGACTTGCCATTTCCAGTGCTTCCTAAATCAACAGCACGAACTTCACCAACTCCTTGCGCTGAACCAAATCTCATTACTCCACCTCTGAATTTGAATGTGATGGATCCGTCGTCTTCATCAGCAAATTGTAAAATACAGAAGAAAAACACTTCTGGGTTATCACCTTCACCTGAAGTACTGCAATTGGTTGCTTCATGTGTAGCTCCTGGTTCTATTGGCACAGGAAATTCAAGTTTCCCCAAAACCATGCTTCCTCACCCTGAGTCTGTTGAGCAAGACAAACCTTCGGAACTTCAGAACATAGTTGTTGAAGAGAAGTCAAATCAGGGTCTTGGTCCATGGAGTCCTCCTCTTCAGAAGGGGAAGGAAGAGCAGACTGAAAGTGCAGACTCCAGCAAAACTCATTCTGATCCTGCTTGTGCTAGGCAGGCTGATGTGGATGAGGAGGTATCATCAGAAGGGACTGTCTCTGATCACCATGCAAGTGATCGTGATTGATAGGCATTATGTATGGCAGTTCAGTTCAATTCTATAGGAATCTGTTGCAACTAAAGCTGTGTAGATCTTTTACCCAGTGTCCTCAAAAATTTTGTAGGCATGAAATTAGTTCTGAATTTTTAAATTATATCTTAGACCAACTTATCATCATGTATAGCTTCTTTGAGGGAAGATGAAATATAGCAATGTTGTTCTGGTGTACTATTTGCCTATTCCTTTACTGGTGTATTTATCTTCCGTGACATTTTCTTGTTATTTACCAATCCTTTCTTAACTGTGGATTCTGCAGCATTTTCATGCTTTGATAAACACAGTAGAAATGGGGAGTTGCATGACATTTATGTATCTTCTCTAGGCATTGCCTATTTTCCCTGTACTACTGCTACCCTATTGAGTTTTAAATAAATCAATATAAGTGAATGCTGAGAGAAGGCAATCCCCCACATTCTCCTCCCCTTCTCTGCTTTGTATAAATGAACTCTTCTGGGGAGAGAGAGGTTTTTTTTTTTTTTTTTTTTTTTTTTTGAGTTAAATCATCTAAAATTTGAAGTCATTGTTGTTATTAATTTGGATTTGGCTTGAGTTGTATCTATACAGTCTAATTATCTGTATAGTCTAATTGTTATAGGGAGGAAAATTTTATTAAAGTTTTTACATAATCCTCACAAGAAGTCTTAAATTCAAGATTTGTATGAATTTTTTTTGTTATTCAATATTTAAAGTTACTATTTCGATTAATCTGAAACTAAGTTTAGGAGTATTCATGACAAGTGTCGAACTCCTAATTTCTCATAGCATTCACCATGTAGTAGCGTAATGAGAAAATAAGTTAATTAAATTTACACATATTTTATTTTTATTAATATATTAAATAATGTTTAACACACATTTTTAGTATATTTTTTAAAATATGCTTTTTATTAAGAAAAAATTAACCTAATTTTTATAATTATTTAACAAAAATAAATACGTAAGTTTGTGAAATAAATTAAATTAATATATATTTTATATATAACATAAATATTTTGTTTATTTTGTTATAGTGTTTTTTTTTTTAATTTGGAGGGGTAATTTCATGTATTTCAGGATTGATCTTAGATACCCCAAATAAAAAAGGGGCTAATTTTGATGCATTTGAAATTAGTATTCCTAATTGATGTATGGAAGAACCCTAATACATGACATTATTGTCAATTTTGTGTTTTAAGGCCCTGGTTTTGTAGGTAAAGAAGTAGAACCGCATCGTCATGGCCTTGAGATCTTCAAGGGGCCTGAGATTCATACTTGGGTCGGTATGCCGATCCATCTTGCCGACTGGAACCCGAGCTGCTTCTCCTCCCATTGCATTTTCAACTACTTCTGCATTTCCTGCCTTCTCCTCTGAGTTCCACCACTACCATCTGTTCCATGGGAATCTTCCATGGGTTCTGCCATCTGCTGCTGCTGCATTCCACAGTTTGACTGACACACGATACCCTAAACGGCGGCCCAGTGACAAGCCTCGACGGAAAAGAGCCAGCTTAAGACCCCCAGGTTCCTTTTCTTTTCATTCTCATTCATAATCAGACGAAACACTAGCAAGATTTTCTGTCATTGTTATTTGTTTTGTCACTGGAAATTTAATTGTTCGATTGTAAAATCACCACGAATTCGGTAATTGAAATCAGAAAATTTTAAGCTCAATCAAGTTTTGTTTTATCAAATAGGGCCATATGCGTGGGTAAAGTATGTTCCTGGAGAACCAATACTTCCAAATCAACCAAATGAAGGAAGTGTGAAGCGACGGAAGGAGAAAAAGCGGATCAAACTGCAACGTGCATTTATACTGGTACCAGCTTATTTTTATTTCTTGCATTTTGAATTTCCGTCTGTTTTACATTTTTGTCCATCAATTTTTATTTTCTGCTTCAGTAAGGCAGTAATGCTGAAGGAGTCCTATAATTGACCAGGCAGTATTTGCTTAGAATATATTCTCTTGTACAATCTTATTTTCAGAATGTTATATTTCTGTATGAAATATGGCCAAGAGGTTAAACATGCTAAACTCTGCACTCAAGACAGGCATGATAGTGCTTAAGCACAGGACTGTTCCATACATTGACATGCTGATTTTGTGACCTCATTTAACCAAAACTGTATGACACATATATGACTATTGATGTATAACTAGGGTAGTTGTTTAAAATCGTCCAAATGTAGCTTTCTGAGCATTTCATGCTGGTGTTCAAGAGAGTTTCAGCGAGGCCTCTTGCTGGTGCTCAATAGGAAAATGCAGAAAACTATAAAGTCACAAAATGATTTCTAATCTATCTGATCTCCTGACTCTTTCTTATTAAAGTTGATGTTAGCACTCTTTATGAGCTCTTCTTCTGGTATGGCCTAAAGTTTTCAATACCAGGCAATATATGATAAATTCTGTACTGTTATTTTGTGATCTGACTTGTCAGTTATGGACATGCGGCATATGGAAGTTATGGGCTGATCCAAACTTTTGGGCTTAAAAATTATGGTCTAGTTTAAGAAAAAGTTCAATCATTTTGGGCCATATATCACATATTCAATTTATGAAAGTTTCAGGGTGTATGTGGGTAAGGGTTAAGTTTGGAGAGAAAAATGAATTTTTATTATGAATAATTTTGAATTTTTGGTGAGAATAGTGAATAACAAAAGTTTTGCTTGGTCAAAGATTGGACTTTTTTATTTACTAATATTGTAACAGTCACAAACTTCAAAGCATCACATGTAACCTTGCTTTTCTAGATACTTTGAGCATGTACATGTTGGCTATGTAGCGGTTTGCTGTGTTTGCATCAATAGTATAAAGGTGGTTCCTTGGACATGATGCGGATGAACTTTGACTGGGGATTGAGAAAGAGATACTGGATTTGGAGAATTAAGCATAATGCCTTCTTGTGCCGTGGGAAGGATAGTTACATACGGTTAAAAACATAGGAACAGAACCAAGATCAGTTTATTCCTGAGTGGACACACAGATTCCTAGTCATGTTGTCATAGGCCGAGGGACAAAATATTTTTTGCACCTGTACAAACCAATCTCCAACAATTTTAAACATATTATGGATATTATTGAAACAAAGGAACTAGTGACTGCAACAATGATTTGATGCCACAGTTTTCTTCTTTGGAACTGATCCATGCACCCCTTTTCAGGTACGCTGTTGAACCCCTTTAGTTGCTTCAGCTGTATAAGACAGTTCTTATATGGAGTAGTTGGGGTTGGTTGGTGTCATGATAACTCCAACTAAAAAATGTAGTTTCTAGCTATGACATAGATAGGAAACTCTTGAATATTATTTTGCTTTAATATGCAATCCTCATTAGAGCATAGGTGATACATCTCAAATATTGTGTTTGTGTTCAAATGGAATTAATGGGTCAAAGTGGATGAAATGAAAATTTGGACCCAGATATGTGCCCTAAATATGCCATACCTAATTCTAAGAAATATTCATGTTTTATGGGCTTTGGTACTACACCTTAACTTGAAGATCTTATACCTCTTCTTATAGTATTGTATATACTCTTGATTGAAACACATGCAAACATTTTCTTAAGTAAAATGATAAAGTCACAACGAATATATCCTCAATTTTTGAGTGAAAAGTTCCTCAGTTTGTTAGAAAAATTTGGGAGTAACTCCTTCATTGCTAGCAATGTTTTGTTCCTGCATCATATTTCATCCCCTAAGAGGTTACGTCTCTCATTACTTTAAGACCTTCTTGGCCTATGGACCTCTACAAATGCAAATTATCAATCTATCACAACGACTAGCCTATCAATTATTTTCCACCCGTCTCCCTTATCCTTGCATAGAAGATCTGCATCCCGTGTCAAAAGATTAAGTCAACCCAAGATAATTCTCAGTCCCACATTAAAAGTACAACTCATCCACTTTTAATCCCACTTATTTAAGGAGCCCTCATACACAATAAGAGGTAAATGACATTTTTGCTGTTGTGGCTACATTTACATTCTCTCTATATCCTCTAGAACTATCTTACTTAGCCCATCACAGGGATTAAAGAAGAATCCTCCCTTGAACCCTTAACCGAAAATCTCCAAAGAGCAAAATAAAAAGATTCCAAGAGAACACCGGGAATAGACAGGTCCTGTTCCTCTCAGTGTTATGGATTTTCTGAACTCCCATAGCCAGTTGTTAGCCCTTGGCTACATATCTTTTGGTCTCCTTGTGGAGCATGATTGCCTCTGCTCTAGGGGTTTAATTTCTTGATGAGTACTTGTAAGATTGATTGGGTTCTGTGTTGAATCTTGCATTGATTTTGTAGTGGCCTTGTATAATTGATGCTTATGAGCTCTAAACTGGTGAAGTGCCATTTACTCAATCTTAGCTGTCATTTTCTGCATTAAATTCTGATTTATGAATGTCAAACTAATAATTATTACAATGCTTCGTTTCCACAACCCTGATTATGGGATTTTCTCTTTTTTAGAAAAGTTTTGGTTAGTTTTGGAGTTGTTAACTGTCTTGTTTTTAATTTATATATATGTGTATGTGTGTGTATTTTTGTTTCTTGCATTATTCATACTCTATTCCCTGAGTCTACTAAAAATTGATTCTTTAGCGTGCTGGATGAAACTTCCTTTTCTGTGTGAAATGCTATCAATACTCTTCCTACAGATGTCATTTTCTGCATGCATCCTCCACTTTGTTTTTATGCTTCTTTTTTAATTAAGTATTATCATGGTGTATGATAGTTAAAAAACACCTTTTTTTTTTTTTCAAGGAAAGGATAGTGATACTTGTTCCTATGCTTCTATTCTAGATCATGATTGTGGGGATATTTTTTCCTCTTAATAAATAGTAGATGTTGGAAAGTTTTTGATCCCCTTGAATTTGCGAATTCTCTTTGTTTTAGTATGATCTTTTTCCTTTTCAAATATTTTCAACATGTTTTTGTTATTCATTAAATTTTTCAATGTGCTATTGCTACTTTGGTCCTTCCTTCTGTTGGAAATAAAATTCTTCTCTATGTTGTGCGAGACTTGTATTTTAATGTCCTTTGCTTTGTTTTGGTCATTGCATGACATGTACAGGCTGAAAAAAAGAAACGTATGGCTCAGTTACAGGAGGCCAAAAGAAAGAAGAACATAAAAAGGGTGGAGCGGAAGATGGCTGCTGTTGCAAGGGAAAGAGCATGGGCAGAAAGGTTGAAAGAACTACAACAACTTGAGGAAGAGAAGAAAATGGCAGCCATGAGTTAACATTTTTATGGCAGCTCCAGGGTGAGCAGATGGCAAGGTGCAAAACACTGCATGAAGTGAAAGCGAAATTGAAAACTCCTGGATTTTTTTCCTTTTCTCAATTTCATCCTTGCTTCATTTGTATAACCATCTGCTTCTTTCTCTTTTTTCATTGTATCTTTTCAGTTTGAAATGCAAAATAAACTATTTTGTTTTTGTTAGTGTTAGCAGCTTATTAGTCTTATACCTCCCCATTCATTTAGGCCATCACAGCTGGTGTTGAAATCATGGTTGGTATCAGAATGTTGGATATACTTGACACTAAATTTTGTAACTCTGGAAAAACATGTTCCCAAAATTCTGAATTTGGTTTTGTACATCACGGGGATGGTGATTTAGTAGTAAGATAAAGAAGCATAGAGAGTGAGGAGGAAGGATTGGCCACATAGTTAACCATCTACGGCGGCAGTGCTGGTGCTCGGTTACTTTGTTGAATGGTAGATATGGTGGCTCGGCTTGGAAACCAGAGCCATTAAGTATAAATACATTCTATAAATAACCTATGAGGACATATGACTTGATTGCAAGCAATTATGGCAGGTGATTATAGTGAATTGTAAAGGTAGGGGGATAGTTGAATGCAAAGGCAAAGTAATAGGGAGGAGAGGACACAACCATCATCAAATTTGGAAGGGATTGATGTTGTGTGTGTATGAAGAAGGAATAAACTCTTACAACCTTAGGAAGTTTTTTTTTTGATAAGTACAACCTTAGGAAGTTGTTTCATAAGAATTTTATAAATTAAATTACATTCAAAGTCAATGTTGTGATCTTAATTTCCATAATAATATGACATATAAAGTTTGAGCTCATCTCATATATAGACTAATAATTCTTGTTTTTGTGCATATTTTCAATAGATCATTTTACCTTGTGTATATTTGCACAATACGGCAACTTCTCTCTCTACTCTTCATCTTTCTGCCTTCGTCTTCTTCCGTTCAGCTCCGGCCAACAGAGAAGCTTAGCTTGTCGGAGACTTATTTTCTTTTGTTTATTTCCGCTCATCTTTTATTTTCTATTTTTATGTGTCATTTTGTCTCTCATTCTACTATTTTCTTAATTTTTTTTTATCATTTTTTACTCTTCAAATGCAAGACCTTTGCTTGATCTTTTGAGATCAAGTCTTTTTTCTTCTTTTCGAAGAATTTCTTTATAAACCCAGTCCAAATCTGAGTCCTTGTCTCGATTTTTATCTTTTTCTTAGACCTCCTCTGAGATTTTTGATATGCCCAGAATCGCTTAGGTTGTTGTTGAAGGAGGAAGATGAAGTCGAACTCTCCTTACAGATGATTGTTGTAGTTGATGATGAGATTACTGTAGAAATAGTTAGGATGATATTGTTGTGTATTTTATGTCTTACTTGACTCACCTATATTTTTTAAGTTGAGTATTTTATCTTCCACCTTTTTTAAGTTGAATGTGTATTTTATTACTGTAGATGATGTTTATTCATTTATGTGTAATATTTCCCTTTATTAATAAAATTTCACTTATAAAAAAAAAAAAAAAAAAATTTGCACAATACGGCATGCAGTGAAGGGAATATTTGGTGTGATTTCAGAATTGATTTAAGTTGTATGATTGGGTTTTGAAATAATAACAACATAACACTAACACTAACACTAACACCAACACCAACCAATTATGGTCCCAATAAATAGAGGACAATGTGATCTAATATTCTCCGATTTGGTGATTTTTTCTTTTCTTTTGCTACATTTTGTTGGTATTGAAGAAAACAGAGGGAAAAATGAAAGAACCAATGGGCAGTGGCATTGAAATGAAGCAGTTTTATATAATAATACACTCTGATGGAGAGAGTCATCACATGCATTGAATTTGAGGACAGAAGCTGCCTCTGATGGGTTCAACCCCTATATATAAACACACACACACACACATATATATATATATATATATATATGTTGTTGTTATGTACCCACTATCACAAGGAGATTGCCATTTAGGGGAAGCAGCATCATCTACTTAGGATTTTTTTTTTTTTTTTTTTTTTCACCCACGAATATTGGATACTTTCCCCTTAAATTATTTATAATTATAGCTATGTTAATATTATTATTATTATTTTAAAAAATTCAAATAAAATATAATTAAATTATTTGGTCCATAAATTGTATTTTTTTTTTTTAATTAACGACTAAAATGGTCAAGTATAAATAATTTAAGAATAAAATTATCTAAGTTGGAAGGCTATCTATATCTCGAATTATAAATGAGATTGTTATTCACAGAACTAAACCTTCTTGACTTAATTTTTTTAATTAATATATATATTTCTCTTCTACCATTATATAAATATGAAAAAAAAAAAAAAAAAACACATTGAATAAATTATTAGTTTCACTGCAAGATATATATATATATATATATACACATAGGTAGATTTAGCAAGAATTTTTTTATACCCACAGGCACATGTGATTGTCATATAAGTTGATGTTTATTCGATTTCACTGTATAAATTACATAATGGCCCTATTGTAATGGCAATTAATAGTCATTTTGTGCTTTTGCTTATTACATTCAAAAATTGAGAATAAGGTGGTCGTTCAGTGGTGTAACTTTGCTTGTTTAAGTGTCTTCACGGGGCTTGTCAAATAGAGGACTGGGTTCGATTCTCACCAGGGATGACCTTGTGCCAAATTTCAATCATGTGATGTAGTATTGGGAGTATACTCCATAGATCCCTCTCAGATTAGTCGATAAGAATACTATATTACAAAAAAAATTATTACATTCAAAAATTAATGTGTATTTATTGATTTTTTTTTTTTTTTTAATACCTTTATAAGTAATATTTTTATAACTCATACTTATTAATTATTCTTATTAAAAATATATATATTTTAATCTTTTTCACCAATATATATTTATATATATTAATTTTTATATTTATTTAAAAGTGTGATTTCTTGTATTTGATAAGTAAAAATAAAAATAAAGTCAAATTGTCAAATTCAGTCACTAAACTTTTTACGTAGTGCAACATAGGTTCTCAATCTTTATTTTAATTTTTTTAAGTTATTAAACATTTTATGTAGTACAAAACAAGTCGTCAATCTCTATATATAAATTTTTAAGTCATTACATTTTTTATTAATAACTTTTTAAGTCATTAAACTTTTTATGAGTGAATAAGATATGTCATTTTTATGTGAAATTTTAGAGGTTTAAAGATATAAATGATTTAAAAGATTGAGGACCTATCTTATTCATCGTAAAAAAGTTTAATAACTTAAAAAATCACTTGTAAAAAGTTCAACAACTTAAAAAAATTACAAATAAAATTTAATGACCTATTTTAGACTGCGTAAAAATTTTAGTAACTTAAAAAGTTACAAATAAAAACTGAAAATCTATTTTATATTATATAAAATGTTTAATGGTTAAATATGACATTTTTCCTACTATTTAAAAGAAAAAATAACACAGTGTATAACTTATTGCTATTTTAGAGTTGAGACATACCTTTTAAAAACATTATGTGCTATTCAAATAGTCAAGAAGATTTGGCCATTGTTAGTGGGTAACAACTTCACTTATGATTTAAGAGATCATGAGTTTGAGACATGTTAAAGGTAAAAATGCATCAATTTTTTTTTTTAGGTGCTATTCAAATACAAACACTACTATTATTATTATTATTATTATTTTTAAAGAATTGTAATTTTGTAAAACAAAGCTGCCCAAATGCACCCTTATAATGCGATATTATTTATTATTATTATTATTATTAGGAATATTATTATGATTTGGTCAAATGAATTTTTATTTTTATTTTTTGGATTTTTATGTTATTTTTTATTGGATAAAAAGATTTTTTTTTTCAAAAATTTTAACTATTGAAATTTATGTGCGAAGTATGTGCATGTTCCATAAAAAAATATTTTTATTATTTATAATTCTATTAACAAACTAAAATTTTAATAAACATTCATTTCTTCTGATAAAATTATATTATTTCAGAAGAAAAAATAATTAAGAACGAATTTTTTTTTTTTTAAAATTGGATTAAATTAGAAAAAATTAGGATTTTATTGAATTGGTTAATGAAATCATAACAAAATTGTCGTTTATAAAATATATATATTTGACACGTAAATTTCAGTAGTTAAAAATTATTAAAATTTTATTAATTTTTTTTTATTCAATTAAAAATAAAATAAGATCGAATTATTTAGAAAATAAAAATAAAAATTCGTTGGTTCAAACGAGAATAATATAAGAACAAAAATCACCAATTTTCATATTGTTGTTATTATTATTATTTCACCTCAAAAGAAAGAGAGAAAAAAAGGAGGATTTGTTTAAAAATTAAAATGCATAGAGGCACGTGAAGGCAAGAATAGGTTGTGTGTCGGATTGTGGTATTATTTATCATTTATGCCTTTTTTTTTTTTTTTTTTTTTTAAATTTTTCCTTCTTTCTCAGTCTCACTGACTTTTGAGGTGAATTCAGTGGTCTATGCAGAACTGCTTCTGTATTTGCCATTTTAATAGTAATATTAATAATGCAATATTATAACTCCAACCTTATTTATTTTCAATATATGAGTTTATATTGTGTCGTGAAAGCCCATAAATAACTAAAAGAAAGTTTATTTTCTTTAAATGAGTTCTCGAGTTGAATAAAGAAATAAGTATTAAAAAAAATTAATTTTTTTTTTTTTTTGAATAACGTTACTTGATTTCAGATTAGTTGAGATCCAAAGTACCTATTTTATCACTACTAAATATTTTTGTATAGTCATTCTAAAAAATAGTCTACCCTAAATATACCTTAGTTGTTTGATGCTAGTTATGGAAAGATTCATCAAATTCTTGGTGTTAAATTGATTTGGTTGCTCTTCACACATTATTTCCCTTAGCATATCTCCTTAATGCCTTTGTTTGAAGTTATTTTGTAGGTAATATATATACACAATATCTATATTCAATTTTAGTTAAATACAATGATGGAGAAAGAGTTGTATAAAAGTTAGGGTAAAGTCTTTTCACGAGTGAAGAAAAATTAGACTTTATATATACAATTTGAGCTGAATTCAAATTAATTAGAGCACTAATTTTAGATACTGAATGATTTATTAATAATAATAAAATAAGCAAATCTTGAGTGTGCCCCTTGAGTAGATGAGAATCAAAGCACTATAAATAATGGCCATTGAGTGAATTTACATTGAGGCTATCATTGTTATGGTAAAGCAAAAGGTTTTTGTGTTTGAGTCATGATATTATGTCTTATTTATTTGTACTGCTGAAGCGAGGATTAAATATAACTTTTAAGGAGAAGAGTGTTAAAGATTAAATTTAACTTTTTTTTTATCAATTTAATTTTTTTCGAGTAAAGTGATAATTTAACATGATATCAGAGCGAGAAATAGAGTATTATTATTTATCTATTGAACCTTATTATGAAAATGTGTATTTGACCTAAACATAAAAGAATATGTTAAGAAATTAAACTTTTATCTCTTTTAACTTTATTAATTGAAGATGTTAAAACATGGGACAATTTAATAGCTCTTATCAATGAATTAGTATGCAATAAAATCATATTATATATATATATATATATTAGATTCTCTCACTTTTAATTTATATATATTATATAGGAAATTGATAAGTTTATTTCTCAACAAATTTAATTATTTTGGTGAATTAAGTCCTAAATTATTATTATTAATTTTTTTATTTTTTATTTTTTAAGTTCTAAATAAAGTTAAAAACTAATAATATAATTATTTTTGACGGAAACTCAATTAAAATGCATATATTTAACGTTTGTTATTCTTTTGATCAATTAAGGAAGGACAAAAGAGTTTATTTCACAGTCTCATTAAAAGTTATCTACAAGAGCTTCATCACTCTTTCATATTAATGTCTTTACTAAACTATTTGAAAATAAAAATAAAAAATTTAAATTGTTTAACAAATTCTCTTTTAACGAGATCATTTAAAATTATATTTTTTTGACCATTTATGTAAAAAAGAACTATATTATTACTTTGTAACAAATTAAACTTGTAAATTTTTCATATATATATATACATTTTGATATTAGATAAAATCAATACCGATTCGATCCGAGCTCTTGGAATTGGAATAAGTTCGGCAGCAGATCACGAAATCTTATGAATTCTTGGCGATCTTCTCTATCTAATGAATGGAGAGTCTGCATTAAAATTTCAATTTAAAATCGTCCGCCCTACTAAAAGAGAGGAATCTCACTTCCCAAAAGGATAGGAAGGTAATTAAAAACAAATTTAACTTTGTAACATTGATGTTAGTTGTGCATAAAGACAATACAAGTTCATATATGCATACATTTAAATTTTATGATTGGGAGGAGAAATAAAAGTCATGAAAAACAAAATAGACTCACTATCAAAACCATGATTTGCCTCTTGAAAAGATATATAGATATACATACATACATATATATATATGTGTGTGTGTGTGTGTGAAAAGTCATGTTTGGCGAATCTTATTAAGTGGAATGTCCACCACTTGAGAGATGTATCAAGTGTCATGTTCTACAAAGACCCTTTGAAAAGAGGCAAGTACATATAAACCTTTAATTAATTTCGCTCCTCAATCTCTTTGTATGGTATATTAATTTCAAACTAAGTCATGATAATGTAGGACCGATGCGGGATCTGGGTCAACGGTTCCATCGGCTAGGCTAAAGTAATTTTAATTATAGGAAAATTGGCCGGTTTAGTCCTTTATCTATTTTTAATAATTAATATAGGTCTACAATCTATTTTTTTGACCTGCTAAGTCCTATAACTTTTTACGATCTGCCAATTAAGTCCTTACGACGAAAATTTTGAATTTTTCGGCCAAATTTCATCACGTGTCGGCCACGTGATGAAATTTTAGGAGTAATATCGTCCATCCACTGTTCAAAAACCCAAAAATTTTAGGGATACTTTTGTACTGGAGCATTTGGAGTATGAAAGAATCTGTAAAATATGGAAGAATTTGGGACAATACAAAAATATCCCTAACATTTTTGGGTTTATAAACAGTGGGCGGACGATATTACCCCTAAAATTTCATCACGTGGCCGGCACGTGATGAAATTTGGCCGGGAAATTCAAAATTTTTGCCGTAAGGACTTAATTGGCAGATCATAAAAAGTTATGGGACTTAACAGGTCAAAAAAATAGATTGTGGACCAATGTTAATTATTGAAAATAGATAAGGGACTAAATCGACCAATTTTCCTTTAATTAAATTAATATATATATATATATTATGAAGACAGTAAATTTTGTTTTTTTGCTTATTGGAACAAAGTGGAAAGATATATTATATTAAATTATATAGATATATAATAATAGTAATAATAATAATGTAATATTTAGAACATGAGTTGCCAAGTGATGATTGATTATATTTTGTAGTATCTAAACTTTTTTTTTTTTTTTTTTTTTTTTTGGACTAACCCTTTAGTTATACCTTTGCAAGAGTTTCTATACATAGATAGGTTTACTTTATGAGATTAACTTAAATTTTTTAATATTGTTTTTGAATAAGCAAAATACAAATTTAATGTTATAATGTTAGAGACAAAAAAATAATAATAATATTTAATCTAAATACATTCTTAATTAACATATTTAAAATTTTATTCTTTTGATACACATAAGAATCTTAGATGTCATAACACACTTAAATATTCCTACATCTCGGAATGAATCAATCATCAAAACATGCAACCAAGATATAGGCTAGAAAGGAACTATAAAATGAATATTGCTATACGATGCGCTTAAAAGGTATGATCTTTAAAGTGAAGATAATGAAATGATGTCCCTGACAAAAGGGATATAAGTTCGTATGGGTCAAGAGCACCCAAAATGAGAGTCCCATTAAATCTGATAGAAGCACAAAATTGCTCCCTTAGCTAAGAGAATACAACACACTCTCGGAATACCCTGAAAATAAAGGTTGTAAGTATATATGTAATATACAAGGTTAAAAGATCCTTATTGTTTCCTTTACAACAATCAAGAGTTTTAAACAAAAAGAGACTTACAATTAACTTAATCGTCAAAGAATTTTTTTAAAGGGAATACTTTCGGAAGAACCTTTGTGCAAGGGTCAGTCTCGCCAACAAAGCGTCCATATATCATGTGTTACAACTAAGATATAACTATAAAGAGAGATTATTTAACACTATACAGTATTATGTTGAATGTCACATTGATCCACAAGAGAGAGAGGGGGTAGAAGAATTAGGATTTCTTAGATGGAGAAGGATTAGTGCTTGAACTTTAGACTTAATTATTATTATTATTTTAAATACTAAGTAATAACAAATTTGAATTTTCTATAATACTTTTTTAACAATTCCTATTTCATAAGATCATTCCTTTTGGTTTTTCAATATATATATTCTCTTATTTTTATATAGTAATCACAAATTTACCGTTTTCACCAACCTATTTCTAAATTAAAAATATTTCCCTAAAAAGTAGCATATAGAAAAATAAATGTGTTTTGTTGCAAAAAAAGAAATCTAAGTACTGATCCAACAATTTAGTATTAAATCTTTAAAGGAAAATTTCCTATTTTGGTCCTATAACTATTTTCGTTTCTTGAATTTGGTCCTAAATCTTAAAAAATCTAAAACTTGGTTTTATAACTATTTTCATTTTTTGAACTTGGTCCTTTATAACTATTTTTGTTTTCTTAACTTTGGTCCTTTCAACCAAGTTTATGGGATTTTTTTTGTCGTTCAAGTCATGTAAAAGACACATACTTAGTCTTATAATGACATTTTATGATAAGAGATAGAGTATTATGTTTTTCTCATTATTTTTTAAGTGACTTAAACGACTGAAAATTCTCACAAATTTGGTCAAAAGGACCAAGTTAAGAAAACAAAAATAATTATAGGACCAAGTTCTAGATTTTTTAAGATTTAGAACCAAGTTTAGAGAACAAAAATAGTTATAGAACCAAATTTTAAATTTTTTAAGATTTAGAACTAAGTTCAAGATATGAAAATAGTTATGAGAACAAAATACAAAATTTTCCAATCTTTCAAATTCTAGTTGGCACTGTCTTTGAATCAAATTTTGGCCCCATCGATCCACTTATTTTCCAAATCATTTGTAATATATATATATATATATATATATATATTACTACAAAACTTCATAATTGGGAATCCAAAAAAGACTTACCCGTCAATCCCTTACTGAAAAGTCCCATTTAAATTAATCTACATTCATTGTTGATCTCAATGACAAATTAAGTTGTCTATATACAACTTCTCACTCCTCACTCCTCACTCCTCACCGCCCTATATATATATATATATGTATGTATGTATGTATATAACCTAACCTATCTCCAGTCTCCACCATATTCCCCCTTCAGAAGAAAGACAGCGAGCAAAATCAAGAAGAAAGAGAGCAATAGTAGTAGTAGTAGTAGTGTAAATGACACAAATGGCTATCCTCCTTCCCCTTTGGCCAAAAAGATCTGCTTCCACCACCAGCACCGGTACCGGTACCGGAACAACAGCACCTCATCATCATGATCGTGATGCGCACAGCACTACTGCTCATGTGAACTGCTGTGCATTGTCTAAGCTGGTAAGGAAACTCAAGAAGCGTAGCAAAAAGTTGTGCTCGTCGGCAGCGGCGGCCAGTCGACAATCCTCCTCGTTCCAATGCCGGTATGATCCTATGAGCTACTCGCTAAACTTCGATACCACCGGCTCCGGCGGTAGCTTCTTGGATGAAGATTACTACAAGTTCTATGCTTTTTCCTCGAGATTTGTTGCTACACCAACAACAAATCATCGCCAAAAAGTACAAAACTCATAACGTCTTCTCATCACTAACCAAAAAAAAAAAAAAAAATTCAAAAGTTCATTTATTTATATATATATATATATATAAAATATTAGCTAGCAACCAAATGCAGCAGTTTTGTTTGTCTCTTGCCTTATATTGTATCACCAAATCTAATTGCCATTAAATTTGGCATTTTTGTTGTATAAAATGTTTGATTATAAAAAAAAAAAAAAAAACTGTTTAGGATCATATTTTATATTTTCCGGTACATTTCCGGTTTATATCATCAATGTGTGGATTGTCTTGCATCTTTTTTTTTTTTTTTTTTAAATTTGAGGCATTTGTCTCTGTTGTCGTGTTTCGAACTCATGACCTCTCAGATTATAAGTGATGTTGCTACCAACTGAGTTATACATCCTTCTTGATGGATTGTCTTGCATTTATTAGTCATTTAGGAGAAATAGTAGTTATTTATTAAAAAAAAAAAACTTGAATATTAAAATAATAATGCTTACATTTATATTGGTAATTAGAGGTAACAATATTAGACCCAACGTTAAAAGCCGACACAAATATGACAAAATATTAGTGGATTACGTTAAAAATTTGTAAATTTGAATTAAAATGGATTAACATGTTTAAATTTAAATACATTCAGGTTATAAATGAGTTAGAACTCACTTAATCCTATTCTAGTCCACTATATTAGTAAAAAAAAAATTATTAATTATACAATATAGTGGTTAATTTTTTTTTTTTAATTTTTATTCACATAATAATTTATTATTTTTAGATATAAATATTATTTGATAAATTTAACGAGTAATTAATATTTAATATATGTAACAATAATAAATAATGAAATTTTAATTTCATTATTGATGTTAAATATATAAAAATGAGTTAGATTCACATTGAGTTGTTTAATGAATTTAAGTTAATCTGTTTATATAATATAAATATTTTATGTAAATTTAGTACGATTAATCTAATTTAACACGATTACCATGTCCAATCAATGTAAAATACAGCAGATCTTAAGCCAAAAGAAGGAAAATTCCCGACTTTAGTCCTGTAACTATTTACGTTTCTTGAACTTGGTCCTAAATCTTTAACAATACCTAACTAGATCCTATAACTATTTTCAAATTCTGAAGTAGGTCCTTCCGGCCAAAATCCTCCCCTTTTCTAGCACTTCCAAT
>JAXGGT010000001.1:15293681-15345124 GCA_035583425.1 Marsdenia floribunda
CTACATCTTTTATGGGAATTCAAGATCTATCACAAGAATTTGAGATCTAGATCTTTCAAGTAGATTCAATCAGGTACGCTTCCGCAAACTTATTTATTTATTGATTATCGATAATCTGACATAATAGGTTTTGTGATTGATTTAAAGAATAGATTGTAATATCTATATTATTCCAACAACGTCATTTATTTATTTATAACAAGAATGAGCAACTCAATTAATACGAATTTCATTTATAATCGTAGAAGATCATGACTTTAAATTATATTAGAGACCAAAAACCTCAAAATTTTAATTTTTTTTTTTTAGTTACATTCTATAACATATTGATTAATTTCTAAAACTATATTAATGTATTTTAGTTATTTTTAAATATGATTATAATTTTTATTTTAATATTTTAGATTAAATAAATAAAAAACAAATATTTCACACACACATATATATAGACATATTATTTTTGATATATATATATAAAATATATATAGAAAAAATTGAACTTTAGTGTCAAACTTTTTTCCTTTGAAGAAATGGGAAAGGTATTTTCTTTATATATATATATTGTCATAAAATTATTTTAATTTGAACTAATTCATCCATTTTAAGATCAAATTTGCATAGAATTAGATGGAAAAATATATGTTTATTAAAAGATATTGTCTATTAAGGGATTGTAGGAATTGTGATGGATGGAGGTAGCATGCAATAAAAAAAAAAAAAAAGAGAAAAAAAGAAAAAAAAAATTCTAACTTCATTTAAACAATACCATAAACAAAATATGTAGACAGATAGTGAAGTTTTTTTTTTTTGTTCCCTAAATTATTATTTTTATTAATTTTGAAATATTTACGCTATTAAGTGAAGTGAACACATGATCTTTTGGAGCCACAAATAGTGTTGCTATCAATTGAATTACATTTTTTGACATATATTGATTATTTTATACAATATTAAGAGAAGACAGTTTTACCTATGGAAGGTTATGAGTTCGAGTTATTATTATAGACAAAAAAAAAAAAAAAGCCTAAAAAAATAGAATGTATTAAGAGATCTAATTGAACAACTCATTCTACTAAAGAGTTTTTTTTTTTTTTTTTTTCCTTATTTTAATCTTATAATTATTTTGTACTTTGACTATTTTGGACCATTTTATTTATTTCTTTACTCACAAGATTTGAATTTGAAACTTTGTTTAAAAGAAAACTAATCTCCCTCTATTTAGACTACCAATTTTTTTTTTTTTTTGGGTTTAATCTCCTAGTATGCAATGACTATTTTTGGCTTTGACTAATTTGAAATCGAACAGTGTCAAATCTTTCTAGGAAAAAGTTCTTATTAATAATTATTTTTTTCATACAAAAAATTTTGGGTGTATTTGGTTTGTAGTTTTTTTTTTTTTTTTTTCAATTTTTCACTCAAACTCAAAAAAAATGAAGTGTACTTGTTTGGACACCATCTGACATATTACTATTCTTGTTTGCCCACTTGGCAAAAAAAAAAAATAATCATACACTTAATAAAAAATATAAATATATATAAATTCAATGAAAATATCATCATTACACTAATAAAATATATTATTTTTTGTCCCCCACTTACTAGACAACTTCTTACATTGGTCCCACCTTACTCCTCATTTTTTGAACTCTACTCAACTCTTTTTGAAAAAAAATGAGCAAACTCAAAAAAAACTCCAATCCAAATACACCTTTAAATTTCTGACTTTACTTATGCTTTCATTTGGATCAATGCAGGCTAACAGGTGATAATAGATGGCCGAAAAAGCCCAAATAATAACTGATCTACAAAATTCTTTCACGGAAAAAGCCCAACCTTTGTCCACACATATTCAGCCCAAAACACTTGCGAGTACTGGCGAGGCGAGTGAGAAAACTGTAAAACGCGAGTACAGTGTCTCACCATCGTCGCAGTGTCTGTACAGTATCACTTTCTCACTTCCTCGTTTCACTACCAGGTTACTTCTTCTCTCTCTCTCTCTAAATTTTGCTATATATATATATACATACATATATGCATACAATAGTGTAAAATTTTTTCTATAATAAAATCATATTGATTTTTTTTATCTTTTCTCTTCTTTAATTATTTAAAATTATGAAAACAATGCGTATTTTTCTGTTTGGATTAGGAACAATTTCTATATATGATTTTCACTTTCATTTTAGGTCAGAGTAGAGTGATTATGGCACAATAATCACGATAAAGTAGAAACAATTATATATATATTGAACGGTCAGACGCAATTACCTTCACTTGACCACGTACGTGGTGCGACTAAGTGCAAGGAATGAAGGTGGTAGAAGGACCCCGCTAGGCAGAGTTGTTCGACGAGGGGGAGCATTAAAGACAAACTTTCCCTTTGTCTTCAATTCACTATAGGGATGGACTTCAAATAATTATTGAGGAGAGTTAATAAGCTCAAAAGATCCTCCCAATTATTATTATTTTAATAATATCTCAAGTACAAAGTAGTTGAGGGCATTAAATGCATGAAAGACATGCCACCCTCTTGTCACTGTCAAGCTCCAAAAGCAGATGTCCAAATCCTCCTCTTCCCAACGGACAGGTGCCACTTGTCCGTTGGGGAGTGAATCAAGTCTTTTTACACAGGGATAAGTCCCCTTGCATGTAAAAGGAAATGGGCAATAGCTTATCAGGGTATAAAAGACAAGAGGAGAGGGGACAGCCAGGTACGTTCACTATTCATCACCATCTCCAAAACTCTTTCTCTCTGAATACACTCTCTACAAACCCAGGGTTCCTTCGCGTGTAACGGTCGGGACCTCTGGGCTTTTCCGATCATTAGTCTAACTTGACCGTCGGAGAGCCTACCGGAGAATCCTCTCCGTGTGGGCCTTTTTGCACGTACATTGGGAGCACGGTTAACTCTTCTTAAACCCACGTTTGGAGATATAAACCTGGTTAAGAAATCTTTGGCTTGATCAATATATATTGTTATGAAATTTGTGGTAAAAGAAAATAAAATAGAACACAAAGAATACAGAGATTTACGTGATTCGGTAATATGCCTACATCCACGGGTGAAGAGGAACAAAAATTAATACTATAAAGAATGATAATTTTACAACAAAACACCAAAAACTTTGACCCCTAAAATACACTAGAATTTAGTGTATCAATAATCTTCACAAATAATGAAGAATTACTAAAACAAAAGGAAACAAAAGAAAAGAAGAGAAAGAAATTAAATGGGAGTTCTTTCTTCTTCTTCGTGTGTCTTCTCATCCCCATTTAGGAGGATTTGAACTCCTTTATATAGGCAAATGCTGCCAGTTGAGTAGCTGCTAAGTTTGAACAAAAATTGTGAGCTGCATGTGTTGCAATGTGAAAGAAGCAGCTGCAATTTTTTGATTTCAACAACTTGAAGAGGCAGCTGCAATTTGAAAAAGACAGCTACTGCACAATATAACGGTTGCAAAATTTGACTTCAACAAATCTCCCCCTCCAGTAGATATAAAGTTTTGATCTAATCTTCTCCAAAAATTTTAATTTAGAATCACGTCTTGCAAACACTGACCAAGTTCGAGCAGTGGTTGAACTTGATCATTGGTACAGACTTTGTCATCATATCTGTTGGATTATCATTAGTACCAATTTTTTCAACATTGATAAAACCATTAGATATAATTTCTCGAATGAAATGGAGCCATACATCAATATGCTTGGTTTCGTTCATGATACATTTGATTTTTTGTTAAATGTATCGCACTCTGACTATCACAATAAATAATAGTTGAATTTTGTGATAAACCCAAATTAGAGACCAAACCTCTAAGCCAAATGACTTCTTTCACTGCTTTAGTTAGTGTTATGTATTCTGCCTCGGTAGTGGAAAGGGCAACTGTTGGCTGTAACGTTGCTTCCCAACTAACTGCACATCCTAAAAGTGTAAAAATATAACCTGTCAAGGATCTCCTTTTGTCCAAATCACCTGCATAATCAGAGTCCACAAATCCAACGACACATTTGGAAGTATCGATCTTGCTACGATCAAACACTAGACCAATATCTGAAGTACCCCACAAATACCATAGTATCCATTTACTACCTGCCAATGTTCCTTTCCTGGATTCTCCATATACCTGCTAACAACACTAACAACATGTGAAATGTCAGGACGAGTACACACCATGGCATACATAAAATTGCCAATGACACTAGCATATGGAACACGTGACATGTGCTCCTTCTCCAACAACACTAGCAAGCCATATTATTTCCCATTAAGACGGTACGACCATGAATTGATTTATATGTGGTAAACCAATCTTGATTGGGACACATATGGTAGGAACAACCTGAATCAAGAATCCACTCATTTTCTGAGTTAGTACCAACAACAGTAACTGAAAGAACATTTTCACCATCTAAAAAATTATTTTCCACAATTCCAGCAAACAGTAGAAGAATTCTCATTCTTATTGTCCGTTTTATCCACTTTATTATTTTTCTTAAGTTTGGGACAATCCTACTTAGTGTGCCCTTTCTTGTGACAATAATAGCATTCAACAATTTTTCTTGATCTAGACTTTGACTTGCTTTTATTTGATCCCTTATTTTGAGTCCTTTCCCTTGCAATAAGACCATCTCCAGTTTCATTAGTATTATTGCCAGAAACCTTTTTTCTTAATTCATGTGAGTTTAAATAGGCCTTAACATCTTCCATAATAATAGAATCTTTCCCATAAAGGAAAGTGGTAACAAAATGCTCATAGGAAGGAGGTAAAGAACATAATAAAATAAGGGCTTGGTCTTCATCTTCAATTTTAACATCAATATTTCTAAGATCCATAATTACCTGATTAAATGCATCAATATGTTCCTTAATGAACGTACCTTCTTTCATTTGCAGTGTGTAAAGATTTTGCTTGAGGAACAACCTGTTTGTGAGAGACTTTGTCATGTACAAACTCTCGAGCTTTTGCCAAAATTTCGAAGCTGTGTCTTCCTCCACCACTTCACACAACACCTTGTCTGCTAAGTTGAGAATAATTGCACTACGAGCTCTTTCATCAATTTCCACCAACTCCGCATCTGACACGGTTTTCATTGGAATGGTAGAGACAACCGTTGTTGTAGCCGTCATGGTCGCAGTTGAAGATTTGTCATCAGCTTCTTTCTCGGGCAATTGTTCTCTCAGCCAAACTGCCTTTTGTAATCCTTGTTGTACCAAAATGGCATGCATTTTGACACGCCATCAGCTGAAACTAATTTCACCATCAAATTTCTCAATCTCATATTTGGCGGACATTTTGGAAACTCCAAGATAAACCGAGCTCCAAGATTTGTTGAAGTCAAATTTTGCAACCGTTATATTGTGCATTAGCTGTGTTTTTCAAATTGCAGTCGCCTCTTCAAGTTGTTGAAATCAAAAAATTGCAGCTGCCTCTTTCACATTGCAACACATGCAGCTCACAATTTTTGTTCAAACTTGGCAGCTACTCAGCTGGCAGCATTTGCCTAATTTCAGCACATGCAGCCCACAATTTATGTTCAAATTTGGTGGCTACTCAGCTGGCAGCATTTGTCTATATAAAGGAGTTCAAATCCTCCTAAATGGGGATGAGAAGACACACGAAGAAGGAGAAAAAACTCTCATTTAATTTCGTTCTCTTCTTTTCTTTTGTTCCCTTTTGTTTTAGTAATTCTTCATTGTTTGTGAAGATTATTGATACACTAAATTCTAGTGTATTTTAGGGGTTAAAGTTTTTGGTGTTTTGTTGTAAGATTATCATTCTTTATAGTGATAATTTTTGTTCCTCTTCGCCCGTAGATGTAGGCATATTTCTGACCCACGTAAATCTCTGTGTTCCATTTTATTTTCTTTTATCACAAATTTCATAACAAACTGGTATCAGAGTTAGGTGGTTCGAGAGGTAGACTGCGTTGTGCGGGAAGCCCCCAGTATGCCCTCGCGATTGGAGATCCAAGTTTGGTGGTGCCTTGTGTTGAAAGTTTTCCTGACAGTGTGGTGGTCAAGCGATGGGTCCCGCAGGGTGATAGCGGCGGTACAAGATGAGATGGATCAAATGAGTTCGCAGGAGGAGAGGCCACGAGGTATGTGGTCCTTCAGTTTGAGGGGAGGATTGTTGAGTAGCAAACCCAAGTCCCACATTAGAAATTCAAGGAGAAATCACCTTGAATATAAGTGTCCACCTAACTTCATTAATATGAGGCCTTTTAGGAGATTCCCAAAAACAAATCCGTGTGGGCTTGGCCTAAAGCGGACAATATCATACTAATGTGGAGTTAAGGTAGTGTTTTGACGGTCCTAACATATATTATAAAGATGATCTAAATATAGTAATTTAATTTACTAACTATGCTTAAGAGTAAAATTAGTAGTAATTGTGGATTGGATTCATAAATTAATCTTAGTATTTTGAATTCTTTAATTTCTTTTTCCAAAATTGATGTGAGATGTTATTTTGATATGCTTGATTTTCCTTTTCAAAACTTGAATTGATTGTCATATAACTAAAATATGTACTGTTGATTAGAAAAGAAAGAATGCAGGACAAACTGAAAATCAGTGAAACAAGTGTTAGGGAGGTTCTGTTGGAGCACTGCTAGATTGTCGTTCTTAATTGCAACATTATACTGCATTGAGTTTGATTTCCTAGCTTGATGAATAATAATTTGTAAGGTGCTATTTACTGAAGATTGGTGAGAATGCTGAAGTAGATTTTACCATATCATGGTTTTCAAATGACGTTGAGGGGGCAGCTTGTTAGGAGAATAAAATTGCTGCCGAGCAAAGTTTTTGGAGTTTATTGTGTTGAAGTTCATGAGAAGTACACTTATTTGAAGATATCCAATTTCATGATTCTCTATTTACCAAGCATTCGCAAGGATACTGATTCTCTATTTAACGCATATGGATTTTTTTTTTTTTTTTTTTGTTTTTGTTTTTTGAGTTGTAAGCAACATGTAATATGCATGCATGTAGTAGGCACTGATATATATATATATATATATATATATATGTGTGTGTGTGTGTGTGTATATATTAATTTTTTGAGATAAGAACAATGCAAATGAGGTAATGGGTGCTCAACAAGACTTGATGGTCATAGTTATTGAGAATGCTATAGTGCTAACTGGGGACTGATTTGATGGAGATTGTTTGTTTAAGGTAATTGAAAATGCAAGTTTCGTTATACTTTGTGATTTGTCATGGAATTGCTTTGGCATGTTTCTCTTCATTTGTTTCCTATAATACCAATCGTTTCCTCTATCAGATGTTCTTTGTTCAGGTAATTGAACATTGTAATTAATTAGTCACTGACTTTTGAATATGCATAATTTGTTATTATTATTAATTTCTATTCCCCAAAAACCCCTTTCTACATCTGTTATTATACTTTTCCAAAGTAGCTATCTCCTTCAAGTTTCAGAGAACTCTACAATACCAATCATCTGCATTGTGTTTGAGAACTGCCAGTTTCTTTCTTTGTAGTTGAAAACATCATGGTTGCTATGAAGAATTTAGCAAATAAGAATCAAGAGGACTCTTCCAGTGGGATTTCATCTTGAAGAGCCATCAGAGGAACTTTATAAGGATTAGGAAGAGAATATACATCGTACAAATATAAGCATAGAGGATTATGAGGTTGGTTTGCACAATAATGATGGAGCATCTGTTAGCTCTTGTCATTCTGGGTGTAATACAGAGAATGTAAGGAGAACAAATGTGCAAACCACAATATCTTTGATTGTGATCAAGCAAGTATGGATACTCGAAGAGATTGGAACCTCATGATGGAATGGAGTTTCAATCTAAAAAGGATGCCTTTTCATTTTACAAAGAATATGCAAAATCTATAGGATTTGCACCCATTATAAAGGCAAGTCGTCAATCAAGAATATCTGGAAAATTTATTGATGCAAAATTTGTTTGCACCAGATACGGTTAAAAGCATGGATAAGCTAGATTTGAAAATACAGGTTCTCTTCCAACTGGATTTGGCGCCCATAGCATGCCTCCGATGAAAAAACGAGGCAGAATAAATTGATCTTGGTCAAAAATAGACTACAAAGCTTGCATGCATGTTAAGAAAAGACGAGATGGGAGATGGATTATATATAATCTCATAAAAGAACATAACCATGAAATATTTCCTGATGAGGAATGCGACTTTACTGGTTGTAGGAACACTGATCTTGGCAGCAGTAATGTCAACAAATTAGATGTTGTCCATGCTAGGACAAGAAAGACGTATATGAAAATGTCTAAACAATCTGTTCCTGTGAAGAAAGTTGGGAATAAGAAATATGGCAGTGCAGATGGTAGTGGACCACATATTGCATTAGAAGAGGGAGATATACAAGTGATGATTGAGTATCTCCTACGCATGCAAGATGAGAATCTCAATTTCTTTTGTGCAATTGACCTAAATCAAGAGCAACAACTCAGAAATGTTTTCTGGGTGCGAAAGGGAGGTTTGATTATGATACTTTTAGTGATGTGGTATTTGTTCACACTTCATATGTTAAGAATGGATCCAAATTCCCATTTGTGCCTTTTGTTGGTGTGAACCATCACTTTCAATTCGTGTTGCTTGGTTGTGCACTCATTGGAGATGGGAGTAAATCCACTTACGTATGGCTGATGCAAACATGGCTGAGAGTCATGAGACAAGCTCCAAAGGTAATTCTTACTGACCAAGATGAAATGTTGAAAGGAGCTATGGCTGAAGTTTTAAAGAACTCTCGCCACTATTTTTGTTTGTGGCATATTTTGAGTAGGATTGAAGAAAAACTTGGTTATGTGATAAGGCAACATGATAATTTTATTACTAAATAAGTGTATCATGAAGTCGGTGACAGAGGAAGAATTTAACTATAGATGGTTCAAAATGGTTGATAGATTTGATCTAAGAAATGATTTATGGATCCAGGAAATCTATGAAGACCGCTCTCGATGGGTTCCAATGTACATGAAAGATATTTTTTTAGGGGGCATGTCTACAATGCAACGATTGGAAAGTCTTACTTGTCCTTTTGATAAATATATGTAGTGCAAAACTACATTGAAAGAGTTCCTTAACCAGTACAAGTTAATGATACAAGAGAAGTATGAAGATGAAGCTAAAGTAGATTTCAAGACATGGCATGAGCAGCCAGGATTAAAATCTCCCTCACATTTTGGGAAGCAGATGGCATCCTTGTACACTCATGCAATATTCAAGAAGTTCCAAGTTGAGGTTCTGGGAGTGGTTGCTTGTCATCCAAAAAGAGAAGGTGAAGATGGTTCAAATGTTAGTTTCAAGGTCCAGGATTTTAAGAGAATCAACATTTTATTGTTTTATGGAATGACAAAACTTCCAATACATCTTGTTCTTGTCGTTTATATGAATATGATGGTTTTCTTTGTAGACATATCACGATTGTTCTTCAGATGTCTGGTGTGCATATTATTCCTGCCAAATATATTTCGAGGTGCAGGACAAAGAATGCAAAGAATAAAAAGGTGATAAAAAGAATGGGTGCCATTGAGTCTCGGGTGCAAAGGTACAATGACATATGTCAGCAGGCCCTGAAACTGGGTGATGAAGCATCTATATCTCTAGAGAGTTATAATATTGCCTTCAATGTGCTGAAAGATGCTTTGAGAAAGTGTGAGAGTGTGAACAACTCAATTCAGCACCAAGAAGAGGCCTGCTCTCCCTCCGATCATGTTCTTCATGATTTTGAAGAGAGGCCAGGATGCTCCACAACCAAGGCTTTTGGACATGCCAATGTGCTGAGAAAAGAAAATGTAAATTCAGATTTTCCTTTTTGGTTCTGATTTACTGTAGGGGCAACTGAACTCAAACAATCCTGCAATTGGTAGCTGTTTGGATAGTCATCAAATTGTTCAAGGAGTGGTTTGTACCACTTTCCTTACTATCTTCTCTGGTACTCCCCAATTCCCCGATAATTGATTCACATGTTAATGGATTAATTAAACCACTCTTTGTTAATGTGGCAATGTAAATTGAGCTTTTTACCTATTTGTAGGAAGAACTAAATGCTAATGGTCCAACCTATGATTATTATTTTGCTCAACCAATGAAACATGGCATGGTGATGTACACAAAATCCTAACCAACTATTATGTATGTCCATACATTTCCTTGGCAAACTTATCAACTGAACTTGGTTTCTATATTTTTGCTTTTTTGGCAGGGGCAATTGAATCTAATACCTGCACTTCATGAGACTCAGTACATCAGTCTGCAAAGATTGCATGGGCTGGTATGTAAT
Organism: Marsdenia floribunda; assembly: GCA_035583425.1. Taxonomy (NCBI): domain Eukaryota; kingdom Viridiplantae; phylum Streptophyta; class Magnoliopsida; order Gentianales; family Apocynaceae; genus Marsdenia; species Marsdenia floribunda. The sequence goes on from JAXGGT010000001.1 coordinate 15,303,972, forward strand.
TTATGTCACGTTTAGAGTCATTTTGTCTAGGAATAAGTTACTCTTCATCCCATATACATACGGATTTGATTTTGCTCAAAAAGTTTTGGAGACCATTTGTTCATTATAAATTACTACTTGTCCTTACCAAGTAAGTAGGTTATGATTTGTGTTATTGAGGAACTCATGTTTCTTACCTTACTGAGGTTGGGTTGAAAATGTAGAGCTTTATGGTGCTCTTTCTATGACAAACCAAAGCTAAAAACATGCACATTGAATTTCGGATAGAATAAAACTTTGGATCCAGGAAGCTATTCAGTTATATACAATGATAAGAAGATATCCTTCTATGGTTGAAAGATTTCTTCTATGGTATATTGATGAGTAATAATCTCTAGTGCATTCTTGCAGGGTCAATTGCAATTCAGACCTCATTTAAACTAGATTCAGGTAGGGGTAGTGTCAAATATATATATATATATATATATATATATATTTACAAATTTTCTGCAAACTTTATGGTTTTAAAGAAGCAAGATTGCTCATGAATCACTTATATTTGCCACCTGCAAATGTGATATGACATCTAACTTTTAGAGAGTCAAAGATATACGCCACTCCATTAATTGGAAACTAACAGCTGTAGAAGTTGATAAGTGGTGTAATGGGGGCAATCCCCCTAAACTTTGTAACTCCTCTTTGGTCAATATGAGATTTCTTTCCAACCTTAAAAGTAGAAGAGGTTATTCATGGTATTTTATTTTAAATGACAAACAAATTTATTTTAGAAAAATAGATATTCATTCGTAAACATTTCAAGATACGTAATGTAGATGGTCAATTTTTGACGTAGGAAGCACTACACATGGGTTTTCTGCTTCACCAAAATCTCGAAACAACTCTAGAGAGATCTAGCATGGAAAATGGAAGTAGAAGCTCTGTGTACATTATTGTCTCCACTTCTAGTGTTGGAATGTTGAGGGCTGTTTTTAGCTATTTTCTCTCTCATGGAATGGTTCTTTCGCAAAATAAAATAAAGATGAATAAGAAAAAGAGATTGCCCTTGGATGGTCAGTTACTATTTCATTAGGTTTTGATTACTTCTAGAAATAGTTCCTCTAAACCACGAATTAAGTTTCATGTCTTTTTTGCTTTTTTTTAAAGAATGAATTACTGTGTAGTTTTTGTACTCATTTTTCATCAGAACTATTCTGCTGGAACTTAACCAAGAACTCGTATGGGTTCTTAACCTCTTTCTCTTGTAGAAATCGTGTTTAATTACTTCTTGTCCAAATATTAAGCTAAATCAATTAATCTTTTCAGGTTTTATTCTCAAACAATGGAGGGGCCTTGCAATCATGCAAGTTACTGTTAATCCTTTATTTTCTTATTTATATGTTCTTCTTAACATTGACCTCTAAATGCTAAGATATGGTTGGAAAGTAAATTCAAGTTAGGAAGATAAATGCCGTATGAGCTTATTATGAGTTTGGTTGTTGTATCTCTACTGTATGTAATATATATATATATATATATGCTCTCCGGACAAGAGCTGCTCTTGTAAATTATAATTTTAGTTAATTATATGTAAGTACAAGTAAAAACAAACTCATACAGTTCATGCAATTTATTTTGTTTTTCTTTCCCTATTGTGAATGCTTATGTATAGTTTTGTGGGACAAGACAAAACTTCTATTTCTGTTGCAAATGTCATGGGCCTCTCTGAGATGTAGAAAAGAGTACATATAGGCAAAATAAGTAGCCGAATTACAAGTAAAGGTGGTGTCCTTAAATATAGAGTTTTTTGATAAAAAAAAGTTTTTTTTAAACAAAAATTTCATGTTTGGTCCTGTTACTAAAATTATATATTAAAATGAAATTAATTCATTTTGAAAATGAGTCTTATCGGGATTTACCATTAAGTCTTATCAGGATTTACCATTAGAACTCATTTTGAGAATGAGTCACAACGAGTCCCAATATAACTCATGTTTGGTATGTATTCTAGTTTAAGGACTTATTTTATGAATTAATCTCAATGGATTTTAATATAACTTATGTTGGAAATGTATTTTAAATTAAGATTCATTCTGATGAGTCTTTAAGTAATTTTAAATTATAAAACATATATAATATGATTTTTCCTTACGATGAAATATCAAATAATTAAAACTATATCAAAATAAAGAGCAATTCATTAAGAAAAAAAGTAATATACTCAATTCTAAATTTAAAATACATTACATGTGTCATGACCCGGGCCCGAGAGCTCGCATCGCGACTGTGGGCTTGGCGGCACCCACGGTCAACTACTTGGCACTCGTCCTCGTTGTACCAAAAGGGATATCCCGAGTTGATAATGACTACCTAGGCCCACACTTATATTCCATAACATATTCACATATACTTTCGATGTGGGATAGGGTATCACATTCACCCCCCCTTAAGGCCCAGCGTCCCCGCTAGGGCCCAACATAATTGGTCTAAGTCCAAGATCAACCAGTGGACGTCTGGGATTCTAGAGGTGGCTCCCACCGCACATATGGTGTAGCACTTAGTCTCCATAATCCGGGCTGGCTACCCGATTTGATATCAATTGTAACGACCCGGGCGTATCATGGGAAAGGGAGAAAGGGGCGGGTGGACTAATTTTCTAACAATTGCTTTAGAGTTCCGACTTCTTTGATGCACCCATACATGGTTAATCGTCATTGGGACCTTCGTCCTCGTGATGATTCCACATTGATTTGTTTTGGGTTAATGTGGAAACTTCACGACTTACATTCAAAGTTGGTCTCCCGGTAAATAATCCCTATATTTAGTTGCAAAGACGTAAGGAATAAGGATTGATCTATAAAATAAGACTTTTCAAAAATAGTTTAAACTTGTCATTTAATTTTGATTCAAAATGTATTTCTATATTTATAGAAATATTTATATTAGAGTAATATATATTTGTCAGCTACAGCCGAAAGATGTGCACCTGGCATAATAAACTAATCTTCTTCCCTTGTTCAACTCTATGATTTTATCTCTTGTTTAGAAAATCGGGTTTGATTTCTTATGTTTATGTTTCTTTTACAGAGAAGATTATACCTTAAATTTGAATTTCTTTAAGAATCTTTGAATTCTTATGATTAATACTACTTATTCATCAAATTAGATTGGTTAATACGAGTTGATTTTCGATTACAATAAATTGATGAAACAATAGTCGGCCTTAAGCTTGCCCCGTGCAGAAAAGCCATATCGTGCGAGTACGCACGTCGATCACCTTTTTCAGCACTAGGAGCTGATTCTATACCAGTCAAAGCGAATTCTGGGCATCAATGCACTAATGCTGTCTTGCTCGCCTTTCTTCCCTCCCCCTTTGTGGGGGTCCCAACCCCTACGAGTGAGCAGAAAAGGGAGGAGGAAAGAGGCCCAGGTGAACCGTCATAATTAGTGAACAAGTGTAAGCTTCGCTACCCGACAGTATGGAGTATGACCACCAAATCTCTGCTAGGCAAGAGGATACTATGTCAGTTTTGCCGAAAGAGTATGCCACTAGTATAAAAGGAAGGACCGGCAGCGGGGTCTCTTTGAATCCTGAATATGGCAATAATTGTACTAATCCACATACCCATCAATCGTACTAGTTGAAGTAATTGGAATTCCCCGAGAGCTCGCATCGCGACTGTGGGCCTGGCGGCACCCACGGTCAACTACTTGGCACTCGTCCTCGCTGTACCAAAAGGGATATCCCGAGTTGACAATGACTACTTAGGCCCACACTTATATTCCATGACATATTCACATATACTTTCGATGTGGGACCTGAATGTCTTTTTTTCTTTTTTTTTTGATAATAATTGAAACTTAAATAAAAAGAAGTGTAAAAAAGAGAATCCTACGTCTCGCCTCTATCACACCATACAACAGGTGGAAGAGTTATAGGATCAAGGCTGCCACAAAAACTAAAATTTCTTGCCCATTTGGCTAAGTGATGAGCACTAAAGTTATAGGTTCTGGGCACAAAAAGAATTTTCCAAAACACATTCTGAGACAAAAGACTACGTCCAGTAGATATGAGAGACGCAACTCTCCAGTCCGTTAAGTGCCATGATAACATCATGAGCATCTCCTTCAAAGGTGATTTTATCAATTCGCATGTGCGAGGCTATATGGACGGCTTGGATAGCCGCTTTAGCCTCGGCACAAAAAGGATTAACTGAGGCAAAGCGGTTGACCGAAGCTACCACAATCATTCTTTGCAGCATTCTGTAAGATGATTCCGGAGACAGTAGATCCATCCTTGAAGGCAGCGTCAAAATTGAACTTCAGTTCCCCTGTTGAGGGAGGGATCCACTTATTTTGTGCTATGGTTTCCCGTTGATTACCTCTCCTATTAGCTTTGTCTAACTAGCTTGCCAATATTTCAAGAAGCTGTTGTTGATAGAGGTTGAGACTTCAGTCCAATTGGGATTGGGTTGGCCACTCCATATTTTATTCCTCTCCATCCAGATTCTTTCCCAAGCCACACTAAGAAATAGATCATTGTGCTCTTTTCAACTTCATGAATAGGAAAGGGGTGTTTGTCTCCCATCATTAATGAAATCCACTACTTAACCTCTAATCCTTGGAATGCTTGGATGCTAACTTGCCACGGGGAGTTCCACCAAATTAACTTACTGTCAATGCGACTCAAGATTAAATGGTGTGCAGTCTCTGGTTCTAGTTTGCATAGGTAGCAGTTAGGGTCCTCAATTTGTGTGCACCTTGTGATTCAATCTAGAGTAGGCAGCGTATTGGTGAGCAGTTTCCAAAGAAGAATCTGACGTCTTCCATGCAAGAATAAGTTCCAAATGAGCTTCCAGATTTGAATGTCTTCTTTGTAGGTTGTTGGACCTCTACCTTGAAGCATGAATTTGTAGGTTGATCCTACTGTAAACTCCCCTGTCGTGGAGGGGGTCCAAATAGGTAGATCTTGCTCCCTTTCTAAGATGGGAGTGTTCAGAATTTGTTGACTGATTTGAAGAGGGAAATAAGTTTGAACTTTGTTGATATCCTTTTTCTTTCCTTCCACCTCCATTAAGTCTTTGAAAAATATTCGTTCATTTGGTAAAACATTGTCCTCAGGAATGCAATGATCCTCCATGTTGATTAAACAAGGGCCTTTTCTAATAAGGGACATTGAATTCTATCCCACTTGGTGGCAAAATCCCTTTTTTAGCAATTCATGATAGGTTTTTATGTTGCCTTATATCCAAGAGGAAGCCTTGTTTGTGTGTTCCAGGTCTAACGTGTGCCTCCCTCTTAGATATTTAGATTTCATTAGCTGAACCCATGTCTTGTGGCTTGCAGTTTGCAGATTGCATCCTAACTTTGTGATAAGTGATAGGTTCAGATCTCGTATACTTCTGATTCCCACGCCTCCATGCAGTTTTGGCCTACAAATTGATTCCTATGATTTTAGATAGAGGTGGTTTTTTTTTTATGTATCAAAACCCAGAAAAAAAAAAATCCCGCATCATTCCATCCAATTTGTCGTGGACAAATCTTGGAACTACAAAGGATTGCATGACAAAGCTTGGCACTGCCTGGGCAACTGATTTGATTAAAATAATCCTTCCTGCCATAGACAAAGCTTTTTTCTTCCCGCTAGTTTATCAGCCATCTTTTTGACAACTCCTTTGAATACTTCAGCCTTCGATTTAAAATTACAAAAAGCATGACCTAGGTACTTTCCAGCATGGTTGCATTCCTTCATTCCCAACAGTCTACATAATCTATTTCTCAAAGAATTTTGGACATTTTTACTAAAGTGAACAGAAGACTTACTCCAATTGATCGCTTGTCCAGTCCATTGACAATATTGTTGGAGATTAGAATACACCTCATGAGCTTCCTTTTCATTATCTTTACTGTAGATGACAAGGTCGTCGGCACAGATAAGATGTGTGGTCCTTGGACTGGTTCTAGCCACTTTGATTCCAGAAATTTTGCCTTCGCTTTCCGCTCTTGCCAATATTCTTGAGAGTAGATCAGAGAAGATTGTAAATAAGGCCAAGGACATTAGGTCCCCTTGACAGATACCTCTTTCTGCTTGAAAGTAACCATATGGTGATCCATTTAGGAAAATAGAGAACCGAGGGGATATGATACACTCCATGATAAGTCCAATAAATGTCGTATCAAAGCCAAATTCAGCAAGAATTATTTTCAGAACGTGCCACTCTACTCGATCATAGGCTTTTTCCAAGTCAATCTTTATAGCCATAAAACTGTTCCTTCCCTTCTTAGAGTTCATGTAATGCATAACTTCATGATTAATGATAATGTTATCTCCAATCGAAAGATGGGGAATGAAAGGCGCTTAACTAGGGTGCCCAATGACTTCCAAAATACCTTTGAGTCTCCTTGCTAGGATTTTAGTGGTGATCTTGAGTATCGATCACATTGCATAGGCCGATCGGCCTGAATTGGTCTACCTTTGATGCTCCTTTCAGCTTTGGAACCAATGCAATAAATGTATGATTATAAGATTATCTCAGTTTGTCCGTCTCAAAGAATAGTTCAATCTCGCCAATCACTGCTTTTCCTACTATCCCCCATTATTGTTTACAGAATGTTATTGTCATTCCGTCTGGCCCTGGGCTTTTATAATCTCCCATCGAGAACAAGGAGCTTTGAATTTCCTCTTTTCCTGGGATAGTAGTCAGCTTTTGATTTTGTTCATCAATAACACATTATGGAATTAACCCCTGCAAGGTAGAAGGAAAACTTGGACAAACACTAGCAAAAATATTAGAGAAATAAGTAATGAATTCATCCCCAATTAAATTTCTATATGTGATCCAAGAATTTTCAGCATTTAAAATACTATGAATTGAGTTGTACCTACGATGAATTATGGTAGTGAGGTGAAGTAGTGTGTGTTAAAGTCTCCTTCCTCTAGCCACCGAGCTTTAGCCTTCTCTCTCCAAAATATTTCCTCTTTTCTATAGAGGTCATCTAGTTCTTGTTGAGTTACATTTTCCATATTAATGGTGACCGAATCTTGAGTTTGAGATTGGAGGGTTTCAATGGTATGTTTGAGATGCATGATCTTAGCATGAATGTTTCCAAACATAGTATGGTTCCAATGTTTGAGGGCCACTTTGGTGTTTTTGAGGAGAGATACAAAAGAGGGGCTACGGTTCCAAGCTTCATGAATATCAAAACTAGTGTCAAGGTGGATGATCCACATAGCTTCAAATTGGAAAAGTTTGGGGAGAGATTTAGGTTGTGGTTTGGTGTTAATGAGAAGAGGTTTATGGTTGGATTGGATTGCCGAAAGATGGTGTATAGTAGTGTGGGGGAAAATTAACTTCCATTTGGTGTTGGCAAAACCACGATCAAGTCTCTCTTGAATGTTAGGCAGACCTCTTCTTCTATTATTCCAAGTGAAAGCATGACCACAAAAGCCCAAATCAATTAAACCATGATCGTTAGTGATTTTTCTTAATCCACCTCTGCGAGAACCCCCCACTGGATGTCCTCCTATTTTATCAGATTGGTCAATAACCATGTTGAAATCACTTGCCAATAGCCGCGATCCCTGGAAAGCATTGCCCATAGCTGATAAATAGTCTAAGAACTTTTGCCTATGCAAAAGAATGGGGGGTCCATAAATTGCTGAAAATTGCCAAGGGAGGTTGCTAGGATTATCAAACACAACACAATTAATCACATGCTCATTCGTAAACACAACTTTTAGATTGATAGTTTCTTTCCACATTAGTAACAGAACACCTGCAGTTCTTTTAAGGGCAAGAATTCAAAATAATCAAATCCAATCATCTTGATTAATCTGTGAATAGAATTAATGTTGTTACATTTGATTTCTGCTAAAAACATCACACCTGGACTATGAGAGTTTGAAAGATCTCTTAACTTTCTAACTGTTGTGGAATGACCAATCCCACGATAGTTCCAAGCAATTATGATCATAATGATGATTGGGGTAGTTTCTGGCCTGCCTCCCTCGCCTCAGATGGTGTCTTGTCATTAGCTAACTCCTCAATGATCACTGAATTTGTCCTTTGTTGTTTTGTCATTCTAGCTTACCTTTTCACATGGATAAATCTTCTATAGGTCATTGATATTCTTTCCTTCATTATGTCACTGCTGTAAAAATTGTTCTCAGTTGGTAAAGGTCTCTGAGGTTCAGTAGGAACTATCTGCAGTTTAGCAAGAGCACTATAGACTTTCTCAACATTTGAGACTCTGCTCTTTTTAATCTACATGGCCTAAGAGTTGCAAAGTCTTTTTGGAGTAAGATTGATTGGGCTGATGTTTTGGCCTGTTGTAATCAGGTTTCTGGGCTTGGGATGGGTTTCTTAGGCTATTTGAAAGGGGGTGCTTTCAGACCTAAAGTGGGTTTCCAAGTTGGGCAATTGATTAGAGTATGATTGATTGGGTTTGGTTAATGGTAATTTAAGGGAGTGGGCTGTTTCAGTGAATGTTGGCTTGGATTTGTATGTTGGTGAGTTGGGCCCGTGGTTGGGTTTAAGTGGAAGAACCATAGTTTCAACTTGGCTCTTAGGCTGCAGAGTAGGTTGATTTGAAATGTCTTTCATAGAGCTAAAATTGAGCCGAGCCGAACCGAACATTAAATGTCTGGCTTGGTTTTTATAATTTTCGAGCACTACTCGAGTTCGCTCGTTTAATGTTTCGAGCATAAAATTTTGTTCGAGTTTGTTCGATTATTTGTTTGTATAGTTCGAAAATTGTTCAAGTTTGGCTCGTTTAACTTTTAAACTAACTCGAGCTCGAGTTTGAGCTCGAATTATATTTTTAAAATTTTTAAAAAATATAAATATAAATAATAAAAATATCAAATTTTTATTAGGCTTAAAATTTCTAAAATAACAATAACTTATATAATTTAAGTATTTAACAACTCAATAAACTAAAAACCCTTATTAAAATATAAAAAACTCACATAAAATAATAAATTTCAAAAAGATAACCGTATAATACAAATTAACAACACAAAGGATTAATAAATAAAAACAAAAGAGTAAGGATCATTTGTTTCATCCATAGCTGGATATGGAGAAGATTCTTGAAATGAACTTGTGAATGGTGTTATTGACATACATGTTCAAACAATTAAGCAAGAATTTTAACTTGCAAAAAGTTATAATAGATGGACATGAAAAATGGGATGTTCATATATAGCAGGAAGTAGTTAATTACATGCAAAAGATGGACCAAAATTAGATGATGTTCACTAAAGTTTTCACATTAGTTTGTCATAAGAAAAGGTAAAAGAACTAATTGTAAGGTCAGCTTACTCAAAATTTCACAGACTTCTGACACCCAAAAGAATGTTACGTTCATACAACAATAATTAATTGGTGCTTTTGGAAATAGAGAAATTCCACCAAAACCAACTGGACATATTAACATAGGAAAACACAGGAAAGTGATAGAGAGAAGTGAGATGCCATAGACAAGTTTATCATGGTAAAGTAAGGCAATAACTAAAGCCATTGCTTCCCTTTATCATATATCCAAGCAAATAATTAATTTGAAACCAAAATTGAGAACATCACATAATTAATCCTGAAATATGAAGAAAGTATAAAATAAGTTGAATCTAGTAAAGATAAGTCTAGGTTTCAGTCCACGTCTCTGTTACTTCCCTCTTTATTACATTATTGCCATATTTTAAAACTTGCAATTTGTTGAAGAAGAAAATAATAAGTAGCATTTTACCTGATTTCTTCTTCTCTTAGGACACAATTAAAAATCAAAAACTAAAACCAACTATGAGCAATCGAGTTCCAAATCTATGCATAATTGAACATTTTTTTTTCACTATCTTCTGGGAATTGCCTCTTCTGGGATTGAAGCAGTAAAAAAAAAAAAAATTGTTATCATTTCCACATATGTGGTTTGTTGATTTAAAAGAAAACCCATCATGGACCATTAAGAAAGAAATGAAATGAACAGAAGTCAATGCCAGAATGGAGCTAGAGGAAGATAATCAGACATAAAACCAACCAACACCTACCAAAAGGGAAAAACACTAATGCTTGCTTGAAAATGACAAAACTTTTCAAAAATCTCTTAATGTAATTTTAAAGTGGGGAAAAAAAAAATCAAAAGAGAACCCAATTAATCAATTAATTAATTGAAGGTGTCAAATTAAAGATTTTTTTAAAATTTTTTTTTCGAGAGCTGGCGATAGATTAACAATACCCAAAATCCCTCAAGAAAATACTAGATTCTCCAACTTCAAAGAATTACTCCAAGAAACCAATCCATTCTTTTTGTGCGTAGGCCATGAAAATACCAGTAAAATATAAGAGGTTCAGAAATTAACCATAACCATAAGACCACGGATCATAAATCAAGAAAAACCCTAAACGGCCACTGCCGGAGATGAAGAAAATCCAAGCCAACAACAAGAACGTAATAAAATCAAACAGATAGAGTCCCATCAATACAGATTGAATCAGAAACCAAACAAGAATCTGAAAGGAAAAAATGAAAAAAAAACAAAAATTGAAGACGTGATTCTGAGGAGAAGTGGAGAAGGGAAGAAGAAGAGGGACGGGGAACTCACCGGTGGTGGCTCAATGACCAGAAAGGTAAGAGGCCGATGAATATGAGAACAGCCAGCATTCGACAAGGAGTAGGGGAGGGAGGAAGAAAAGAAAGGAGAGAGAAAAAAAAGTTTATATATGTGAGTATAATACCCTAATTTATATTAAAAAAAAGAACCAATATTTTAATTTTTTTATTAAATAATAAATTATAATATATAAATGCTATAATTTGTTCGCTCGAATATTAATCGAGCTTAGTAAAATGTTTGAATTCAGTTCGTTTATTAAACAAGCGAGCTTTAATCGCGCATAAATGAGCTCGAACGAGCTTTATTCACGAACGTTTGGTTTGTTTAACAACTCTAGTCTTTCAGCATGTTCCTTTTTCGGGAAACAATTTAACTTGATGTTGTTCTCGAGGGGGAGAAGGACAAGGGTAGGTATGGGATTGTACCATGCATTGTTGTACTTTGGTCGATAGCAATCTGTTCATCTTCGATGCTTTCCGGTTACCTTGATTGTGCTGAAAAATTCTCCTTTGAAGCCATGGGGTTTCCTGTTTGACTTGCTCTAATACATGGGCCATACTTTGCATGTTGATTTGTTTCAACCTCCTGGAAACATTGGGATTCTAGACATGTTATCTCTATATGGTCTATTTTGCCGCACTGATAGCAAAAGTCAGATAATCTTTCAAACTTGAAAGCAATCCACAGTTGGGAGCTATCTTTCACGACGTATAAAACAACCAGTTTTCAAGCTCTTGGAGGTATCCACTAGAACTCTAATATGTACAAATTTTTTAGCCACAAGAAAAGCTTCTGTTGTCTCTGTCTGTAAGATTTTTCCAATGAAATCCCCTAGTTTGCATTCATTTTCTACATTCATCCTATTGGGGGGAAGATTGTGAATTTGAACCCACATACGACAGTCTTTAAAGATAATTTCGTTTAGGGTGAGGTTTGGAGGCCATGGATGGAGGTTGAGGAGAGCCCCTTTGATAGCCCAATGTCCTTTCGCCAGAATGTGGTTTTTATCATGGTTGTTACTAAACGTACAGGAGATAGTATTGTGGTTCAAGTGTTTAATGTGGACATTATTCCCCAGATTCCAAGCTACACTCAAAATGGTGGTGGATGCTTTGTGGTTAATAGTCTTGGTAGTGAGGAACCTCCCAACAAGAGTGGGTTCCATAAATGCTTCACTATTATTGTCATTTATGGAGAGGTCCAGGACTTCCTCCCTTGGGGTGGGCCTACCATGGTCGGGGGAGATGGATGTAGAAGGGGGAAGGAGAAACCGGTGAGAAGAGACCAGTCTGGGACCAAGCTCAATGAGATCTAGAATTCTAGAGAGAAGGGAGAGGAATTCTACTTTAGTGAGAGAACGACTTATATATATAATACATTACATGTCTTATTACAAAATAATATACAATCAAGAATCATCAGTTCAGGAATAGGTGGTGTTGCCACAAGTTCTTTTGTCATGCTCCCACATATGATAGTTGTTGCATTTTAGAGGTGAATTAGTATATCTTGCATCCATTGAACATCAATACCTCCTTGATCCTAATTGACCTAGGCCATTACTCTTCATGTTAGGTTTATAGAAATGAAGTGCAAATGATGCTTTATTCTATAGTTCATCATTTGCAACAAGATAAAGTTTCATCACATAAGTCAACTTCTAATTGAACTTTGAGTAACTGTTGACTTATTGTAAATATGTGAGAATAAGGTATTCCAAATATCGATGTTGACTGAAATAATGAGCAATCTTGTCGTACACAAACTCAACTAAAATCTTTAGAGGTAATGTACATTTCTTTAGGATACTGTTCAATAATTCTAATAGGGTTGTAGTCATAGAACCATACTTATAGCGACCTTCATATGCTAGTATCCATTTTTCACGATCTATAGCTGTCAAGTAATTAAATGCTTCCATGCTCCTCGATTCAATCTCCTCCATAAACTCATTGAATTTGGTGATCTTACTTGTTGATTCTACCTTGTACATCAATTCGAATAACTCTTTCTTTTTGAGTGTCACTTCGAAGTTTTCCCTACATTGCATTAAAACAGAATCTTTGGATTGCATGTGTTTGTTGCTCTTTATTTTGATATAATTTGAATTATTTGTCAAGGAAAAATTTAATATTTCATCATAAGGGAAAATCATCATATTATGTATGTTTTAAAATTTGAAACTGTTTAATGCCTCATTCTCAGAATGAGTCTTTAGTCTATGACACATTTCTAGTATGAGTTATAGTGGGACCCACTAGGACTCAGTTCCAAAACAATTCTTTAGACTAGAACACATACCCAACATGAGTTATAATAGGACTTAGTAGGACCCATTACGACTCATTTTACGACTCATTCTCAAAATGAGTTCTAGTGTTGGGTCCTAATAGGACTCATTCTTAAAATGATTTATGACCATTTTGGGATATAATTTTAAAAATAGGGCCAAACATAGAGTCTTTGTGAAAAAGTGGACCATTTTTGTCAAAAACAATTAAATATATGGACAAGTATAGTGCTTTAGTTGTTGTGGAATAGGAAACAAATTTCATTTAAAGCAACCAATATTTAGAAATATTGACCATACATTTTTGTTTTTCATAAAGGGACCTCTATATATATGTAGTAAATTTGTACTCAAGAATCAAAATTCGGTTGGGTTGAACTTTTTTAGGAAGAAGTTTTTCAATATTCATTTTTTCATTCACAAGATTCGAATTTCAAATCTTGCTTTAAAAAAAATTAAGTTTTCAATCACTTCAATCAATAAAGGTAATTATTATCTAAAAATACATAATATTTCCTCTTTTAAATTGGACTTGACTTAAATCCTAAATGCTCTCTCTCTTGAAACACTTAATCACGTCCGACGCATAGATTTTTAGTAAACATATTAGCTTCCCCCCTTCTTCGAAGTCTTATTTACTTCACTCATTCTTCTATAACATACAATTGTATTGAGTGGTTTAATAAACATCTCAATAACAAAAATTACTTAAATCACACTTGAAAATGTTTAGATTTTGAATTTTATAATTAAATTTTTCCCTTCAAAATTTAATCTTAAAAGTGTCAAATTTAACTCTTTCACCACACACACACACACACACACACATATATATATATATTATTTTATAAATAATAATGAACGACCACAAAAGATTCTCAGTGGTTTAAATCTTTGCCAAATAATATTTTTTATTTATTCTAAAATAAATTAGTTCTTTAAGAATTTGTAAATCATTAATTTGTTTTTATCTCTAATATGAACTCATGACTTCTTGGATTATAAGCGTAACTGCTACCAACTGAACTAAACCATCTTATTGTAAACCATCAAATTAGTTCTTTTTTTTTCGTTAAGTTGTAAAACTATTATAAAATAAGATAAAAATAAAGCTAAAATAAGAGAACAAAGAAAAACTAATATGAGTATAACTCTACTATATTTCTTATATTACTTCATGTGAATAACTTTCCTATTTATAGGGATAAAAAATATAAATACATATATATACATACATAAATCATCACTATCTTATACACATAAATTCCCACTATCTTCTACATGAATAGGACATGGGGTTTTTGGAAGTTTAAAGAGATAAGAATATCAATGGATATACAAAATACTAAGGGATTTATAAAACTCCCCCTTGGATGTCCATTGTATAAGAAATATGCTTCATTAAAACCTTACTAGAGAAAAACTCAGTGGGAATAAACCCTAGTGAAAGAAAAGAGTACATCACGGACTAGTCTTTTAGAAGTTGAGGTTGGCAATGCTTTTGTGAATAAATATGCCTAATTGTTACTTGAACAAATATATTGAACATCAATTTCACCACTTTTTTGAAGATCGTGAGTGAAGAAAAATTTTGGTGAAATATGTTTTTTGCAATTTTGATTGATATATTCTTCTTGCAACTGAGCTATACATGCAACATTATCTTTATAAATTATTGTAGGAGATTCCTTGTGAAAAGATGAACCACATGTCCCTCAGATGTGTTGAGACATTAATCTTAACCAAATACATTCACGACTTGCTTTATAAATTGCCATAATTTTTACATGATTCGATGAAGTAGGAACAAGTGTTTGTTTGGTAGAAGGCCATGAAACAGCGGTGCTTCCACATGTAAAAAGATGGTCTTTTTGTAATTTGACCTTATGTGGATCGGACAAGTAACTAGCATCAACATAACCAATGAGTTGTGGTTTAGAACTGTTGACATATAATAATCCCATGTCAATTGTACCTCGGAAATATCGAAAGACATGTTTAATTTCATTCCAATATCTTCTAATTGGACATGAACTAAATCTTGCTAATAAATTAGTTCAAGTCTTGTATTATTAGCAAAATACATTGGTTCACCAATTGCATTAAAGTATGGTACTTTAAGACCAAGAAGTTCTTCATTATCCTCACGAGGTAAAAAAATGTCATTTTGCATATCAAGTGATTGAACAACTATTAGGGTACTCAATGGATGCGCTTTGTCCATATAAAATCTTTTAAGGATTTATTTATTTTTTTTGTATAAGTTAATTGATGTACAACAATTTTAGTTCCACTTTTCAAGTGTTTGATCTGCAGCCCGAGACAAAATTTTATTTTTCTGGGATTTTTTATCTCAAATTCTTTATTCAAAGAATCTACCGCTTTTGAAATCTCTTAAGGATTCCAATAATATTTAAATCATCAATATATACAACAATTATTGCAAATCCGAAATTTTTTTCTTACTGAAAACGCACAGACAAATTTGGTTATTTTGATAACCTTCTTTCAGCAAATACTCACTGAGACGATTGCACCACATAGGCCCTGATTGCTTTAACTCATATAAAGATCTCTGTAATTTTATCGTCTTGAGAATTTTATTTGTATGTTTTAGGCATCTTAAATCTTTCAAAGATTTTCATATAAATATCACTATCAAGTGAGTTGTATAGATAAGTTGTAACTACATCCATAAGACGCATATCTAGTTTCTCATTAGCTGTCAGAATAAGGAGATAACGAAATCTAATTTCATCCATTATAGGAGAATATGTAACATCGTAGTCAATTCAAAGTCTTTGTGAAAACTTTGTGCAACAAGTCGTGCCTTCTATCTTACAATTTCATTTTTCTCATTTTTTTCGCACAAAAACCCATTTGTACCCAACAGGTATGACATCTTCAGGTGTCTAGACTATAGGTCCAAAAACTTCACATTTTGCCAATAGGTTTAATTCTACTTGAATTGCATCTTTTCATTTCAACCAATCATTTCTACTTCGACATTCATCAACAGATGTAGGCTCGTGATCATCATTTTCATTTATAACTGCTAATGCTACATTATATATGAAAGTATTGTCAACGATTGTTTCTTTTTGATTCAATCGTTTTCCCGTAGAGACATAATTTATTGAGATCTCATCATTCTCCACTTTTTCAATATTTTCAGTAACTTCAAGTACTTGAACTTCTTTTGTTATGTCTCTTGACTCTTCAGAAGTATTACTATTTTCAATGGGATCATTTGAATATTGGCTCCTTTTCTTTTTTCAGGGATTTTTATTTTTAGAACCAATTGGTCTCCTACACTTCTAGGATGCTATAGACTCATTTTTTTATTTCATTACCTGATTTTCCTACTAGGACATTAATCCGTAAAGAATATTTGTAGCTAGTATATGTGACTTAGTCACTCTTTTAAGTCACTAAATGCATCTGACAGTTGATTTGCTATACTTTGCAAGTGAATTATTTTTTGAACTTCAAGCTCACATTGATTTGTATGAGTATCAAGATGTTGCAAAGTATTTCATGTAATATTCCTACCAAATTACTTTTCTTTATCTCCCCCTAGTATCGGGAATATTGATTCATCAAAATAATAATAGGCAAATCGTATCGTAAAAAGATCTTCAATCATAGACTCAAGATACATTATAATAGAAGGAAAATCAAACCCAACATATATTCTCAATCTTCTTTGAGGACTCATTTTTGTGCATTGTGGTGGAGTTATAGGAATATACACCACACATCAAAAGTTCTAAAATAAGAAATATTTGGCTCCCGACCATAAGCTATTTGTAATGGAGAAAGTTTATGATAACTTGTTAGTCTAATGCATACTAATGCTACTAAATGCAAAATTGCATTGCCCCAAGCAGAAATGGAAAGTTTTGTCCTTATAAGCAAAGGTTTAGCTATGAATTGAAGTCATTTAATAAATGATTCAGCTAACTCATTTTGTGTATGAACATGAGTTACAAGATGTTCAAAACTTATGTCAATCGACTTCAATAGTCATTAAAAGCTTGAGAAGAGTATTCACCAACATTATACAAACATATTGATTTAATTGTATAATCTGAAAATTGTGCTCGTAGTCTTATTATTTGAGCAAACAATCTTGCAAATGTCAGGTTACGAGTTGATAATAAGCGTACATGAGACCATGTGCCAGATGAGTCTATTAGAATTACAAAATACCGAAATAGTGAGCATGAAGGGTGAATTGATCTGCATATATCACCTTGAATTCTTTTCAAAAAGGTTGGAGATTCAATTCCAACTTTAGCTGGTGACTTAATAATTAATTTACCTTAAGAACAAGCAGCACATGAATTTTTTTTTTTATTGAAAAATCTTTATGTTTTTTTAATGAGTGCTCATGTAAATTTTCCATAATTTTTTGCATTATACTAGAGCAGGTATGGCCTAACCAATCATGCCAAATAGTAAAAGTTTTTGAATCAATAAACTTCTGGTTTATTGTGGCATGTATTTCAATTGCATTATTTTTTGTGTTGTACAAGCTAAAAGAAAATGCATGTAATTTTTATAATATAATTTTCTTCCTCGAAACAATGCTTGTAATATAGAGGTACTCTTTGTTTCCCTCATTTACAGTCTCCATATAGTATCCATTAAAACGAATATATTTAAAACTTAACAAATTTCTTTGAGACTTTGTTGAAAATAAAGCATTGTTTATTGTTAATTTTGTTCCTTTAGGTAATATTATAATTGCTCTTCCAGAGCCTTTAATTAATCTTTTACTGCCCGAAATTGTAGAAACATATGCATCACCAATCTTTATTTCAATGAAATACTTTTTATTTTTAAGAGTAGTATGAGTAGTTACACTATTTGCGAGACATATATCCTCATCCATATTCTTCGAACAAATAAAATAAGAAATATTATATATAGGAAATAAAAATAATAATAAAGCAGAAATAAATATTATAAATTAACCAAATAAATATTAAATATAAATATACTTTAATTTTATTAAATGGAAAAACATAAGTAATCACTAAGATAAATTTAAAGTTAAACAAAAGAATGAAAGTAAAATTCTTGAAAATTAGAACAAAACAATAATTATTGAAAATTAAAATAAAATAACAATTCTTGAAAATCCAATACTAGGACACTTATTTAAGATATTCTCCACCACCAAGAATATCATTATTTTCTTGCGAATTAACAAAAAAAATCGGACACATCTAAGTGTGTAACATCAATAGGACCATTGTCAAGATCATCAAAAAAACTTGCAAGATTTGTCTTAACACCTTTTTTCTTCTCTTTCAATGAGGCTTGATAAAGATCAATTGAGGTGTTTTGCAGTACGAAATGTACGCGACCAATGTCCTTTCATTCCTCAACGATAATATGAATTTTCATATTTTTTGACAAATTTTCTTTGTCCGTTTGTGCCTTCTTATTTTTCTTATTTATTATTATTTCTAGTGGTAAGACACATATTTGTTATTATGACCACGTCCATGATCATAACTACGTCTACGGCCTTAACCATGACCACGTCCTCTTCCATTATTATTCATCATTGTCACATTCACTTTAGGAATGGAGCAGAACTCGTGGGACGGGCTTCATAATTTTTTATAACAACTCATTATTTTGTTCAGCCATAAGAAGACACGAAATTAATTGTGAGTATTTTGTAAATCTTTTTTCTCGATGCTATTGCTGCAGGAGCACATTCAAGGCATGAAAAGTAGAGAACGTTTTCTCTAACATAACATTTTTAGAAATATCTTCTCTGCATAATTTTAATGTAGAAATTGTACGAAACATTGCAGAGTTATATTCACTAACAGATTTAAAATCTTGCAATGGCAAATGCATCCATTCATAACGAGCCTTTGGAAGAATAACAATTTTTTTTTTGTGGTCATACCTTTCTTTTAAATTTTTCCAAAGGACATGTGGATCTTTTATCGTGAGATATTCGGACTCTAATCCTTCATGAAAATGGTGACAGAAGAATATTATCGCCTTAGCGCGATCTTGCATTGATGCAATATTTCCTTCTTTTATGTTGTTTCTGAGACCCATAGCATCAAGATGAATTTCAACATCTAGTATCCATGATGAATAGTTCTTCCTGGAAATATCAAGAGCAACAAACTCAAGTTCTGAAAGATTTGACTTGATAAATAATCAAAATAAAAAGGTACTTAGCAATGTAGAAAAATCTCACAAAAACAAATCTCTTCTCAGGAAAGTAAACTCGTGTTGATAATGTGTTATAAAACTACTATAAAATAAGATAAAAATAAAGTTAAAACAAGAGAACAAAAACAAACTAATATGAGTATAACTCTACTATATTTCTTGTAGTACTTCATGTGAATAATCCTCCTATTTATAGGGATCAAATATATACATACATATATATATATATACACACATACAAATTCCCACTATCTTTTACACATAAATTCTTACTATCTTCTACATGAATAGGGGGTTACATAGCGTTAATTACATGGGAGTTTTGAAAACTTAAAAAAATAAGAATATCAAATACTGTAAAACCATCAAATACTGTATAAAAAAATAAGAATATCAATGAACATACAAAATATTAAGGGATTTATAAAAAGATATTAAGTTAATTATAAAAAGCATCAAATACTGTAAAACCATACTATTTTAGTTATTAATATATATATATATACACACACACCTGTGCACACCTAATACAATAGATAATAGATAGATCATTAAGATAAAAATAAAAATAAAAATTATAAAAATATGACTAAATACTACTTACATATATATAAAACGTTTTTACATGTATATATATACACACATTTGTACACATTTATTTTTGTTGGCATTTTTTATATATTTACTAAGCCACGTACCAATCTATTCTAATTAGGAATGAAATTAACAAACATAATAATCATTGTTTTTTTTAAAAAAAAAAATTTGAAGGAAAATAGTTAGTTTATAAATACTAAATAGCTTATATAAATTAATAAAATATAACTTATGATATGTTAATTATATATTTTTTAAAAATATATTAATTATATATACATATATGTATGTATAACTCACTCTAAAGAAAAAACCCTTCATTCCTTTTTCACTGTCTGCAGCGCTGGCAACCAGTGAGATCTTCCCTTTTTCCTTCCAAAAAAATTTAAGCTTCCGTTAGAATATTTTTTTGATGGGACTCATTGTTTCTTCTTTAACTTTTTATTTTTACTTTTTTTGTGTATCATTTCCTCTATTTTTTTAATATTTTTTTTTCACTATTTCGAACTCATATGCAAAGATTTTCTATAATCTTTATAGATCAAACTTTTTTCTTTGTAGAAGAAGAACTTATTTTTATACTCGATTTATATTCTCGTCCCTTACTTAAAATTTCATTTCTATAATTTGTAATTTTTATTTTCTAGATATTTTTCTTGTAAATAGAAAGCATCAATTAAGTTTAAAATTTAAATAGTTTCTCTTTAAATTATATTAATATTTTTATCATATTAAACAAATTTTTAATATTATATAAGATTACACGCTCTTTTTCTTGAAGGTTTTTTTTTTTTTTTTTCTTTTCGAACTTTGTATGTATTGATATTTGATTTATGTCAAAAAGACATAACTTAGTTGATAATAACCTCACCTATGAAGGTACCTCAAAATTTTTTTTTTTAATAATAATTCAATTTTTAATTTTAATTAATTTTTATCCTCTCATTATACAATTTTTAAAATATTATCTTGTTAATAAAATATTATATTTTTCAAAATTTTTTATTTTTTTTCTCGATTTTTTATTTTTGGACCACATGTTTTTCATGTATATCAATTCTTTCTTTCTTTCTTTTTTTCGTTTCTAAAGTAATTAATTTAGAACATCTTAAAAAAAAATTATTCAAGCTAATAAAAAATTTGTTTAACTTTTTTCTTAATTTTTTAATATAACTATTTTCTTTTAAATAACGTAAAAGTATAAAAATAATGTTTAAGTTTTAAATTCAAGTTATTTCTCTTTAATTTCTCTTATAATTTTTTTTTTTTACAATTTCCTATTTTCTTATTTAAATTACATATATCTCCAATTAATACTATTATTAAAAATTCTAACATTTTAATAAAATATGTCTTATAAGTATATATCTATATATAATTAATGGTTTAAAAAATTAAAAATTTATTTGATTTAATTATTTGTTCTTTTAAATTTTTTTTATTTTTATTTTTATAAATTTATATAAAATTCTAACATCTCATATACCTATAAAAATTTAATAACAATATCACAATAAAATAAATAGAATTATAATATTTTAATATTTTTTATTTTAAAATAAAATATTATATAATTTTTCAATTGAGTTTTGATATACGTCACATTTGGACAAATCATACCACTAGTGTATATATATACTATAATTTGTTATAAGTATATATATATTATAATGTATGAATATATATATACTAATAAAGCTCACTTCATGGTGAGTAAAATGAGCTCTAAGAAAGTTAAAATGCAAACAATAATTATATCATTAATGCATTAAATATTAGTACACAAAAGCAATTCTTAGAAATTTTCATTGATGCATTAAATATTAATACACAAAAGCAATTCATAGAAATTTTCAAATTATCAACATCATAATCATATATTTCTCTGCGACTTGAGTTCAGTCACCCGCTTTTCAGTAGCTCTTAGTGCTTGTTCATAAATACTCTTCAACTGTATCAATAGAATTTAAATCAAAATTCATACTTATTTATCAATATTAATTAATAATACTGAAAATCACAATACCTCGTCAATTTCTTGATGAGTAATAATAAATGGGGGAGACATCATTATAGTATCACCAGCAACACGCACTAACATTCCACGTTTCTCACATTCCCCTGCGAAATATGCCCCGATTCCTGGGAAACACCATACAGAACAAATTAAAAAAAAAAAAAAAGAAAATTATATATTATATATAGTGCAAACTGTAAAACATAGTATTATATGTCAAAAGAAATGAGATAAAGGCAGAACATACCCCATTCAGGAGGAAAACAATCATTGGGTGACTTGTTGTCTGTAAACTCTGTTCCAAGTATTAATCCAGTACCTCGTATCTGCATAAACTCAAAATAATCAATAAAATGAATAAAAAAAAAGTGTAAAAAACAAAAAAAAACAAAATGTAAAAAGGAAAAAAATATTCTTTTAAATCTTTGAAAGGTACCTCTCCAATTATGGGACTATCAGAAAATGCTTTTATTTCTTGAAATCTTGGAGCTACTTTGTTTACTCTGTCAAGAATATTAGTCTCCCTGCAAAATATATATATATATACATTGTATAGTTTAATGTATGTAAATGAAAATAACAAATTTCTGTAATGTACACCTATATCTCAAGCAAATACTATCCAAGAGTCTTTGTTCACAAGACAGGTAGAATAGATCAATTATTTTGGGATATGGCCTAGGATGTTTATTTCATCATTAATTATAAATAAAATAAAATATATGAAAACAGAAACTCATACTTGTATATCTTGAGTGCTTCCAATGCAACAGCACATGAAACAGGGTGCCCAGAATAAGTAAATCCATGTGAAAAAGTGCCTACCAAGAATGAGAGAAGAAAATTAGCTTGAGAACAAAAATATAAGTTCAAATATTCAACTGAACACATTATCGTACCAAGTTTGTTGCTCTGAGAATATATAACATCTGAAATTTGAGGACTCACAAGAACAGCTCCAATTGGCATATATGCAGAAGAAAGAGCCTTCAATAAATAACACAGAGCACAAGTTTTAGTTCTCAACTAGTGCACAACAAAAGCTACATCGCAGATTCATAATTCTACCTTTGCCAATGAGACAAGATCAGGTTTGATGTTATACTTGTCACAACCGAACATTGTTCCAAGCCTTCCAAATGCACATATTACCTCATCCGCAATAAATAGGATATCATATTTCTTAAGAACAGCTTGAACCTGCATACTTACAGAAAAGTAACAGTCTTAAAACCTATCTTGCAAGAATAAAATGAAAGACAAACAATAATACTCAGGAAACGAACAACTGCAAACTAGAGTAAGAAATAATGGCATTGGTCATACTGTTTGAACAAGGAGCACAGATATTTCAAAGAAACATATGAATTCAATTGGATTTGATAATAAGTAACCATCTTGAAGCATAACAAACATTAATAAGGATAAATCCAATACCAGACCAGAAATGCTAGAAAGAGAAAATATGCCCAACAGAGACTCGGCAAAGCATAATGCAGTCAACAAGAAACTAACTCTAATTGAGTTTCCATGGATCTCACCTAAGGAAACAATTGTCTTTCAATCAAAGCAAATCCACATATATTTGCCACTACAAACAAATTTTCTTGTCTGATTGTGGTAGATTTCATTCAGGCATACTTACAAAGAGCTCTACATTTGCCAATTTCTTGGGATAACGGAACCCTTTTACAAACTACAGGCAAAGAAGACCAGACCGCACTTCTACGTCTCATGCAGAAAAAACTTTCTTATAGAGATGAACATCAACATAGTTCTTAGTAACTCAATGCTGAAGAAATTTTTCCATATTTTTTTTCTTTCAAAGAATTATAACAGCAAGACAAGATATTGAAAAGGGGAAAATGAGTAAGTAGATGGGAAACTGACCTTATCAAAATAGGTTGCAGGGGGAGGCATCACTCCTCCAGCTCCCATAACAGGCTCAGCAATGAAAGCAGCAATCTGAAATGACAGGTTGGTCAAAGATAGTAGTATAACTACTCACTGATAGGAAGGGGTGCTGTGTGGCAGGGAGCTAAACTGAGTAAAACATAGGTTACCGTTTCTGGTCCCTCTTTCAGAATCAAGTTCTCCAAATTATTGGCCAGCCTGGTTGAGAAATCTTCTTCTGTCTCGCCTGCAGATTTTTCACATATATATAAAAGAAGAAATAAAAGGTACTTTTTAATGTCTGCAACTATGAAGCAGAAAAGTGAGAAAAATAATGGCTGGTAAGAACCTGGGAGATGAAAGCGCCAATAATGGGGACAGTCAGTGTGCAATACAAAAGGCGCAGGCAAATCAAATTTTTGATGAAGAGCAGGAAGACTAAAAGGGAAAGTGTTAGTGCGACTACTATTACAACACTAACCAACTCATTATCAAATGAAAAAACCTTCTTACCCAGAAAGGCTGGCAGAAACAAGTGTTGATCCATGGTATCTGTAAATCAAAATTAACAGAAAATCAGTGACAGAGCTCTGGAAGAAGGAGAAGTTCTATAAGGAGAGAAAGCTTGATTAAGATATCAAATTACGATTTTGAGCGAGCAATGAACTTCTTCTTGTTTGGCCTTCCAAGTGCATTGTTGTAGTACCACACAAGCTTTACCTACAAGTATAAATGGCTAACATGAATTACAATTTGATAAAAAAATTTAACTGTATATAAACTTTAGATCCAAATATGTCATATATAAAAGGTTTTCAGTTCTTGTAGCATACACAGGCCATATAAGAAAGCTGTCAACTACTAAATACTCCAATGGTATACTCAATTTACCACGATATTATAAGGGTAAAATTCCATGAACCTTAGAAGGCTTCCAAATCTCATTCTTATGTGCCAATGCAAGATGAACAGTAAAGAATAATAAAAAGGTTGAAAGCAACCTGTGTGTCATTTGCTTCCGAACCACTATTTGTGAAAAAAGCTTTTGACATCTTTTTGGCCTTGAACATGTCTATGAGTTCTTTCGCAAGATCCTACACATTAACAAGAAATCAGCAAAACCAGTAATATTTAACAATAGGACAGTAACGTTGAAAGAAGACTTCCATACCAGAGATGGTTTTGTGGTACGATTCCAAAAGGAATGGTAAAATGGCAAAGTATTTAACTGTTTAGTAGCAGCTTCAGCCAGGCGAGGCTCATTTCCCCCTAGAAAATGACAAAAATATTTAGCTGTTAGACTAGGACAATTTAACTCTACATAGAAGTTAATGGCACATACTTAATTTAATGGAGCTTCATTTTGTTCAACTCTAACTAGAGACATTTCTCTAGTGCATGATAACATGTTGACTATCTACAGTGGATACTCTTATATATATATATGAAAGAAAGCTACATCTTCTGGTTCTAAAAAGCAATGTTTATCAGTACTAGGATTCTCCACAGTAATGATTACTTCAGTTTGTTTTTGGGGCTATGCTGATCTGAATATTTTCATGTCTGAGCTAGTAGACAACCAAACATTTCAAATCTTCTTGTTTAGAATTCCTCCTGTGCGAACATAAAATTTAGAGGGATTCCAATTTGGCATGGTGATACTAATGGAATGACATAATTGGTATAAATAATTCCATCAGCATGTTTAGTTCATCAACAAAATGAAAATCATTGAAAGGGAATCAGCGAGGAAAAAATTTATTTAAGAAAACCCAAATTTGGTGGTGATGCTGGCTTTTGGTTTAGTAGGAAATTTTTTTTAAAAAAAAAAAAAAAAAGAATGAAATTTACCATTCTGATTATTACTTGCCATTTTGAGAAAAAGACAAAAATAAAAAACAAAAACAAAAAAATTTGCATTGTTCAGAGTTGCAGCTTTTAATGGTTTTGGGATACCCCTATCTCCCCTAATCATTCATTCATACAAGATTTCTTTCATGCTTAAAGCATAAATCAGATATAACAAAAATCCCACAATTTAGAAGGCAGTTGAATTGTACCCAAGGCTGTCGACCATAGACCAGCAAGAGCATCTAAATATTTTCTTCCTTTTACGTCATACACATAGCAACCCTGTATCATAGGGAGCAATGATCAATTTAGAAGACCGAAAAAAAAAAAAAAAAAAAAGCCAAAAAAACAGATATATACCTCAGATCTCTCTATTACTATGGGGTTCAAATCTGTACTTTGCCAACCAGCCGTGAAGGGTGCCAACATTTGATGTCCCTTGAATCTGTATGTTTATTTAAGAAGTTTATTACTAAAATTTCTTTCTACCTTAAAATATATATATATATATATATATAAAATGCAGAGACTAAGAAGAAAACATATTCCACCCTTTAGAAATTTTATCATCCGTTGATGATATATCCTCCGCCACAGATGAATCCGTCCCATACAATCTATTGTTCTGTAGAGTAGGAGATGTATAGTCCTTCAAACCGCTAATTATCCGAAAACCACATGCACGAGAAGAATATATCTGCAAATTTAGAAAATATTCCAGTTAAACGCATAATTAAAGGTTGAATTGACAAAAAACCAATAAAATTTCTAGTGTTTGACGTTTTTCTTCTCCGATCAATAAATTATGAGAACATCATAGACCAACGATGCATATAATAATAATAATAATTAATATGCAAAAGTCAAGTCAAAACAGAATTCATAAACACTTGTGTAAAGTGTGCTGAATCTATCTTTTTTTTTTTTTTTTTTTTGGGTAAATGTGCTGAATCTATCTTTAAACAATAAAAAATTTCCATAAATCAACTTTACAACAATAATCATGCGATCTTCACCAGATACACCCACAGATTCATATTATCAAAAATGATAATAGTACTTTTTTCAAAAAGCAAAATTGAAAATTCTAAACGAAAAGAACAAAATATATATATATATATATATATATATATTAGAATCATAAAACTGAAAAATCATATAGCTATATAAACCTGTGCAGCTCTCCTGGTGGATCTGAAAAGATAATTGATTGTTTGAGCCATCACTATCCTTTTTCCTCTCTTTGGGAGAATGAATGAACGAAGTCGGTTTAAATGAAAGAGTCAACTTTTTCACTACTGATACTGATTCTAAAAGAATATAAAGAGAAACGAGAGGTTTTGGATGACAGAAAGAGCGAGTCAACGATTAGTAGTTTAACTCATTCAATACTCATTCTTTTTTCTTTTTCTTTTTTTTTATAGGTAACTCATTCAATACTAATTCAATATTTTGAAAGTTAAAACAATTCTTTCTTCTTTTTTTTTTTTTTTTTCATTTTATTTTGTAACTTATCAAATAAATAAGATAAAACATAAACAATTCTATTTTTTTAGTTTATAATTTTTTACTTGATATTTTTTTTTTTTGAGAGATATTTAATATTTTTAATGAATAATTTTTTAAAATTTAAAGTAAAATTTTAGCCATTATTTTAGGGATTCTATGACAAAATATTATTACTTTTCAAAATAAAATAAGATTTTGACGGAAATATAAATAAAAAGTAATTCTTACAAATATTTTACTTGTTGTATATAACATAAAGTAGAAGTCTTTAAAACTATGAATACTTAATAAATAATTAGAAATATTTTAATATATTGTAAAAAAAATATAAAATTTAACAAATATTTCTAATAATTTTATATTTTCTATGAATTTTTAAATATTTGAAGTTTAATATTTTTTCTCGAAAGTTCGTACCTTATAGTTTAGTATATATATATATATATATATTTAATTATGAAAAAATAGGATTAATAATAATATTGATTATAAGAATGTTAAGAAGGTTTAGTTTAGGGATAACAATCTCACTTGTGATCCAAAAATCATGTTAGAAGCAAAACTGTCTCAAAAATTTCAAAAAAAAAAAAAATATTAATAATAAGAATTAATTAAATTCACACACATCTTTTATTTTTATTATTAATTTTCTAAATATGTATTTTTTTTTTTTTTGATAATTTTCTAAATATGTATAATATCACGTGATATCTCCATTTCAATATCCTAATTTATATATTTGTAATAAATTATTATATATCTTACATTATATTTTAACAAAATTTTCAAATATTGTTTTGTAATAATTAAAACGCTACGTTTAACTATCAAAATTAAATAAAATCTAAAAAAACACAAAACAATTTATCTTGTGTATTATAAATTAATTATGTCTCTCTAAATATAAATCGAATTAAATATAAAATAGTGAACCAAAAAAAAATCAAAAATCATTTAATTTACTCAAAAATAAATATTGACAACTTTATACATTTTTGCATGAAAAAATTTGAACCAACAACAATCGATCATAAAAGAAAATTTCGAATTCAAATATTGTTAAAAAAAAAAAAAAAATGAAAATCCATATTGAGAAAACTTTCGATTAACCAATTTCAATAGAATACTACAAGGTTAATACAGAAAAAAAAAAAAAAAAAAAAAAAGAGAAACAAATGAAATCCATCGAGCTTCCTTGCATGCTAAGTAACTTGAACGATTGACGAAAGAAACCAACCTAACTCATAGATACAATGCAAGTCGTTTTGGGTGCGGAAGAATAGTTATGGCTGCCTCTTCTGCTGCCGTTGTTCTAAAATAAGTAAGAGGAGGATCCATTGAAGAAGAAACCACTGGAACCTCACCATTTGGGGGCTTGTAGATTTGTTTCCCTTCTTAGGCTGCAAGGTTCCTGGGGGAAGGAACTGGAAACAGTTTCCTCTAGAGGTTTCTTCAACTTCTGATGCACGAATTCTTCAATCTTGCTATATATAAATATATATATATATGCAGAGGAAGCTGTAAGAATTATCATTCTTGGGGAAGGAAGGCAGGTCATCGGTGATCTCTACTTTAGGTGTGTGATCCAGAAGGCAAGTTTTGGTCATAATTTCCAGGAACAAAAACTGGAAGCTGGTTTGAGACACCATCCCTCTTAAATTTAGATTCCTTTGGCACATTGAAAGTCAGCTTGTCTTGTTGTCCATCTCTTCCCGACAAGTCTCTCTCATTCTTCAGACTCTCTCTCACTGGAGCACTGAGAAGTGGTCCGCCAAAAAAGATGGATTCCCCAGCATAAAGTAGCTTATCTGACTTCTGAGATTTTTGAGATCCTATAATGGCTGGCTGTGGAGGTTCTAGTGGTAACTCAGTCGGCCTCTTCTCCGAGTTAGCCATTCCAACATTTGAGTTTGATGTCCCTGCCAGAAATGGTTTATTACGATCTGAAGCAGACACTGGTATTGACACGTACCTGCCAGCTTCTTGGTCCCAAACAACAGATGTCCTCTTCACATCTCTGAGCAGGGAAGTTGATGGTGCAGCAGTATAAAGCAATAATGGATCTGCAGCATTACTTTTTTGTGGAAGCTTTCCGTCAAAACCTGAGGATGCTTCAGGAATGGGTTCATTTCCAGCTGGGGCAAGGTTTCTTGGAGCCAGAGAACGCTGAGGGGGAAAACCACCTACAGAACTAGCTCTATTGAACCCATGAGCTTGTGGAAGAGGACTGAGAGTTACTGCTTCATGGGCATGGCTTGGACTACTGAAGGTACTAGCAGTTTGAGTGCCAGTTTCATACTCATCCCGACTACCTTGACTTGGAGCAAATGAGTTTCTAAATGGCGAAAATCTTAGTTCATTTCTGCTGTCTTTAATTACTCCGGTGTCTCCACTCATACTACTTCTGACACTCATGTTCCCACTTGAGCTCAATTCTGAGTCAGGCAATCGACGGTTGTCTACAGGACGCAATACAGATGAAGATGCCCTGGCTTTTGCTGCTGCTCTCATGGCCTCACCAGAGTCTAGTTTAGCAAGCTTCCATGCACTAATCCGAACAGATTTCTTGGGCAACTTGTTCCCTTTTTCTTCAAATGCAGCTGCATCTGGATCAACTGTAGATGGAACCATTCCAGGTTCCAACTGTGGTGCAACTTCTTCCTGTATTTATGATTAAGATACAAGAATAAACAATGAGTAGTTTAACCAAAAAATTAAAAACTTAATTAGCTTAAACTGATCAATTATTAAAACACTGAGTGAAGGAATTCCATCATCAAAAGTAACATTTTTACAAGCAGAAAAGCAACAGACGAAGTAGCTCTAAATTAGGTATAAGACAAGGGAATAACCACCAAAAGTTGCAGGAGCAAATTATACAAATTAATGGTACAGGAGACCTTTTCTATATGAGAATCGTATAGCTTTTCTATTATAATCTATGAAGAATATGAACGCCTACCTGATAATCAACAAATACCCTGGGAGGGGTGCACCAAGCCCCTTTGTATTGCAGGCCCAATGAACTTCCACCACTAAATCCAGTTGTAGCAGATCCTGTTGGAGAATTCAATATATTGGGAAGTTCCTCATCTATGGATGCACCAGCCGGCGCCTCACTCATGGTCCTCATTGCCACAACATATTCATAAGTTGTAATGCCCTAATTGCAACAGCTTAACAGAAATAATAAGATGCATAAAAAATTTAACAAAAAAAATAATAATAATAATAAAGAAGGAAAGATAGCAGTCTTCATGATATGAATGCTAAGCTTGTACTGTTTCCCATTCAAATAGAACAATTATGGACAAGAATTCACCACCACCCACCTTTCTTATCAGTATCATATGAAAAAAGAAAAGTTCACCCAAGGGTACACAAGCCAGCACTGAAAGTGCTGTACATACAGCCTGCACCAAACACATTTAACAATTAATGACCATCATCAAGAGGATAAAGGAGAAAAGAATGTTTATATTTAAGACTCAGTTAAATTTGAGAGAACACTACCACAACAGCAGCAAATGGGGCACGAGAAAAACCATTTCCAAGTCTATCAACTATCTCAGCTTCCATATTCTTCTTATTAACAAAACAACGTACTAAGACAGCAATTCCCACTGTAGCTTCAATGACAAGCTGAGAGAGAGATCAGAAAATTTTGAAACAATTCACTCTAAATAATTTTGTACAAAGCTCCAAACTTACCCAAATGAGACTAAAAGCCATTAGCGTTATAAAAGTCATGTAATTTTTTCGGCCGACACAGTTGTTGAGCCACTGGCAATCAACATAAAGAATTTAGTTCATTCAATAATGTAACTAACACCTAATTTTGGATTTCAGAAGATACATGAGAAATACAGTACACAGAAGCATTAGGTCTCCAAGAATGAAGAAATATACCCGACAATGATGATCAAACCCATCAACGCATTTATCACAACTTCTGCAGTGTTTACTGAATTTACGCACCTGCAGACGAAGTGTTCAGGAATAGCCAGTTTTATAGTGAAAGAAGGGAGAAGGGCTGGGGGAAGTATTCTTATGAGCATTCTCCAAAGATTTCACTTACATTATGTTTCATAAACTAACACACCAAAATGATCCAGAATGACTACCAATACATGCAGACTACGAGCTTAGGAATAGGTGATATGACAGTTTATCTTGGATCAACCACACTTGTTTTCATGGGTTATTGATGATAAATCATTTTTCCCATCCTTTTGATATCTTCCAAAGCCCCATCCCATATTTAAGATAATAGAACAACTTAAAACAACACCATCCTTTTGAAGGGAAAAAGAAGCATTAAATAATTAAGCTCCTTCCAGTTCTAGCTAATATGCACAAATGCAAGACAGAATACTATCTGAACACATATTTGCAGCCACAAAAAGAAAAATTCACTACCTCAGAATCACACAATGTACAGAACAATGCATCTTCACCAGTGGCTTCCTGTTCAGTTATGCTCTCCTGTTTGCGGCAATCCTCATGCACACATATTGCACAAAATATTTTTCCAGGATTCCAACAAGAAGATTTAGTAATTGGAGATGCCACTTCAATGTTATTTCTCAACGTTTCAAATGAACCTTTGTTATTGGAGTTAGTTGCTGCAATGGAACTCTTTGAGGCAGATGACAGTGAAGATCGTCCTCCAATGCTACATTCATCAAATTTTTGTGGTAGATCATCTGCAGATAAGCCATGTTTTGTAGCAGTCCCATTTCTCAGCCTAGAATCAAATTTGGACATGATGCCAGGATCTGCAGGGTTAATTGCAGTACAACGGACATAAAGAACAAAGACAAGTGCTGCCTGAAACAAGACGAAAGAAATAATAAAATCAGGAGTAACATAAAGGCAACAAAAAGAGAGTATGTTGGTTCTATATATACAACACTACCATAACCAACTAAAAGGCAACAATAGTGATGAATAAAATATGAAAAATAATGCTTAGGATCAGTATGAGAATTCATATCTGGAACAGAAACATATGCTGTCACAAATTATAAGTGTTGGTGAAAATTGAACTTTCAATTTATACAACAAAAACACAAGAATGTGATACAATCTGTAGATACTTTATTCTTTTCCAAGATTAAAACTCATAGATACTTATTCCTTTTTTTTTGCATTCAAATAGTTTTAGCAGTGGTCTTAACAGATAAATTAAAAATTATGTTTTAGAAAAAGAATGAATGATTCATATGTAACTTGTATGTGGATATGTCTTCCCATATGGAGTTAAACAATACAATTCTCCTGACATGAACATAAAAATCTGGAATGAAAAGTATTATTTGTAGATGCAACTCAGTATGCAGTCACAGGTTGGCCCATGACTAAGCAACATGCTTGGGCTGAAAAATGATCACAGCTAAACCAAAAAATGATAAAATAGTCCATGTGCACCTGAGTGTGCTTGTGCATTTCAAGAAACTCTCAGAAGCTCCAAGCATGACGCAGGCATTCCCAGAGACACCTGTGCATTCTAGTCAGAATGCTCATGCACCACCAAACACACCCAGGCACCACTAGCATTCACATCCAAACAAATCAGGAATAAAATGATCAATTTTTCCTAAAATCCAGTTTCCTAGCAAGTTTTGGATTTTCCTTCAGAGCCTATAAGAGGACAATGCTGACATTTCAATTAATAAGAACTTTATTTTATTTTGAAAGCAGGTTTGAGAGAAATAGATCGGTCAATCATGTAGGACACCTATTTAGTAAAGCTGCCAATCACCTTGACAACAATCATAATGCATATTAACAACAAAAATAAACACAGTTTTCTGTCTATATCCAAATGTTGCAGCAACAGTTTTGAGCCTAAAATTACTAGGTCTAGCATGATGCAGTCCAAGCCTAAGAAGCAAGTCCTTGCAGCCCTAGGTGCGACGCCTATCTTAGTTTGAAGCTTAAAGCTCCCTCTCTTTCCACTTTTTTGCAACTTTTCTGAATTCTTACAATTTGATTCTAGGTTAACAACACCTGGAATCAAGGTCAGTTGTGTGGGATAGTTTTCAGTGGGTACTCCTCCATAACATGTGGAACTAATAATCAACATTTGGCAACATCAACCATCATAATTTTCTATTGTACGCATTGTATATTTTTCTCCTAAGAATCAAGGATCACTCCCATGTTTTCAGCATTTCCCATTTCTATATACTCATATATGAGGTAGACAAAATTTTCCTACCAATTTGGAGATATGGAGTCTATCATTCTCGCATGAAATAACTTGTCCAGGACTAGACTAAGCATACTTGTAGCTGGGCAAAGCAATCTAGTGGCCCATTTCTCTCTAAGGAGTTCCCCACCTTAGACATTCATAAATCTTGTAGATTCTTCAATCAATTAATGAAATTTTTATAACTGTGTTAAGCGTTTTAAACTGCACGTTTGATTTCTAGATTTATTGCATTTGTTCAATATTGTGAAGCATGAGCTGACTTTTATTGAGAGTAACTTCAATTAAGTCACAAACATTTACAGTTAGTGGTAAAGCATTAAGAAGATGAACCATTATAGTATAGATGCACTAATTAAATGTTCACCGTTGAAAGGAAGATTAAACAATTGGAAAAATGCAAAGTATAGTTTCCTCTTTTGATTTCAAACTCTATAACAGCAAATTTTATTTTATTTTTTTAAATTTTGTATCAGTAATATGCTCAACAACTGAGAGTGTCAGAACGAAGGCCTCGATACTATAAGCCTATAAATATAAGCTAAAGTGTGAATTCAAATTTACATACCACAGGAGAATAGGCAGCTATCAGTGCATACTCCCAAGCCTGACCTCCAAGGAAAGGAGCAAAGAAAGCATAGAAAGCAACAACCAACAGGCAAAATACAGTAATTGCAACAACCTGCCAAAAACAAGAAGCATACCTAAGTTATCTTTAGATATAAGTGTATTAGCAGTACAGAAAGAAATGTTGCATACAATACCATAATAGTCCCATTAATCCAGAAAAGAAACAGCATAATTCTTAGCTAACTGAAAAACAAATAAGTAATTTAAACCTCTCTCAATATATATATTTTTGTAGCAGTGTAGAACAAGACTTTCATGAAGTAAATTTAACCGGTCAGCAATGTCAGGACATAAATACATAGATTA
The DNA here is from genome assembly GCA_035583425.1 of Marsdenia floribunda. Lineage (NCBI taxonomy): Eukaryota > Viridiplantae > Streptophyta > Magnoliopsida > Gentianales > Apocynaceae > Marsdenia > Marsdenia floribunda. The sequence goes on from JAXGGT010000001.1 coordinate 15,338,077, forward strand.
GGGATCAGCGGTAAATTAATCTTGTGCCATGAGCTGTTTCAGCTATCCAAAAGGGAAAAATTACTGACTGCCAAATACACCCTTTCAGAGGCAAATTATAACCAAATACATTGTTTAATCACCCCAATTATAGTTCTTCAGAGTTTTATATCTGTTTATTTGCCAAATCTCCTATCTTCGACTGTTTTTCATATACAACCATTTGAAAGAAAATAGTAAGCCAGGTTTTAATGCATCTTAATTTTCTTTCTTGATTCTTTTTCCAGAAAATGTAATCTTGTAGTTTCTGCATTTTGACCAATTCTCTATTACTACAAATACAGCTGAGGAAAAGTAGGAGTGTATTGGATTGGAATTTAGAGTGAAAATAAGCTCTTAGTTCTGAGAGTAAAAATAGAAAATAGAAATGCATTTCCATTTAATTTTGAGTCTTATGTTTAAATATTTGATTTTATATTAAATGGGTCCAAAATATAGGAAATGTGATAAATTATTGCTAATTGATTGTAGAAAGATGTTATTTGAATTGAAAAAATAGGAAAATTATCCAACTTGATCCCTTAACTATTTAGGATTGGCTACTTTGGTCCTGTGGCATAAATTTTAAATTTGTTGGTCCTCAAATAAAATATGATTAAATATTTAATCCCTTAGCTGATTTTTGTGTCAATTATGTCAATTGCACTTACTTTTTTTTATTGGGAAAGATTAGCCAATTTGGCTTATAAAAACACATTCTTTAAGCCTAATCCTTAATAGTATTAAGGATTTCAGTCCTTAAACTATTTTTGAACTGCCTCCATATCCCTTGAACATATTCAAAGGTAATTCCTAAGAGTCGAGAATTGTTATGCTTTTCTAATTCCAAATAGGAAACTTATATAATTTTTTCCGTCAAGAATGAGAAATTTTGCAGAGCTTTATGCAAATGATAACTAATTTTTCAAATTTTAATTATTTTACTATAAAGTTGAGTTGCACATAATCTAATTACCCTATATTTGGTTGACCTCATAATTATTCTTTTCTTGTTAACTAGTGGCAATGAAACTGATTTAAAAATAATTGTGATGAACTTTTGTGATCGCTAACATGCAAAAGAAATAGATTATTTTATTTGAAGGAAAGAAAACAAAAAATCAATTGGCCAATTATAATTATAAATAATTTAGGGACCAAATTGAGTAATATTTTCATTAAAAAATATGTATTTGCAACTAGAATGCACATTTTTATAGATAAATGGAAAAATGACCAATTAGGGATTAATCATATTTTGTTTGGAGAAAAAAGAAAAAAAAAAAAAAAAAAAAAGAAAAGAAAAAAAGAAGTTAGAATGAAAGAAAAAGACCAGAGTGGCAAATCATAAATAGTTTATGACTATATTTACTAATTGCCATAAAAGGTATCTAAAAAGCATATCAAATATAAATATGTGGAGGTCCATGTGCTGAAATTGGAGGGAGTATTAAATTTGAATTGATTGTAAATTTTGGAGGGAAACAATCTTAGAATTACATAATGAAATAGGAAAATTGGGGAAAAAAAAATGCTAACCCAACTGTGCCCTAGGTCTCTGCATTAGAACAAGATTAAGTTCATAAAAAAACTAAAGAAAGTACATCCTAACTGTTAAGCAAGTACATGTAAATAATGAAAATTATGAACACAAGAACAACTGTTGAGATCATTTTTTGACAGTTCTTATTGTTCAGCTTGGATTGACAAATGATTTTCTTTCGTGATGTCAAAACAGAAGAACAAGTAAAAGTCGAAAGAATGTGTGATCAGAGCTCAACTATGAACACAAGATGAAGCAGAAATCAAATCATTCACAATTCCCAATTCAATGCATATATTAAAGGCATATTGAAAACTATAATGTAGCTTATCTCAGAGAAGAACAAGCCATGAAATCCACTAACTAAACTTGCAAAAAATTCAGCAATCAGAATATCTTTTAGATAGTACCCAAGTAATAACAAAAAGACTAGAAAATATTGTAAAATATGCAGAATGCCAAATCCATAAAGCAAGTTTGCCTAGCTTGCCCCCATTCTACAATGCCCAGTGGTACTAGAAATGAAGATGAGAATATAGCAGCAAGAGTCCCCTTTAACGGGCAAGAGCTGAAAAATGCATAATTACCTGGAATTCACCAAATGCAATAAATAATACTAGCAAAGAACAGATTTTTTTTTTCTTGGGTACCTGACAGATTAAAGTAAAGTTGGCCGGATCTAAGTATATCCCAAATTGAGAATAAAATGAACTGACAAAAGGAAAATTTGACTAACAAAACTAACAATCATGTGGAAGTAACACTAAATGTATTGGGTTATGCATTGACTCGGGCATACTCATGTTAAGTACCCGGAGGAAGATAGTTGAAACATTTTGTGATTGATTTTTCCTCGATTATTTTAATGAAATAATTCATTGTCAAACAGGGTGACAAGTGTTGTCCCCTAAAATGGGCCATTACAACTTCCTTGATCATATAGCATTACTTAGAAAAGGAGACACTCAAAAGCTCCAATATGCCCACAGCAAGCTATACCACAACTAGGCAACTGGAAAACTGTAGAAGCAAAATAGCAGATTTAATCACATCCCAGGCATCGAAATTCAGATTGACAATAGTGATTGCGAACCCAGAGAAGGGTCCAATTCCCAAGGCACCTCACAGGAACATTCTTAGTTCATTTGGTACTCGCCGGATGGCACAGCACCAATCCCAGCAACAGTTGATGAGGTACTTTGAGTTTTTCCCCCTTAAGTAAAAGAATATTTCATCTTCAATATTCTAGAGTTTGACGATTGTTAGTTCTAATTCTAACACTCATTCAGATCTTTCTTCATATGTTCAAGTTGGAGCTACAGCTTCCATCCTCCAGGGAAAATAAAAAATCTTAAAACATAATAATCTTGGAAAAACTCAAGTTACAGGCACACTTACATTGTTCTTTACATTCTCTACTATGTTTTTCTTTTTCTTCGTCTATATACTTCACAATTTCGGATTCTATCTCCTTGTCTATCGAATTTGTAAAAATAAGGCATTATTAGTCCTATGTCATTTGATTAGAACATTTCCTCAGAGTCTCGAATTCCTCCAATGTTTTGCAGCATCCAAATGGAAGCAACACGCACTTATCAACCACAAGTAGTGGATTCATAAAGCAAAAGCTGGAATGGATTTTATGAGCAAAGAGCCCAATACAAAGAATGTCGTGTCTAAATATAATGACCAGTTAAACATAATCAAGAAAAATTATATACCAAATAGAATTTAGGAGCTTTCATCAGTAAAAGACAAAAGAAATCTGCAAACATCCACTCACAAAGAGATGGCATAATCATCTAACAAAAATAATATTCATAAAAACCTTGTAGAATTAGCTATTTAACTGAAAAGATGTCATCTGGAAATTCCACCTAAAAAGACCACATTATGAAACCAAACCAAACTAGATTCCAGACTTAGCACTCTATCAACTGAAAGTAATTCGATTTCTTGAATGATATCAACAATAACTCAAACCACAAAATTTCCTATAAACTTCTTTAATGGTTCTGCAGGAATGAACCCACCAAAGATTTCATTTTTCTATGATGAAAAGCCACATGTCAACATTGGAGAAAGAAAAAAGCAGAGCAAAAAGGCAGAAATTTAGAAGTCAATAGAAGAAAATATCACCAAGAAGAGAAGAAAAAGAAATTTTGAGAAGGGTTTTGATTTCATTTTGTAAACCTGAAAAGTGTGCGCCGGCAATTGCCATCCATGTTTCCTCACCATCACTTCCACCTGCCCCTAAACCCTTACCAACCTTTCCTTTGCCCCCTTTCCAAACCTCCCTCCCAGCCCGGTACAGTCCACGCACTGAAACAACAAAATATAGAGGGAAAGAACAGTTTCTTCACTTTCTCTATTTTTGTAGCAAAAGAAAAGACAGATAAGGAAAGGACTTCGCCACAAAGAAAATGCAAGAATCAGCACAGAATAAGACAAAGACTAAAAACCCACTGTCACTAAACTAGGAAAAGACTTGGAGTTCAAGAATTTTTGGGAAGCCCTCGGCTACAAGAAATTGGCAACAAATGAGAAGGTTTTCAGCAGCGGACAAATGGTGGGTGGTCATTTTTTTTTTTTTTTTTCCCTTTTTCTTTTCCGCTGAGGGAAGAAAACCCAAAGGCAAAGGGACCACAGACGGCAAAAGGGTATGTGTAAGGGCCGTTAATAATACAGTCGTATTAAATGGGGGAATGAATAGTATTGAGTTGGAGAGTGGGGACAGGGCGGGGCGGTGTTGAGTGGCGGAATGCTGCTACTGACTGCACTAAAGAAAAGCAGATGGCAGAGTAAAAATGGTCCCTTTATGACAATTGTATTTTTTCTTTTTTTTATAGGAAAAATATTTTGAATGAATTTTAATTATAACGGTACTAATATTTATATGGAAAATTGGTCGGTTCTGTCTTTTAACTATTTTTGTTAATTAACTTAAGTTTACAATTTTTTTTTTAATATGTTAAGTCCTATATCTTTTTATGAACAACTTGTTAAGTCCTACATCTTTTTTTTAACCTATGAAGTCCTACATCTTTTTACGAGTCGCTTGTTAAGTCCTTCCTTCCGGCCAAAAATTTGAATTTTTTGGCCAAAATCAATCACGTGCCAGGCACGTGATTTTTTTTAAAGGCAAAATCGTTCTCACACTATTTCTCTCATAAATCAAAGAAAAAAAAATAGTTTTACCGAAATTAATGATTTAACAGGCTACTTGTAAAAATATATAGGACTTAACATGTTAAAAAAAAAGATGTAGGACTTAAAAAGCGGCTCGTAAAAAGATCAGACTAAAAAAATAGATTGTGAACTTAAGTATTACACCTCCCCTATAAATTATCATTAACTTTAAAATATTTGTTAAATTTTATTAAGAACATTTTTGTCTTTTTCTTTTTAATAATAAAGATTCTATTTTTTTTCTTCTTATTTCATTGAGTCTCCCTTCTTTTCTTTCTTTTTAAAATGCCTTTTCTTCAATTCAATTTTATTTTTTATTTTTAAAAATAAATTTTGATTTTAGATTACATTTATATCTATTTATTCCATTTTTTTTGGGGGGTTTTGAATATATCTATTAATATTTTACTATAGATTATGAATTTTAATCGTGGATTCTATTCTTTATAAAAGTCAGTCGTATAAATTCTTGAGTTTAGAAAAAAAAAAAAAAATTCAAAATTTTCTCCATATCCAACTTGTGTTTTCCTGAAGGATTTCTAACTCGATAATTTTTCCTCTTCAGATTTAAAAAAAAAAAATCAGTAGCTCTAGATCATCTTCCTTATCTTATTCATTAAACAATTGAAGAAGTAGAGAGACTTCCATAGATTATTACCATATTTGAAGGGATTAAGGATTATAGTAAGATTTCAAAGGGATTATTATAGTATTTGAATAGATTTACAAAGATTTAGATACATTTGAATAGAGTATGGAACAAAATATTAATAAATCTTTATTTAAATAGAAGAAAAGAAAAACGAAAAAAGAGAGTTTTTTTTTTTTTTTTTTTTAAAGAAAGACAAAAATAACCATAACATTAATTGTCAAATAATATTTTATGGTCAAATTAAATGGACGAAAGGGTTTAAATTTGGATGTTTTGGGAGTTGACGTGCAAAACTTAAATGATTTTTAGTTTTATTACAAAATTTGAATTTTGTGAAAGTTATTGTGCTATTCATTCTCCTTTTTAATTAAAAAAAAAAAAAAAAACTACTACACAACTAAACTGGAAAAAAAAAAAAAAAATTTTTTTTAATTTACTTTTTTCATTGGATTAAAATTTTATGAACTCAATTTTGCAGACAAGGTGGCCTAAAATATTTTATAAAATATTGTATCCATTCAATTTATTTGTTAGCTAGGGATTCAAAATATCTAAATGTTAAACCAAACGGCATATATTGTCTAAAGATTTCTTTAGATATGCTTTTAGAAACAAGATTTAAAAAAAAAAAAAAAAAATGTAATAAAATTACAACAAATTAAAATACAAAACACAAAACTAGGCTTCAATTAATTGCTTATTCAATTTTTATAAACTTTTTGAAAGATAGTTTTAAGTATTTTTAATAGGTAGCTAGGATGGAAACATCCATCCTTATTTCCATATACATAGATTTATCCTTTTTTCTTACAATACTATAAATTCTAAGAAATTTAAGATATACTGGCTTTATAATATAAAAATCTAATACAAATAAGGCTCATAGACCAAATGATAATGGTTGGTGGATCTCATATTAGTGTCTTTGGGGATTCCTCTAGGTTGGATATGAATGGATACTTAGTGAGAGAGGGAAGATTGAAACATAATAAGATTTGGGTCCTCAAAATCTCATTCATGAACAAAAACATGGTTAATTTGTTCCCTTTTTAGTTAAGCATAATTAAGTTAATTAGATGTATAGTTAGGGTTCTTGAAATCAAGAATTTTAGTTCTACTCGGGATCACTGGTACCTCAATACTAGGTAGTTAGCTAGGTTGGAACCATGATGACAATTTTGAACTCAGTAGAGGTTTGTCAGATTTTGATCCTTTGGAAATCAAGACAAAGTTGAGCTTCATACTCTATATATATATATCTATAACCAAAGGTGCTTAATCACACTTCTATGAGGTAGGTATATGATAATAAAGGCCCATATAAATAAATAAGAAGGCCCAGATGATGAAATAAAGCCCAAAAATAGAATTTATATGACGGGCTCAGGTATTCTTTGTTATTAGAATATACAATATACGTATAAAATATCTATTCAATTATTCCACATCGTATTTTCACGTATTTTGAATAATATTTTTATTGTATTTATATAGGTACGGTCTTTAGAAAAGGTATGTTGATTTGGACCCTTTAAGTTTGACTTTTTTATCTTTAACATCTTATCATTCGCTGACTTAAGCATCGGAGGAGCCTTAGGGTTTTTCCACCCTTTTGGCTTTGGTCTTGCAGGTGATAAAGTTGAAGA
>JAXGGT010000001.1:15345224-15355366 GCA_035583425.1 Marsdenia floribunda
AAATAATTTAGTAATCTTAACAATTAAAATAAAATATAATTAATTATCTTGATGCGGAATCTCTAAAACATCTTCTAATGTTCGGTGATTTAGACTATATTACACTTATTTGAAAAAAAAAAAAAAAAAAAAAAAAAGCCCTTTTTTAAGAAAGAAGGGAAAAAAAATCATTTGGATTCATATATTCTAACATGAACAGCAGTGGATTATCGTATGAATTTAAAAAATAAAATAAATAAAATAAAATGAAGCTATAACGAATTTCTCTTGAAGAGAGGGTTTGTTTTATTATTATTATTTCTTTTTTCCCTTATTCATTCTATGATTATAAAAAAAAACGTGCCCTTTTGTACATATTATAGCCTACTTTTTTTTTATATATATAAAAGTATGGATTATTAGATATATTTTCATTACAAAAGTATTACATTAATGTTTGGTAGACTATATTATATATGATATAATATTATTTTAAGCATAGAATCATTATATATGTTACATAGTTTCACATTATGGATCATATGTATGTTAGTTTATCATTAGATTAACCAACTACTAACATTGTATTCAGAAATATTAAAATGATGAATTTTTATTTTTTTTTATTTTTGGTGATTTGAATTATTTTAACACTAAATAAAATTATCTTTTTTTTATTTAATTCATTATAATGATTATTATTATTAGAGACAACATAATAACAATATATAATAATTATATTTTTATATAATATTTTTTTAAAAAAATAATAAATTATCAAAAATAAAACTTAACTTTTAAAAAAAAAAAAAAAAAAAAAGTGATGTAAAAGAGCAAATTTCTACTTGAATATATATATTGAAAATTTTGAGACAATTTTACAAATGATGTATTTGAAACTCATAACCTTTCATATCGTAAATGATATTGTTAATATCTGAGCTATCCTTCTTCACTGCTCGAATATATATTAAATTTGATATTTTGCCAATTTTTGTTTGTAAAAAATAATGATAGGTAGAAAAAGAAGAAAATGAGGGAATGTATCTATGTATGTGTATATATGTACATATATATATAATATGGAGACGATGGAATTAATATGTGCTAACATCTTTGCCAATATATATATATATATATGTGTGCTAGCATCATTCATAGGCAGGCAGGACACCTGTTTCTGCTATCCTGCGGTCTTTCCTCGTCGTCAGATAATGCAACTTCCTGGAAACAACATTTCCCTCTTCTTCTTCTTCCTTTCTCTCTCTCTCGGTCATACAATTGGTCAACAATGAAGCATATGGGATGACTCCTCTCCTCTCATAACCAAATTCAAACTTTCTGACTCTTGACTACTCACCTCACTGTCTCTCTCTCTGTATATATCTATATATATATACAAACACACTATATACTTTTTAGCCATCCCCCACGTTTTCAATCCCAATTCTCAAAGTCTTAGAACAAGAAAAAGAGATATATAGAATCTCCATGAGTGAAAACCCCAGCGATGATCAATGGATGCAGTACCACCACCACTACCAATACCAAAATTTTGATGAATCTGCATCAGTACCACCTCATCATCCTCACGGTGTTTTCTTTTCTGATTCCACCTCATCAGTTATAAGCTCAAGGACTTTCACCGGCGCCGGTGCCGGAGATCTTGGCACCATGAACAACAACAATAATAATAGTGAGAATAGTGAGAATTATTCTTGTGCTGTAACAGGAAAAGATTTGAGTCCCAGAGGTAGCATAGGGAAGCAGGCGGTGAGGCGGCGATCAAGAGCATCAAGGCGGACCCCAACAACTCTTCTGAATGCTAGCATCAAGAATTTCCGGACGCTGGTTCAACAGTACACCGGTTGTAATCAAACCCTTGCTTCTTCGATGAAAACTGATCATCAGAATAATTATAAGAAGGGTGGTCCGATCAACTTGAGCTTTGCATCACCGTCATCATCATCAACCACGAGGGATCCGATTAATAATAATGATCATAGTGATTTCAATGCTGCAACAATTACAAACAGCCTAGGTGGTGGGAGATTTTATAGTGGGCAGAATGATCAGGAATATCTTCTTCAAATGTGTCAACAACAACAACAACAGCAACAACCGCCGGCGGATGAAAACAGTGGTGATTTTTCGACTTTCGTGAGTACTGATTATAATACTTCTGGACAAAACACGATGACTGTAGATAACTATGGATCATGGCATGCAGTACTGCAGTAGCTTGATACAAATGCATAAAATATAGTTTTCTTTTCTTCCTTTTTCAATAAGATGTGTAGTAGTCTCGTGCAGTATGTAGATTTCTGTGATTGGTTTTATTTCCAATATTTTTCTTGCTTCACTTTTTAGTCATACTGCATGAATTTAATTTCTTTCTTTCTGCTTTGTTCCTTTTTTTTTTTTTTTTGGTTTCCTATTGGGTGGGGATTTTCTGATTTAATCCTTTTAAGTTTTAACAACTTTTAATTATTAGTGTTCATCCCAAATTTATTAATTTATCTCTTAACTAATTTTAATATTTCGAATCGATTTATTCTGTACATAACACATACAAAGTTTTTTTATGAAATTTATTAATTATTGGTAATTAAACCATTAAAATTAGGCAAATGATCATTTTTTTTATTAAAAAAAAAAATCAAAATCAAAATCAACTCAAATATACAAAAACTTACTAAGAGACTAAATTAGACAATTACTTTTTTTTTTTTTTTTTTTTTTAGGATAATAATGTTAAACTTAACATGAAAAATCGATACAAACACAGTACAATATTAGTAAGTTAGAATTAAAAAACACAATACAATATTAGTAAGTTGGAATTAAAAATTCATGAATTCTAAGTCAAAGCAAGTTAAAGCAGGTAAGTATGAATAGTTGGAATATAAATTTAATCAACCCGTATTCCAAATTTAAGTAAACTTACAAAATTAGGTTAAAAAAAAAAAACACGGTTAGCCCAACCCAATGCTATTACCACTCCAACCCTTTCTTCTTTTCAAAAGAAAAACAAAAAACAAAAACACCACCAAATAAAATTTACATCTTATCCTATAATGTTTAAATTTACTAAAATGGGAAAATGATTTAGGGCCTCTTGTCCACTTACGTTGTACGATTGGGATTGGGTTAATGGTCTCATCGTTTTTTTCTTTTTTTCTTTTCTTTTTGGTAACATGAGATTATAACATTCGAGATTCCAACTCTGCATCACGCGAACCAAAGACGAGATGCATAGACCAAAAAATCTGCATGTTTCCAATTTTGTCACTAGTATTTTGTTTGTTATTTTGCTTAGTAGTCTCTAGTAGACTAAACTCCGGGCTTTTACCAAAAAAAGAAGAAAAAAAAAAAAAAAAAACATATATTAAAATGAAACGTGACTTGTATATATTTATTCAATTTGATACACAAATATTAAGAATGTCTATATATAGTAGCTATTCATTCAATGACAAACGAAGATGAGCAAAAAACTAGCTCCATTTTGCATAAGAAAGTGATTCAAGTGAACCACCAACTACTCAAATCACATACCCAACTTACAACCAAAAATAACATGAGTGTGTCTTAGAGGAACCATGGCGCAAAAGTTCATCATGTTACCAGGTTGAGTCCCAAGAAAAATAAAAGAGAAACTTCCAAACTTGCTGCTTTACTGTGAATTGCTACAATATACATTATAAAAATACACAATTTTTTGTAAATCAAAGATTAAAAAAAGGGGAAAAAAATTGAGAGAAACCTAGTCAATGGATGCACAAAATTTACCACCCAAACTACAATTATGTTTTGTTTAGGCATTTTTTTGGAGTTAAAACAGCTATAATTTCTATCTACTCAACTGTAATTTCCAATATAGTTGTAAGTCTCGGGCTTCTGTATCTTCTAAGAAGCAAGGAAGAACATACTACACTAACGGATGAGAGAGCCATGCAGGAACCAGCTAACCAGGGAGGCAACTTGAATTTAAATAAAGGAAAGAAAACCCCAGCGGCAATAGGAATGGCAAATACATTATAAGCCATGGCAAAAACATAGTTCCAACGGATGCGAGAAAATGTCTTTCTTGAGAGATCAATAGCTGTTATGACATCTTCCAAATTGTTCCTCATCAAGACAAAGTCAGCAGCCTCTATTGCAATATCTGTTCCTGCCCCAATAGCCATACCGACATCAGCAGCTGCCAAGGCAGGAGAATCATTTATTCCATCACCAACCATTGCAACAACACTTCCACCTTTCTGGAATGAGTGGATCACGTCAGCTTTTCCTGCAGGCATCACTTCCGCCCTTACATCTTGGATTCCAACCTGCATAACCCTTTGTTCCTTGAATAAAAAAATTCATTGAAAAATGCAACCACGCATGAATCAGAAAAATCTAAGGATAACAAAGACCATGAGTATGATCCAGTAACTTAACAAGACTAGGAAAACTTCTATTTTTAGTCCAGAATAGACAGCACCGGGTTCAGATTTCCTTACATGTCTTCTGATCCCCCAATTTATCCCTTTTTCCATCCCCTCATTCAAGAAATTTAAGTGGATATCTTTTTCATCCAAGTAATTAAGTGGTCCAACAAAATTTACAAGAAAAAAATTCCATTTTAAAGAGTTCTTGTATTCTTAGATGCCCTTAAACAAGAAAAAAAGGATTAGAAGTCTTTAAAAATGAAGATCCACATCAAAATGAGAAGACACTACCCAAGGAAAATGGTAGGAAAAACAAAACAATGAATAATAACTCAGTTCCAGAATTGGTAAACAGGTAGCTTCCTAGACATCGATCTTATAAATGAATATTCAACAAATCAAATGGAAGACAAACCTCTTTGGCAACAGCACGTGCTGTTCTCCAATTATCACCAGTAACCATAACTGGATTGACACCCATTTTCACAAGACCCTCAATGACTACAGCTGCCTCTCTCTTTAGTGGATCTGCTACTCCCAGGACACCTATAACAATGTTATTGAATGCCACAAGTATGCCAGTTTTTGCACTGTCTTCTAACTCAACAACAAAATTTTCTACATGGGTTGGTATAGCAATCCTATTCTCCGTTAACAGCTTCCGGTTGCCAACCTGTGAAGGTTATGCATATGCCTCAATAGTGTGAGAAATTATAAGAGTAGCTGCTGCATTTAAAGCCTCACCATCTTGGTTAAAGGATAAGGATATACAATGAGGACTCACCAAAATTGGCTTTCCCTCTATGGAGCACTGTACCCCTTTTCCCGGCAAAGCTGAAAAATCAGAAACATCAAAAAGCCATCCAGGGTGCTTCAATTCCATGGCTAGGTTTTGACCTTTCTTTGAATGGGAAGGAGAGCCATCAAAAAAATGAAAATGACTTGCATACTCCAGTATAGCTTTGCCCAGCGGGTGTTCACTGCCAGCCTAGGCCACAAGGAAACAGGGAAAAAAAAAATTAAAGAAGAAATACCAGCATGCATTCTAAAAAGTGTCAGATTTATACGACAGATTAACATGGACTACCTCATCCCAATCACACAGAATAATAACAAAAAGCTCTTACATACATTTATAAACATGCACAGGAAAGCAAAAGCTTTCAGCATCATCAATGTATTTGGAACCACAGATCTGTAGGGATCTGATCAAAGCTACAGTAGTTCTTTTTTTCCTAATGCTCATCAAGTGGGTAGGACAAGAACATTAGTGGTAGATAACAAGAGCCGACCAAGCAGACATATGGTGGAAATTACCTCTGCGGAAGCTACCAATTTGAGGAATTCACCACGACTCATTTCTGTGAAAACTTTTGCTGTCGTAACCGAGGCTTTCCCCTGGGTTAAGGTACCCGTCTTATCAAATACTACATGCTTGATCTTCTGTGCCCTCTCCAAAGCATCTCCACCTTTAATTAGCACTCCATTAGATGCCCCAACCCCAGTTGCTACCATTACAGCTGTTGGAGTAGCTAGCCCAAGTGCACATGGGCATGCTATTACCACAGTTGATATAGCAAACATGAGTGCAAAAACAAAAAAATTCCCATTTTCAGGTAACCATTCTTCAGGGTAGCCTCCAAGAACACCCACAACATACCTACAAGGATTTTAGCCAAGAAATTTTCAAACATCCAAGTAAGCAAATGATGGTCAATGCGTAGTAATACAAGCAAAACCAGTGGAAATTGTAACTCACCAACCCACTAAGGTCAGGAATGCCAAAACAACAACCACGGGGACAAAAATGCTTGCAATCTGTAAGGCACAACGATATATAGCATAAGCAACCTCAAGATTAAATACTATGAATCAAAAGTAGACACTTATCCACAAGGAAACACCTATATGCTAAAAAGGAGCGCTTATTAGATCTCCTGCCAATTCTTTTAATAAGTATTACGACGCCTTCAAAAGATGACCAACTCGTTCAGAAGAATACCATATGATTTGCAGTTTTCAACACATTTGTGTTCTTTCAAATAGAATCTTCTAGAAACTCAAACCATATAAAAATCACACAGAGTAAACAATTATATTTAAAATACTAGGTGTTTTCTAAGGCTCATACCATTAACTTCGGTGGCCACTAAAATTGCTGCATAAATTTTACATATTAATATCAGTTCTCTTTGTTTCTGTGTTTTTCCCCTATCGAGAGTGGGAGCCCAATCCATGTGCTTTTGAACTTTTTTGCATAACAACCGTCTCTAAATTTTTTATAATATAAAAGTAAGATTCACGTATGCTCCCTCAATTTTTCTTTTACTTGTCAAAAGCTAAAGTCATCTAACTTTTAAGTAAAACGGACAAAGAAAACTATTGATTTAAATATAGTATAGTTTTGGGCAAGCTTTAGTTACAAGGGTACAATTGGGGAAAAAAAGATGAGTAAATGAGTACTACTTTGATTTTATAATGCATGTCAAAAAAATGTCAGAATCTCCAAAAAGCTGACAATAAAGGAAACAAATAGGATTAATGCAAGGAATATTGAAGTAACCACAGAGTTCATGATACTTTACAGCTGGAACTCTTGTATGTTGATCCTCCACCTTGCAAATTAGAAACATCTCCTACCTTTAGACTAAATTACATACGAAAAGTAGATTTTGTGTCATTTTGCATAATATAGACAAACAGACAGACACTTACCATTGTGAACTCTTTTACTTGATTAATGGAGTTCACCATCATGCTATTAAATTGACTCTTGAAAAGTCATTATAACACTATTATAATCAAAAACCATGTTTATGTTTCAGAGAATCTCAGCAGATTAGCAAAAGTAAAATTCCTTTCAACTGTCAAATTATAACAACGAATCAAGGCCAACAGAGTATACGACTTAACTCTTATTCTAATTTTTAATCTCTATGTATCCCTTCAACACCTTTTTCCCCATGGTGTCTAGTTTTCTCTTCTTTTTTTTCATTTATTTCACATATCAGTGTATCAACTTCTTATTGTGGATGACTATATATAGACAAGTACTTTGCTGAGAACGACATACGAAAAACATATTATTAAAGTTCATCAGGGTAGTAAGAGAATGTACTTCAGCTAGGTTCACAGATAAAGGATTTAGCAGAAGCATGTTATATTAGGCTTGAGAATTCCAAAGCGTGTAGTTCCAAAGAATTCAAAAATTAAGACTTGAAAGCAAAAGGCGTGTGCATTCAATTAAATTATTAAATCAACAGTGAACTAAAAAGAAATGAAGAAGGAAGAAGATAGGTCAAGTAAGAGACCAAAGATGATGATAGAATGACAAATATCACTTACAAAATCAGCATATTTCTGAATTGGAGCCTTTGACATTTGTGCTGTCTCAACCAGAGATATAATCTGGCTCAAGACAGTGTTGGATCCTACTTTCTTTGCTTGTATGTGAAGTAGACCATGAAAATTTATTGTACCTCCAATGACCGGTGAATTCACTTCTTTTAACACAGGAACAGATTCACCGGTGACCATACTCTCGTTTATGTAACTTGAACCCCAGACAACAGCACCATCAACGGGAATCTTTGACCCAGGAAGTACTTTTAAAACATCACCAGGCTGTATCAACAGAGCATCAATTTGCCTTTCCCCAACAACTTTTCCATCTGGAGAAACAAGAGTATAAAAATTCATGAGCCTAAAACCTTTCACCTATAGGTGGATCTAGTTAAGCTTTTTTGTAGTTTGACTAAGAACTAGCAACTGCACATAAATAGCAGAAATGCATAATCCAACATAGAAAGATAAGCTTCCAGCTGTGCCAAATACTGATACCTTTATCTTTGAGGAGCAGCATGGCAGTTGCTGGTGCAAGCTCCACAAGCTTTTTTATGGCATCTGATGTCTTTCCTTTTGCCAGAGTTTCCAAGTACTTACCCAGAAGTACAAAGGTTATCAACATTGCACTTGTTTCAAAGTAAGTGGGAGATCGAAAGCCAGTGATTGCCCCATACAATAGTGCATATACAGAATAGAAATACGAAGCTGAAGTACCCAACACAACTAAAACATCCATATTTGTTGAACCATTTCGAAGTGCTCTTCCAGCTGCAACATAAAAGCGCTTACCAATAACAAATTGAATAACAGTTACCAAAGCCCATTTCAGCCAATCGCCCATCTCAAGGGGTCCACATCGTCGAACTAGCAAAGAATATAATACAGGTATTTGTGGGCAGACTACTAGCATGAAAATAACAGGAACCTGGTAGAAAATGACTACGTCAAAAACTACAAAACCACAGACAGAGATACACGTGAAGTAACATAAGAGAAATAGCACATGCATATCACTTGTACCATCACCTTTTCCAATATATAACTTGCTTTCTACGGAATTGGCCGTCTCTATCCCTTTTTAAATCTAAAAGTGGAAAACCTTTCTTTATCCTAGATCATAAAATATGGCTTCAATACTTTACACTCCCACAAAATAGTAAGCAAAGTGTATTACCAACAGGTTTTAAAGTAGTCCCTAACAATCCTGCACATTTTCATTATATGAAATACCTCCTGCGCTTTAGCATTGAATAAATCCAACTATGAGCTCAAACATATGGTGGGTCTCATTGATACATAATTCAGCAACTGTATAATTGTTCAAAAGGAGTCAAAATACCAAAGCGTGGTGAATCTAGCGGATAGAAACAATTCTATAATTTGATCTAATTCCTTTCACACAAACTACTAAAGTGGGCAATTATTCTCACAGTTAAAGTTGTAGTTTAAGTCTAAAATCATTAGTAAAACCACCAACAATATGATTCCAGTGACCAGAAATAAAAGAAATTCACAATCCAGTGTAAGTCAAAAGATAAGGAAACAACTCACACTCAGAATCAAGCTAGCAGTGAAAAGCCGGAACATCTTTGTTGATTCTTCAAGATCCTTTGAACTCATTCTTGCATATGGGTTCTTGATGAGTAGCTTAAGCTTTCCGTAGCTTTCTCCCTCAATTGCATCAACCAAAGATCTGGAACCAAGAACCTCAGGATCAAAAAGGACTTCTAATTCCTTTAATTTGCGGTCAAAAATGAACTGTCGAACTCCCTTCAAGTTACCAAGAATGCCTTCTAGTAAATGCACATCAATCTCTGTTGATATTCCAACCACCCCAAGCACAATTTTATCTTGCTCGCTACTCTGAACAAATGAAGCTTCAAAACCAGCATCCTCAATGGCATTCACAAGATCATCCTTGCTAACTACCAGAGGATCGTATTCAATCTCTCCCAGTGAAGTAGCTAATGCAACCACTGCCCTTTTTACTCCAGGGACTTGTCTCAGAATACCTTCAACAGAGTTAACACAAGCTGCACACGTCATACCTCCAATTGTAAATTGTCCTATTAGCGTCCCATTTGGCTTTGAACGTGATGTACTCGGTTCAGGCAGAAGTTCTGCCTCAAACCCTGCATCTTCTATTGCATTTGCAATGTCTTCAACCTGGACGAAAACAAAAAACAAGTTATGGAGCGTCCAAAACTAATCATACATCTTTGCATCACGTGGTATGATAAGAAGAGTTAATTGCTTAAAAAAAAATGAACAGTCAAAGGGGAAAAACGTCATCCAACATTAACTTTGCGAACTATTGAACAAAAATACCTTGTGTTTTGAAAATAATAGAATACACATGCAATAGTATTACGGTAACCTACT
>JAXGGT010000001.1:15395681-15417728 GCA_035583425.1 Marsdenia floribunda
CACCCCACACCCCCCCACCCACCCTCTCTTTTTTTTTTTTTTTTTTTTTTGCAGTATTGAAGAGAAAAAATAGGGTCAAGACTTTCTATTACAAGGTGTGTTTGTGAATTATCCTGCATAAATTTCCTAAAGAGGCAAACGAAATTAATCAAGTTACTTTTCTTGTTGAATCATTTCTTTTGTTCCTTATATCGGATCATCATCATATATATATAGTTGCTTCTTGACTCCATATGCGGTGTGGTGACTTATTATTTGTTCAATGGTTTTGTTTCACCGTTTTGATGGGCTAGCTAGTTAGAAGCCACCGTTAATGGAAATGATACGAATGTGCGTTCCACCATTAATGGTAGAGGTATTTATTAATGACTTTTTAAGGACGGGTGAGTCTTAATGCAGGTGGTGAGGGAGGCGAATCAAAGAAAAAGATGGTTAACAATTCAAATTAAAATACCTTCAAGAGATTGTCCACATGATAAGAATATGATAAAAAGTTGTTCGAATTATTTTAAAAACTTGATTAAAAAGACTAAATTAGATACTTATAAATAGTTGTAAGATTTAAGTATCATAAATACAAAATTTAGTTAAGAACATAAAATAAAATAGTTATAAGACAAAAGTAAAGAATTTTTTATATAATAGGCAACTTCCATGACCCCCTAAGTACAAAATTGGCAATGGTGCAACACCTTAATATATATATATATATATATTTTTTGTTGACCACAACCCTAGGGTTACGACAATGGAATGGCCCTTCAGTGTGAAATTCATCCCATGATCAAAACCAAGTAATTTACTAATTACCAAAGCCCAAAATTAACAATTAAAACTAACCATCACCCATACATGCAGCAGTAAAAAATAAAATTACCAGTGCTACATACATACATACATACATAAAGCATAATATATATATATATATAAATAGCCAAATCTCACAGAACAAGCAGTAATAATTAATAATACTAATACTAATATTACTAGTTATAAAGGGATCCAAACAAATGGTTGGTTGGTTTTCAAGAAAGAGGAGACCTGTGGGGGGCTCCCTTTCTCCTGCTACTCAATGAGAGCATAATGCCAGGGAGAAATCCATTGCCTTTCTTCTTCTTCTTACCCGTATCGGGCTGCTGCCGCGAAATGCCGGAATTAGCCATGGGATTAATGTAATTAGAGCAGCTGTTACTAGTAGTGTTCCTGTCGTACTCCATCAGAGGGTCTTCCAAGATGGAGTTTGGGGTAATTTGACCATCATCAAATAGCTCCGGCTCCGGCTCAGGACCATCCATATGTAACCTTTCGAATTGAGAGAAAGAGAATTCCGACACTTCAAACCTGTAAAGAATGCTCGATAAATTCTCCCCATGATACACCATGTAATCAACCTGCATGAATATTATCATCCAAAACCAAAATATCTCTTAATATATATATATATATATGTATACACATACACCATATCAAATATCTCATGATGACGTCATACTATCAATGTTATTACTCCTCCAATTCTCACACACAAAAAATTACAACCTGATAAGAAACTACGAAGATTAATGTAAAAATCCAAAAATATCTTTTAACTTTATATATATATATATTTTCATAAAAATAATTAATAAACATCAATTGTAAAATAGGGTTATAGAAAAAACATCTTGATTTCATTAAATGTGACCATTAATTTCCTTGTAAATGTGAACAATATAAAAATGGATGGCATATAATATAGACAAGAGAAATTTCAAAAATGTACCACTAGGCTAAATGGTACAGTGCAGATTTTTATTCATTTATTTATTTTTTCACAAACCCAAAGAGAATACTCCATGCAATTACCTGACAAGAAAAACAGAAAAATGCCAGTTGTCTTGTGGTCTGTGTGCTTCTGTATGTTTCACACACAAGCATACAAAAGGGAAATTAAAGGGGTGGGGGGTGGGGGTGGGGTTTGTGTAAATTAATAATTATCAGAAGAAAAAAGAAAAAAAAACTGATCAAAGAAAATTTTAGAGAGAGAGAGAGAGAGAGAGGTGGACCTTGCAAGAGAGAGAACAGAAGTTAAATGGCTCCTGTAGAATTCTGTCACAGGTGAAACAAGCATTGCCTGAGCTCTTGCCAGACCTGGATTGTGCTCTTTGATTCAAGAATATAACTTTGGCACTGTTTATGGTGTAGGGCTGCCATTGCCAATACATTATTAAAATTAACTTAATTTAACATCATATTATTACTGTTTCGATTAAATTTTTTTTTTAATGATTAATTAAAAAATACTTGTTAATTATCATGACTTTAGATTAATGAATTTTAATATATATATATATATATATATTTTATTTGTCATATACAAAATATATATATATAATAATTAATGTGTATTTAAGAAGGAATTGGAAAATTATTGGTGTCGAAAAGAAGTAAACAATTAATAAAATAGGCTATACCTGAATATAGGAACAGTCTATGAGCTTCTCTAGGTCGTCCAATCTAATAACATCTTGGTAAACATATCTTCTCACCTGCAAAAATAATTCTACCTTAATTACCAAAAAATTCATTTTCCACCACCTATATATATATGTATCTTCCAAAAACCCTTCTATTTTTTTTTTTTTTTTTTAATAAATTTTAACCTCCCACATTTATAAATTAAATTGATCTTTTTTTTTTTAAATATACAAATTATTTATTATAATTTAATAAAAATTAATCAATTGTGTAAGAATTGTAAAAGAGAAAACAAAACTTGCCATGAAATGTTGACAAGACAAATCCTATCTAGGGTATAGAGCCTACATGAAGCTAGTGAGGTAATATTTGGTTTCCACAACTAACTGAAAATTTATGAGGTGAATAGTGACATTGGCAAGATAAATATATATATATATATAGAGAGAGAGAGAGAGAGAGAGAGAGAGAGACTGAGAGGGATACATATATATATATATACGTGGGGGAACGGGGTGGGGGAATAGGGAGTAGGGAAGTGAGAGGAGTAAATGAAAGTATATACTATTATTTATTTGGAGAGAATCGGGTACTGAGTACAGATATAAAGGGACGCGGAGGGGGAGAGGGAGGGGTAGAGGGCGGCGAGGAAAGGGGAAGTAAAGACAAATTAGACTAGATTAAATTATTGTCGCTTGGGTCAAACTGTCTTTGAAAGCAACAGCTAAGGAACCTTGGCAGGGAAAAACATATATTGAAGAAAAAACAAGTCTACTAAAAATGGGAAACAAACCAAATTTAAAAAAAAAAAGAAAAGAAGCTACAACCCTACAACCATAGGATTTTAACTCCTCCCATGACAACTTAATATTGGATAATATATATATATATAAATAAAAAAAAGAAAAAAGAAGAAGAAGAGGAAATTCAATGCTTCTTGCTTTTGATCTCAGTATGAATTAATTCCTCCTTCTTGTTCTGTATAAATAAGCTGAATTTTGCTCATTTGATAATTAACTTCAATTTCTAAAAGGAATATTTTCTTCCACCACCACCACCACCCCAAAAAAAAAAAAAAAAAAAAAAAATTCCAATCAGCTGTTTGTGCTATTTTGAGAAAGAATAAAATCAAGAAAGAAACTCTTTCAATTCAACAAAGAGAAAAAAGAAAAAGATATATACATATATATATATATATATAGGGTTGATGGTATATAATTCAGAAACAAGAATTAATTCAGGGATGATTCCAACACTACATAACAAGAATCTCGTACTACTGTCTGATCCTTAATTAGTTTTTACAAAAAAAAAAAGAAAAAAGAAAAAAGAAAAGAACCCACATTATAAATATATGTGTGTGTGTGTGTGTGTGTGTGTGTGTGTGTGTGTGTGTCAAACAGAAACTACAGTAACAAGAAGAATTCCATTGAGAAATTGTTGTAGCATTTGCAACAAAATATAATTAATAATATGTCGACCAGCTAGCATATATTACAAAATATAAAAATTATTATCAAAAATTTAAATTGTCTGCAAAAAAACAAATTTTTGAAAGAAAAAGAAAAAGGAATTGGGTGCATATTTGCAGATGAAGATGATGAAATTCTTGAAAATTAGTGGTAAAAATTTTAGACTGCAACTATACAAAGCACGCAGCTGCTGATGCAAGAACACACATACATATATATAGACATAATTCTTCATACCTTTATAATTATACATATATATATACACACCTTTAGTTAGATTAGATTTGTATATACATATATAGTATATATTATATGTTACCTGAAGTAAAGGATGAGAACGATGAGAAGGAAGGCAGTGAGGGCAAAAGCTTTGACAACAATCTAAGCAGAAAATATTCTTCTCGTTCTTCCTTCGATTCTCATGGACACCACATGCAGCAAAGAATGTCTCAGACATTAGGCCTTCAAGCCATGCAGGTTTCATCTTTGCCATCCCTTCTGCTGTTTCATCATCACCTCCTGATCTCATCATCATCATACCAAATTCTCTCATCCCCATCGATTTTCCCTACCTACCTCTGATCTCTCCACTACTAATTAATTACCTAATTATTCTTGTAAGGAGGAGAATCTTGTAATATTATTTATTGTATTCAAAGAAATAGTCCAAATCTTTTTGTTTTTTCAGACAACTTTGAGTTAATCTTGTCAAAGATTTTCAAGGGGTTGAGATGGTTGGTTACCAAGCTATGTAAGAAGAGAGAGAGAGTGTTTGTGTGTGTGAGAAAGATAGAGAGAGAAAAGTCACACAACAAACCCTATAGCAGAAACACCCTTGTATTTATAGTGAAGGTTCAAGAAATATGTATGTTTTCTTGGAGAAAAAAGAAAGAAGAAAATATATATATATATATATATATGTATGTTATATATTTGAGAAAATTTTAAGAAATTACAATAAAGAAAAAATGGTACAGAAGTAAGGACATAAGGATTGGGCATGGGGAGGGGGAGGGTGACGGTGTGGGTGAGAGAGGTTCACTGGGCGGGGAGAGACAGACCACCAATGTGTACTTTTTTCTCTGCAAAAACCCAAAATCATTTTTGGACAGTTTCTACTTAGGGCACCTCCCAGTGCTTTTTATTGCCAGAGCACCTCTTTTGGCATTTTGACTAATTTACCCTCATCATTATTTCTTTTTTCTTTTCTTTTCTTTTTTTTTTTTTAAAATAAACTTTTAAAAATTGTTTTTTATCAACCTAAATAAAATATTAATTATTTTTCATTTTATAAAAATTAGTTAACTTTTATCATATCTCACTCACACATTATTCTAATTAACTTTCCAATTATAAAATCAACAAGAAATTAATTTCTTTTTCCAAATACTATAATATTCTATCTCACATCATAAATAAATACGTTACAAAAATGTAATAAAATTTTCAAAAACTTATCTGCATGGCAAAGAAGACACAAATTAATTAAGGGTTCAAATTTGAAGTACACAAAATGGTTCATATGCCCTTGCAGGGTGAAGATTCAGATGATGATGAAGAGGATGGGGATCGAGAGAGCTGAAGGGCGATTTCAACAAGTCAAGCTTCTGCCCTTGAAGACAGTGTGCCCGGCCCCTACAAAAGGAGCACAGACTTACTAGTTTCTAGTTCTTTCCTTGTTTTTTATGGTATATATTCTATATTCATGAGACGTCGAAAACTTATGCTAGATTTACAGTAAAGATTGTTATTTCATGATATACAATATGTATTTTTTTGTGGTATTATCTCTTTTTTATATATAGTTCTCTATTATTTCTTCTTCTTCTTCTTCTTTTACTTCTTCTTTCATATGTATTTAGCCAATATATATATATATATATATATATCATGATGCACTCGTAATTTTACATGTTAACCTCCTGAACTTTATATGGGAGTCACTTTAATTTCCTTTGTATATTTCTTTTAAGATATAATTACCTTTGGTAGGTAGTAATTAATAATAATTCATATATATATTTGAAGTGTGCCTTACATAATATTTAAGCCCATTTTTTTTAGTAAAGGCATCATGGTAATTATATATGATAAATACAATTGTCTCACATTGAAACTTTATAAACTTTTGTCTTATTTTCAGTAATATATATAATTGTACTTTTGCTAAAAAAAAATGTTGACTTTGGTCCTTAAACTTTAACTTTATTTGTTTTAACTCTTTTATCTTTGCTGATTTAAGTATTAGAAAGAACCGTCGAGATCTTTTAATACTATTTGAAAGGATCTTTCTAGGGTTCAATTATCTTGTAACATGCGATGCCTATGTTGGTTTGCCTTACTAGGTAAAGGTATTATTGTGAATATTTGTGACAAGTTTTGAAAGGGAGCCAGGTTCAAATTTATTCTTTTAGGGTATAAACTCCACCTTGACATAATTTAATGATACAATAAGTACTTGTGATATTTCATCCCACATTGTAAGTTTACATAGATAGCATGGAACATAAGTATGCGTTTAGGAACTTATATATTGTCAACACGAGATATTCCTTTTAATATAGTGAGTATGGTGCCAAGTAGTTAAATGTGGATGTTGTCAAACCCATAGTTGCGACACGAGCTTGCGGACCTGAGTCATGACAATACTCCTCAACCTCATTCCATCTATGATCTCTTATCTAGAAGGCGTAGAGAAAAGTCTCTTTTATATTGATATTTTCAAATTTCATTAAATTAAGTTGTTAGTTGACCCAAAATATTATTAAAAGTGTTAGAGAAATCGATAAATGAAATTTGCATCGTGGTACTTAGGAGATTTGGGTGGATCCCATCCCATGACATATATACTTAAGTGTTAGTTCTGGAGAACTCAATAACGGAAATCTATTTGAGATTGGATAAGGTTATCTTTGAAAATGCATTTGTTAAAAATAAGCACCATATATATTTGCAGCAAAACTTGCATTGTCAACCGGGATAAGTTTGACAAAACATTCTCCTAAAATAAGAGAAAGGAACAATGAGATTGTCATCATTGAGAGTATATATATAGGAGCTTGATCTACCTACAGACATTTTGCCTGCACAGTGTATATATATGGTACGTACCGGTGTTCAACCAAAAATGGTCGGAATCTTTCGGGGAAATAGCAATTAGGATTCCCACGCCGGCCCCGTCTGATCTTCTTTGGTATATTCGGAGTTAACAAAAGTTCTGCTAATTATATATATATATATGTATATTGCATGTGTTTGGGTATAAAAACCCACAGTTTTTTGTGGGGGTATGGCAAGTTTGACTTAATTTGTTTTGTGGGGGATTTTTAGCGTTATCGTGGTGTTAGCCCAAAAAGGCATGCATGTAGAGCTTAATCTTTGAACATTCGAGTTTTTCTCTTGAATCTATTTGCACACTTTATTTCTAAAGAGGGGTTAAATTTATACTTTTAATGCCTTACGTGTAGGTTAATTATAAACTTTCTTAACAAAGTTCAACATGTGCACAATAATTAACAAATAGTGTAATAGTAAGAATTCAAATTCAGGACCTTCTATGCCCTTGGCTTGATAGAAATAGGTAAGCATCCACACGAGATTACGAGTTCGACACTCATTGTGAGTGCCACGTAAGAGCCAAATAAGACTTTCTCCTAGGTAAGGCTTTCTCCCGATCAAAAGTTAGATTCTGTGAGTGCAACCCGAGTTGAATATGAATTAATCAAAGCAATGACTTCAGATACCGAATGATCTAACAAAAAAAAAAAAAAAAAACTCAAGATCTCTCGCTCCAATATCATGTTAATTAATTTGAGTTATATTTTTACCTACTCTAAAAGCTTAAATTGAGAGAAAATACTTAAATTTATACTCTTAACAATACTAAGCTTGGAAAAGTATCATCCCATACTCATGAAGCCATTACAAAGAGATTAATTCAAGAATATAGGTATAGAAAGAGTTGAAAAGATAATTTAACTCATAATAGTGCTTATGATCCAAGAGGTCATTATAATTAAGTTTGAGTCATGAATGTAAAAAACGCCTCAAATTAAAAAAAAAAATATATAGAAGGATTTACCGTGAAATTAGAGGATATTGTCTCCAAATTACACATTAGTTCCTTAATTTTATTTTATTTCTTTTTTTTTTTTATTATTATTTTACTAAATTGGTTTTCAAAATAAAATACGTGACAATCACATAACACTTTTTTTTTTTTTTTTTTACTATTTTAATTCCTCCTAATTAATATTAACTATTTTGATTTTTAAATTATTATTATTGTTATTATTTCTATGCATTTGATCATTTATATTTTATTTTGACATTTTCTTCTATCTTATTTTTATTTTATTATTTAGCTTTTCTTTTAAAAAATTCGATCAAGACGAAATATGTGCCCATAATTGTGTGATTCTTCTCTCAAAGATTTTCATCGCCATAAAAAGCCTATCTATTATTTCCTTAATAATCCCATACATAAAAATATGGACAAAGAAAAATGTTTGGATCAAAAGTCTTTCCTTTCCCTTTTTTTTTTTTTTTTTTTTAAGATTTTTTTCGCTTTTAATGTGATTCAAACCATGACTTTTTAGATCACAGACAAGATTGTTACTAACTAAACTATACTTGTTTCTTGTCAAGTTTGGATAAGTATTCCTTCACCCTAAATTAAATAATAATGATAAAAATGAAACTGTTAGTTAACAAAGATGTTATTAACGAAACTGTTCTTGATACCCATGGCCTTGCTCTTCTTCTTCTCTACTGGCTTCTTCTCGCCTGCCTTGGGTGCCATCGCTATTAAGCAAACTGCGAAAGAAATTGAAACCAAAAGGAGTAGGGGAGACTGAAGATGAAGGAGCGGTAGAGGCGCCAAAACCACCGAAACCAAAGGAAGGGGAAGAAGAAGGTGCGCTCGTCGACGTAGAAGCCGGGTTCGAGAATGAGAAGAAGAAGAAGAAATACAGTTTTCTTCTTTTTTTTTTTTTTTTTTTTTTTTTAATTTTTAAGTAAAAAGACCAAAATGTCCTTAGACAAATTTTTTTTTTTTTTTAACATGTGTGCAATACTTTAATAGAAAATTCAAACAAAAGGACCTTAATCACATGATTTATATAATTTAGGGACCTATTTGTATGAAAGATTAATTTAAGGACCTTAATCACTAAATTACAATAATTGGGGACTAAACTTGCTAATTTGCCGCTAAGAATATTGGGTACGTACGGCATCATGAAAACTGCTGCTTTGATACAAGAAAAATTTTGGGATGAAAAAAAAAAAAAACATGTTTCTTGTGAAACAAATTATTTGATTTCATGAGGCAAACTTATTGCCACAAAAGTCATCACGAGTAGGGATGACAATTAAAACTATATTTGATGGGAAACTCGTATTTCAACCCCATTTTGACGGGGAATGCTCGCTTTGACCGGGTTTGGGGATGGGGATGGTAATTCCCCGAAAGAGAAAATCGGGGATGGGGGCGAAGATGGTATTAACCTTCGATCCCATCCCCGTCCCGTCTTCACCGCGAATATATATATGTATAATATTTAATTATATATTTACAATAAAAATAAAATAGTATAACAATTATAATAATTAATTATTTAAAAATTTAAAAATAAATTATATGAATTAGTGAAAGACTCCTATCATGACGAAAGGTTAAAAATATTATTTTTTCTTATTTTATTTTAAAGTTTAATTTTATAAATTTATTTATTTTTTAAAAAATTATATTAAAATTTGTAATTAAAAATGAAAAAAAAAAAATTGATAAGAAATATAACGGTGAAAAATCATGCAGTGATACCCGATCCCAGTTGGGAACGGGAATGAGATGTAAAACTAATTACCTGTAGGGAATGAGGATGGGATGCAGAATATATATAAGAATCTGGGATGGACATGGGAAGGAGTCCCCTGCAAATTCCCGCCCCGTTGTCATCCTAATCAAGAGGTTATCTTTGAAGTAATTTGATCTAAGAAAAGTCTTTATTAAAAATCTATAAATGGCAATACATATATTGCTGCCCTTAAATTAATTAGCTATAGCAAAGTTCACAAATATGGAGGACATTGCAAATAAATCATTCCTAAAATGTTTGCTTACAAATATTCTTCCGATTCTTTCCCTTCTCTTGATCACTACTTCAACTGTTGAATCAGCTCGTAGTCTTCATGATCATGATGACCACGATTTCCTCAAATGCCTAAAATCTCAGAATTCAAATTCATCAATATCTGAAGTTGTTTTCACCCCAAAAAATTCCTCGTACATTTGGAGTGACTTTCGACCCATGTCAAACTTTCCCTCTAAGCCAAGATTCATCATCACTCTTGGACATGAATCCCAGATTCAGGCAGCAATATACTGTGCCAAGAAAACTGGGATTCAAATTCGGGTAAGAAGTGGTGGACATGACTACGAAGGTCTCTCTTATGTCTCTGATGAAACTAAAACCCCTTTTGCCATCGTTGATCTCAGAGAACTTAGTTCAATATCCATTCACGAAGACGAGGAAGAACAACATTGTTAGCATTAATTTTCTTGTTTTAGTTTGGTAGTTTAATCTTTATTTTTTTTACTTTACTTAGTCATAGCATGTAGTTAGTGCTCTCTGTAAGAATCGGGCAACCCACCGAAAGTGGAACTAGCCTCATGAGTTTCTTACAATTTTTCTGTATATATATTTCATATGGCGCTGCAAATAATATAACCAAGAATTCCACCAAAATAAGGAAAAGTACATTGTGTGTGCTTTTGGGAAGTGCAGTGTGTGTGCCTTCGGGAAGTGCTGTGTGTGTGAGCCTTTGGGTACAACAGTGCGTGTGCGTTCGGGTGTCCTGATCCAACATTTGGTATCAGAGCAAGGATGGTGAAATTGCGACCACCGAAGGATATCTAACAATGGGTAGCAACCAAGGGGCTGGAAAGGAGTTTTCAACAGGGATCCCTTATCCTGTGTTGACGTGTACCAACTTCTCAGTTTGGTCTATAAAGATGCAAGCAGTGATGGAAGCTAACGAATTGTGGGACGCAATAGATCCCATAGATTCAAAAATACCGATGGATGCAAAAAGGAACAAGATGGCGCGTGCAACCATCTTCAACGCAATCCCCGAAGATGTACTCTTTCTTGTTGCAAAGAAGGAAAGTGCCAAGGATGTGTGGATGGCCCTAAGAACCATGTTTCTTGGAGCTGAACGTGTTCAGGAAGCAAGGGTCCAATCCCTAAAGGAGGAATTCGACAGCCTTAAGATGAAGAACAATGAGACCGACGAAGACTATGCACTCAAAATCGGCACTATTGTCAACAAAATTCGTGAACTTGGGGAGAATATGGAAGACTCGCACATTGTCAAGAGAATGTTGCGTTCACTTCCTAATAAATTCCTACAAATTGTTAGTTCCATTGAACAGTTTGCAGACCTCAACACAATGTAGTCATTGGAAGAGCTCATCGAGCGCCTTAAAGCACACGAGGAGCGTGTACGATGCGCCGGTGACGAAGAGAATGAGCATGTACTGCTCACCTGGGCTTAGTGGAAAGCCAAGGATGAAAACAGGGGAGGAGAAACGTCTAGAGGTAGCACAAAGAAAGGGAACCATGGACGCAACAAGTGGCGAGGACGTGAACACAGGGGAAGTCACCGTGATAACGAGCGTGACAACTATGGCGAATTCAAGTTTGATAAGGCAAAGGTACGATGATATAATTGTCAAAATCATGGACATTATGCATTAGAATGCCGTTCAAAGAAGAAGAATGAGAAAGCACACCTTCTTGAAAAGAACGACGACGAACCGGCCTTATTAATGGTCCAGGCGTGTGAATATGCAAACATCCAGCCTGCTGCAACAATGCTACTCAACGAAGGAAAGATAATTCCTAGACTTGGAAATGCAAATTCAGCTAGGAACTTCACGTGGTATCTTGACACAGGAGCAAGCAACCATATGTCCGGTTACCATGATATATTTATAGCATTGGACACAAGTATAACCGGTACGGTGAAGTTTGGAGATGGTTCCATCATGGAGATCCGTGGTCGCGATACTGTCCTCTTTCAGAACAAAATAGATGAACACAAGGTACTCACCAATGTGTATTACATACCACGTTTAAGAAATAATATTGTAAGCCTTGGACAACTTGATAAGAACGGTTGCAAAACCGTATTGGAGGATGGGATTTTGTCCGTGTATGATCAGGAGTGGCGCTTACTTGCGAAGGTAAGGAGATCTAGCAACAGGCTGTACATTTTGAATCTACAGCCACTAAAACCTATATGCTTGATGGAGGTTCACAAGGAAAAGGAATGGCTTTGGCACGCACTTTTTGGCTACTTAAACTTTTGCACGTTGAAGGATATGTTGAAGTAGTAGTTAGTCGAGGGACTGCCACTGATTGAGCATTTCGAGCAGCTGTGTGAAGATTGCCTAGCAGGAAAGCAGCACCGCCAGCTATTCCCTTTGGCGTCAACATACCGCGCACAGGAACCTTTAGAGTTGATGCATGGAAATTTATGTGGGCCTATCACACCAGCCACACCAGCAGGAAAGAGATACTCCTTGCTACTTGTTGATGATTGCACCAGATTTTATGTGGATTGTACTTATAAAATCCAAAGATGGAGCCTTGGCAGCCTTCAAATCTGTGAGAGCCAAGGTCGAATTGGAGACCGGGCTAAAAATAAAATCACTTAGAACAGACCGAGGAGGAGAGTTTACCTCAAAAGAGTTCAATATGTTCTGTGACAACTTGGGCATGAAACGATTTCTAACGGCTCTCTATACGCCTCAGCAAAATGGGGTGGCCGAACGACGAAATCAAACCGTTGTCGGGATGACAAGAAGCTTATTGAAAAGTAAGAACCTTCCAGGAAGATTTTGGGGTGATGCAGTGACCACGGTGGTGTACCTCCTAAACTGGGCAGCAACAAAAAGCATCACCAACAAAACACCCTATGAAGCTCTGTACAAGAAGAAATCGAAGGTGCACCACCTACGCACATTCGGGTGTGTGGCTCATGTCAAGACAGCTGCATCACAACTCAGCAAATTATAAGATCGAAGCACTCCCATGGTATTTATCAGATATGAAATGGGTTCAAAAGCCTATCGTGTTTATAACCCTAAGAATCGCAAAGTACACGTGAGCCGTGATGTGTTGTTTGAATAAGAAAGGGAGTGGAATTGGGAGACACACACAGAAGATTTTGCATCGCAACTGGGTCATACAAATACATTCACCATATACTTTGAAACTACCCAAGATGCAGGGGGCGAAGAAAATCATGGTGAATCTGTGCCGACAGTAGAAGAAGCACTTGGAAACTCAGGCGAAGGCAGCAGTGGTGATAGTAGTATCGGGGGTGGCGACGGTAGCACTGGCTCCTCACTCACTACCCCGCGGGGAGCACCTAGACCTACCTTACCAACTGGGTTGATGACCTTATGATCCAAGGAACCACAACGGTTCCGATCACTTCAAGATATTTATGATACCACGAGTCCCATAAATGAAGCAAAATCTGAACATACTAGACTGTGCTTGCTAGCATCGGAGAAACCAACAAGATTTGAGAAAGCATTGAAACAAGAATGCTGGAGGCGTGCAATGCAAGAAGAGTTGAAATCCATTGAAGAAAATGAAACCTCGAAGTTGGTGGAACCATTTGATACTAATAAACCCATTGGATTAAAATGGGTATTCAAGGTGAAAAAGGATCCCCATGGTGCCATCGTAAAACACAAAGCCCACTTGGTTGCAAAGGTAGGGAGTGGATTTTGACGAAGTTTTTGCACTAGTTACAAGGATGGAAACTATTCGACTCCAAGTGAGCTTGGCAGTGCAAGATAGTTGGGAAGTTCACCACATGGACGTCAAATTGGCGTTTCTAAATGGAGAATTGATTGAAGAGGAGTATGTGTCTCAACTACCTGGGTTTGAGATCAAAGGACAGAAGCATAAGGTGCTAAAGCTAAATAAAGCATTGTATGGACTATGGCAAGCCCCAAGGGCATGGAACACCAAATTAGACAAAAGTCTTGTGGCACTTGGCTTCGAACGTAGTCCTTTGGAACATGCTGTGTACAAGAAGGTAGGAGACTCATTGACGCTACTTGTGGGAGTGTATGTTGATGATATAATCATTACCGGCTCCAATACAAGTGACATCTCCAAGTTCAAGACTCAAATGAAACACTTATTTAGTATGAGCGATCTGGGATTGCTTAATTATTATTTAGGAGTTGAGGTCCAACAAACGTGTGATGGGATCACGTTGTGTCAATATGCCTATGCCTCGAAGATTCTCCATGAAACAGGCATGAACGGATGCAATTCATGTGCCACTCCATTGGAGGAAAGACACAAACTGAGCAAGAAAAGCACCAGCCCGCCAGTGGACGTACCAGAGCATCGTCGGAAGCCTCAGATATTTATTAAAACCTGGCCTGACATAGCCTACTCTGTTGGCATCATCAGTCAGTACATGGAGAAACCCACTACTGAGCACCTGCATGCGGTAAAGCGCATCCTCAGGTATGTAAGTGGTACACTCAATATGGGTTGCTTCTATGGAAGGTGGAATAATGAGAAGTTGGGGTTGGTAGTGTACAGCGATAGTGATCTTGTTGGAGATATTAACGATTGCAAGAGCACCACCGGAGCTATTTTTTACCATGGTACCAATTTGATCTCTTGGGTCTCACAAAAGCAGAAAGTGGTAGCATTGTCGTTGTGTGAGACCGAATATATTGTAGCAACAATAGCAGCTTGTCAAGGCATTTGGCTTGCTCGCTTACTAGTAGACTTGAAGTATCAAAGACCAAGTAAATTGAAACTTTTGTTGGACAATAAATCAGCTATCTCCCTGAGCAAAAATCCAGTACACCATGACAGGAGAAAACACATTGATACGAGCTATCACTTTATTCGTGATTGTGTAGAAAATGAGAAAATTGACATAGACCACGTTAGAACAGAGGTATAGATGGTAGATATTCTGACAAAGTCTCTTCGTCGTGTCAAGTTCCTTGAAATGAGGAAGAAACTAGGTATGGTGGAAGTGAAGAAAAAACAACAAGATTAAGGGAGTGATATGTTAGCATTAATCTTGGTTGTTTTAGTTTGGTAGTTTAATCTTTATTTATTATTATTTTTTTTTATTGAAAGAATGCAAAAATTGTATTACTTTCAAAAGAATGTATCGGAGATACAAAATTTTCCCGGACGAGCGAAGGATAAACAGCCTAAGCTCGTATGAGACAATAATGATAAACAGCTGAATTAAAAAAGTAAAGCAACCTGACTAGCTATTACAAAAAGTGAGAAAGCTAGTAAAGTTTGGCAAAGTGTGTGACACGTAAAAAGTGGAAGTGAATACGTGCAGTAAGGGTATCACAAGAGACTACAGTATTTTCAAAAAGACAAGAGTTCCTTGCTGCCCATATGAAATAGACAGTAGCTGCAACAGCCAGGCAGCGGGTTTTGCCAAGAACGCCGGAATGATGTTGTCGATGTGCCAACCAAGAAACCGTACGTTCCAATGAGATAAAACACCGTGGGAACTTAATCCAGTCCCGGATAGAAGTCCAGATATGCCGAGAATGGGACAAGTGAAAAAGAGGTGATTACGGGACTCCGGACAAGCGTTGCACAGTGGGCAAGTGAGACTGCGATTAAGG
This sequence comes from Marsdenia floribunda, assembly GCA_035583425.1. Lineage (NCBI taxonomy): Eukaryota > Viridiplantae > Streptophyta > Magnoliopsida > Gentianales > Apocynaceae > Marsdenia > Marsdenia floribunda. Next base: position 15,411,318 of record JAXGGT010000001.1, read on the forward strand.
AAGGGAGCCCGGTCGAGCATAAGGAGCTTATTCTGCATGGCAAGCCAAGTGATAAATGCCCAGCAGGGAAAAGTGGTAGCTTTCCAAACAACCACACTCCAGAGGCAGCGAGGCCGAGATGGAAGAAGGTAAGAATAAACTTTCTTCGCGGGGAGGTGAAAACCCGTTGCCCAGGAAGATAGTAGTTGGATAGCTTCAGAAATCCCATGGACTTCAAAATAAGTGTGTCCCGGATGGAGAACAGTTTCTTCAATAAAGGAGAGTCGGTTGGGGCATGCTAGAAAGTCCAAAATGATGAACCTCGGAGATATACACTATTCAACCATTTAATCCATAGAGAGGTTTTCTCGAGTTGAATATTCCAGATAACCTGACAGAGGAGAGAACAATTCCAATTGCATAAACAATGTAGACCAAGGCCCCCAACTTTTATAGGTTGACAAATAGAATGCCATGCAACACGGGGCTTGAAATGGCCACTGGTGTGATGTCTCCATAAGAAATTTCGACAAAGTGAATCCACTTGAGTCAAAACAGATTGGGGAAAAGGGAAGATAGACATCCAGAAACCCACGACCCTGCCAACTGTGGCGCGAAGAAGTTCGGCCCGACCAGCATAGGAGAGGGACTTTGAATTCCAGCCGCGAATAAGTAGACGAATCTGTTCAAAAAACGGTGTATAGTGGCACACATTCAACCGAGAAGACAGGAGAGGAACGCCCAGATACTGAAAGGGGAAAGTCCCAAGAGAAAACCCCGTGAGTTGTATCAGAGAGTCACGTTCAAAACCCGAGAGTCCAGCAAGAAAGATAGCCGATTTGTGCTGGCTGACTGAGAGGCCCGATACTTCGTGAAAGTGGTGGAGGCAGTCCATAAGGAACTGGACAGAAGGGTAGTCCCCACGGGAGAAGAGCATTAGATCATTGGCAAAGGCTAGATGTGAAATCTTGAGAGTCTGACATGCCGAGAAAATTAAATTCATGATGGGGAGCATGGAAAGTGACAAACCGAGAGAAGTATTCTAGACAGAGAACGAACAGATAAGGCGAAAGAGAGTCACCCTGCCGAAGACCGCGACCCCCTTTAAAAATCCAAAAGTCGTCCCATTAACCAAAACACTGAAAGAGGTAGTGGTGACACAAGTCATGATCCAGCCGACAAACCGAGAAGGGAAGCCGATGGTGGAAAGCAGCCAACGAAGAAAATCCCAACTAACAGAATCATAAGCTTTGTGCAGATCAATCTTAAGCATGCATCGGGGAGATACACGTTTTCTAATGTACTTACGGAGTAATTCTTGGACAAGGAAGATGTTCTCATTCATAAGCCGTTGATTTTGGAATTGATCTTGTAGAGCACATTGCAAGATGAAATGGGCCGAAACTCTCCGACCCGAGAAGCCGAAGGGGATTTTGGAATGAGCGCAATATTGGCATGATTGAGCTGTTTAAGCAAAAGCCCTGAGGCAAAGAATTCTTGGACCGCTGCAACAACATCCGAACCAATGCAAGGCTAGGCAGCTTTATAAAACTTGGCATTAAAACCATCAGGCCCAGGCGCCTTATTGTCTCCAAAAGAGGAAATCGTCTGCCAAATCTCAGTGGCAGTGACGTCGGCTAACAAAAGAATAGAGTGATTTGGGGTGACCAGAGGGCCCGAATGACAGACCTTTGAGGAAGCCGGAGTCACTGGGTGGGAACGACCAAGGAGGTTGGAAAAATGCTCCACAAATAAACATCCCATTTCCGACAAAGATGTAGTGGGCGAGTCGTCATCCTTAAAAAGAGAAGGAATGAACCGTGTGTGCCGATTCTTACTGATAACAGAATGGAAGAAATTGGAGCAGCGATCAGCTCCAACAATAAACCGGCACTTCGCCATTTGGGAGAGATGGGACAGTTCCATCCTCCGTAACAAGAGAGCATGAGCCCGAAGAGAGGCCGTGAGTGCCCGTGCCTGAAGATTGTGCGGTTGTTGTTGGAGAGTCGAGATCGCAGATTGATAATCGGCCTCGGCTTGGTTAAGCCGGGTAGAGAGATGAGCACAATGTTCCCGAAATAGAGCCTGAAGGGGGCGCTTCAATCCCTTAAGGTGTCGACATAAACGATAAGAAGAGCTACTGTAGAGATGTGATTAGGAAGTCACACAGGGAAGAAAAGCAAGAAGCTCAGCGAGAGCATTGTTAAATCGAAAAGAGCGTCGCAAGAATCGGGCAACCCACCGAAAGTGGAACTAGCCTCATAAGTTTGTTACAATTTTTTTGTATATATATTTCATATAGTTCAGCAAATAATATAACCAAGAATTCCACTAAACTAAGGAAAAGTACAGTGTGTGTGCTTTCGGGAAGGGTAGTGTGTGTGCCTTCAGGAAGTGCTCTGTGTGTGAGCCTTCGGGTACAATAGTGTGTGTGCGTTCGGGTGTCCTGATCCAACAAACACCACACAACGAAAAAATCAGCAAGAGCAACAATCCAGGCCAGTGCAACCCTTGGCGAACTTTACCGTGAAATTGCCGAAGAAAGTAATAGTCTTGCTTTCGTTGCTGGTGTTTGTCCCACCGTGGGTGTTGGTGGACACTTCAGTGGAGGCAGATACAACATGATGTCAAGAAGATTTGGCCTGGCTACTGAACGTATTATTCATGCTGAAATTATTGATGTTAATGGAAGAATTCTTGATAGGAAATCAATGGGTGAGGATCTCTTTTGGGCCATTAGGGGTGGTGGGGGTGCAAGTTTTGGAATCATCACCGGGTGGACAATAAAGCTTCTTACTATCCCTCAGAAAGTTACTGTCTTTAATGTCTCCAAAACGGTTGAACAAAATGCTACAGATTTAGTGCACAGATGGCAGTACATTGCAGATAAGATTGATGAAAGACTCTTAATTAGGATCTTCATCACCACCACCACCATTGATATTTCTCATGCAGATAGTCAAAAGAAAAACACTGTTGAAGCTTCTTTCACTGCGTTATTCGTAGGAGGAATTGATGAACTCCTAAAAGTGATGCATCAAAGCTTCCCCGAACTGGGGCTTACCAAAGATGATTGTCAAGAAATGAGCTGGATTCAATCCATACTCTATTTTGCCAATCTCCCAATCGATGAACCCGAAATTCTGCTTAATAGAACCCCACAAAGAAGATCATATTTCACAGGAAAATCAGACTACTTCCAGAAACCTATTTCAAGAACCGGTCTTGAAGAAATATGGAAAATTCTTTTAGAAGAAGATGTGGGTAGGGTTGAGTTGCAATTCAGTCCTTATGGGGGAAGACTAAATGAGTTTTCAGAATCTGCAATTCCTTTCCCTCACAGGGCTGGAATATTTTCGTGATACACTACAGGGTAGGTTGGGCTGAGGAAGAAACTGCAGCAGATTCCAGAAGGCATATAAATTGGACAAGGAGACTGTACAGCTACATGGCCAGACACGTTTCCAAGTCCCCAAGAGCTGCATATTTAAATTACAGAGATCTTGATATAGGTGCTAACAATGTTGTTGGCAACACCAGCTATAGACAAGCAAGAGTTTGGGGTGCTAAATATTTCAAGAATAACTTTGACAGATTGGTGCATGTGAAGACTCGGGTTGATCCGACTTTCTTTAGAAATGAGCAAAGCATTCCCCCTCTCTAATGTAAAAGAGCATATGTAGACAAATAAGGCATTTGGTTTGTGTTTTGTCCCATTGATTGATTCTACATAATTTTCAAGCCTATTTTTTAGTAAAGTTATTATGGTAATTTTATATGACAAATACAATTGTCTCACATTGAAACTTTATAAACTTTTACCTTATTTTCAGTAATATATAATTGTATTTTTGCTAAAAAAGAATGTTGACTTTGATATTTAAGCTTTAACTTTATTTATTTTGACTCTTTTATCTTTACTGATTTAAATATCGGAAGAAATTTCGAAATTTTTGAATACTCTTTAAAAGAATCTTTATAGGGTTGAATTATCTTGTTACACGTGATGACTATGTTGGTATGCCTTACTAGGTAAAAGGTATTATTGTGAATATTGTCACAAGTTTTGAAAGGGAGTAAGGTTCAAGTTTATTCTTTTAGGGTATAAACTCCACCTTGACATAATTGAATAATAGAATAAGTACTTATGATATTCTGTCTCACATTGTAAGTTTACATAGATATGTTATGGAATATAAATATGTGTATTCCTTTTTTTTTTTTTTTTTTTTGAAAACGGGATATTCCTTTACAGTAAGGACGATGCCAAGTAGTTAAATGTAGATGTTGTCAAACTCATAGTCGCGACACGGGCTTACGGACTTGAGTCATGACAATACTCCTCGACCTCATTCCATCTATGATCTCTTATTTAGAAGGTGTAGAGAAAAGTCTCTTTTATATTGATATTTTCAACTTTTATTAAATTAAGTGTTAATCGACCCAAAATGATATTATAAGTGTTAGAGAAATCGATAACTGTGAAATTTGCATCGTGGTGCTTAGGAGATTTGGGTGCGGGATCCCATGACATATATACCTTTTTTTTTTTTGGTGAATACCATGACATATATATACTTAGGTGTTAGTTCTGGAGAACTCAATGAAGGAAATCTACTTGAGATTGGATAAGGTTATCTTTGAAAAATGCATTTGTTAAAAATAAGCATCATATATATTTGCAGCAAAACTTTCATTGTCGACCGGGATAAGTTTGACAAAACATTCTCCTAAAACAAGAGAAAGGAACAATGAGATTGATATCATTGAGAGTATATATACAGGTGCTTGATCTACCTACAGACATTTGCATGCACAGTGTATATATATGGTACGTACGTAACCGGTGTTCAACCCAAAATGGTCGGAATCTTTCGGGGAAATAGCAATTTGGATTTCTACGCCCGCCCGTCTCATCTTTCTGTGGTATATTCGGAGTTAACAAAAGTTCTGGTAATTATATATATATATATATTGCATGTGTTTGGGTATAAAAGCCCACAGTTTTTTGTGGGGATATGGTAAGCTTGACTTAATTTGTTTTGTGGGGGAGTTCTTAGCATTATCGTGGTGTCAGTCTAAAAAGGCAGGTTGAGCTTAATCTTTAAACATTTGAGTTTTTTCCTTGAGTGTATTTGCACAGTTCTTGCTAAAGTGGGTTAAATTTATATTTTTAAAGTGTATTTGCACAGTTCTTGCTAAAGTGGGTTAAATTTATATTTTTAACACTTTACATGTAGGTTGATTATAAATTTCTTAATAAAGTCCAACACGTGCATAATAATTAACAAATAGTTTAATAGTAAGAATTCAAACTCAAGACCTTCTATGCTTGGCTTGATAAAAATAGGTAAGCGCCTACGCGAGATTATGAATTTGACACTCGTTGTAAGTGCCACGTAAGAGGCATATAAGACTTTCTCCCGATCAAAAGATAGACTTTGTTGGTTTAACCTGGGTTGAATCTTAAATACACAAAGCAATGACTTTAGATACCAAATGGAACAATACTAAGCTTGGAAGCGTATCATCCGACACCGAGACCATTACAAAGAGATTAATTCGAGAATATAGGTATAGAAAGAGTTGAAAATTAAGATGACTTAACTTAATTGATAGCAATCCCACTTATGATCCAAGAAGTCATTATAAGTTCAAGTTACATATGGAAAAAAAAGAATCAAATTAAAAAATAAAAAAACAAAGTATAAAAGTATTTACCGAGAAATTAGAGGATATTGTCTCCAAATATTTAATTACATACACATTAGTTCCTTAATTTTATTTTATTTCTTTTATTTATTATTATTTTACTAAATTGGTTTTCAAAATAAAATACGTGACAATCACATGACACTTTTTTTTTTTTTTTTAAGAGTGAAATTAATATTTTAATTCCTCCTAATTAAAATTAACTATTTTGATTTTTAAATTATTATTATTGTTATTTCTATGCATTTGATCATTTATACTTCACTTTAACATTTTCTTTTCTATCTTATTTATATTTTACAATTGAGCTTTTCTATTAAAAAATTAGATAAAGACGAAATATGTGCCCATAATTGTGTGATTCTTCTCTCAAAGATTTTCATCCCATAAAAAGCCTATCTATTATTTTAATATAATAACAATAATAGATATACTTGACATTTTGACATTTTTTCGCTTTTAACGTGATTCAAATAGGGATGACAATTAAAACCATACCCGATGAGAAACCCGTATATCGACCCCGTTTTGACCGGGGAATTCTCGCTTTGATCGGGTTCGGGGATGGGGACGGTGATTCCCCGAAACAAACAATAGGGGATGGAGACGGGGATGGTATTAATCATTGATCCCCGACCCCGCAATATATATATATATATATATATAATATTTTTAATTATATACTTATATAAAATAAAATTATAGTAGTAATTTTAAAAA
>JAXGGT010000001.1:15428895-15448249 GCA_035583425.1 Marsdenia floribunda
TCTTTGTCCAGTGCTATAAATCAGGAAACAGGTCGCCTTCGCTTTTGTTGGAGTAATGTATTGTCTATCCTTCTTTAGTATATTTGACTTTTGCTGTCTATTTGCATCTTTCTTAATTATTGTTTCTCATCCTTCATACTCTTGTACTGATTATTAACATCTTCAGTATAGTTTGGTGTCACATGTGCTTGAAGTTTTCTTCATCTGATATGATTCTTCCCATCGTACACTGACAACTTTGCCCACCTTCATTAGTTGTAGGTATTTAGAAAGAAGAGGAATATAATAATCCCTGAACTTTAGGTATCTGTGATTACTTACTAGCTTTATCATTATCATTTCCTCTGGAATTGGAGCTTCAGGTGGGGTTGACGAGCTTGAAAATAATAAATTTCCACATTTATGCAGAATAATAAGATGTCATCCTTGCTTTAATCAACAATCTCAAATTTAATTACTAAGGGGAATGAAAATTTTGATCAATTTTGGATACTAACTGTGGAGAATAGTAGTATTTCTTGTCCATTGTTATAATGAAAAGTTTTTGACTCTTCATTTCTATGAACTGTATATGTGCGAAATCTTATCCAGAATCTTGATCTAAAATGTAGAACCATTGCACATTCCTGGGGAGTCTTACAAGTGCATTTCATCTTACAGTTTGAACAAAATTTCTGGATAGAGATAAATTTAGATTGCATTCTTTTTCTGAATGGAGGTAATTGAATCAGGAATAGGGAAATAAAAATATTTTTTTATGTTAATAATGAGAAAGCAAGTGGCTTGGAAAATTCTAACACTAAGAACTGCTTATTACTTGGCTTGTTTCCTTCTTTTGAGAGAGATACTCTATCACACTCTAGCAAGTTGCATCAAGGAATCAAAAGTATGATGAAGGAAACCTTCTATTTTATTTAGAAGGGCACCTTATAATTCCCAACGCATTCTTGTATAGTGCTCTCGTTATATACCCCATTAAAGCAATGCCTAGTGGCATTGTCTTATCCACAAACATGAAATGTTGGTCTTCACTTGTTTCTTGTTTTAGGTATTCATTTTTCTGAATAATTATGCATTTCTTTTTCAGGTGTGCCTACATATGTTCACTTTAGATTTTCTGAACCAAGTAGCAAATGGTCTGGAGAAAGATAGCATGTAAGTATTCTTATCTTTCTCATTGTTTAGTTCTCTTCCTGATTGAGCAATATCATTAACTTGCAGACCATGTTTTACACTATTTGCGCCTTTTCAGTTATAGTACTATTAAGAACTAAAGCTTGGTTCTTTATACTTTCAAGTCCAGGGAAGCTAACAAGAAAAGGCAGTGATTACTGAAACCTTAGATTAGATAATTTAAGTAAATGTTAAACATTTCAAAATTTTAATTCCTTTTATTTAAATAGCTTCTTTTTTTTTTTTTTTTTTTGAAATTATTAATATGCAGTTAGAAAGGAAAGAATATATATGAGATTATTTTTGGGGTGCTTTTGCTTTGAAACTATCATAAATTGGCTTACTTAAGCAAACATAGACGAAAACCTAAGTTAGTGGACATACAACATTTGTTCTCTGTAGTCTGTGATTGCTCATCTCTTGTTAATCCACCTTTATCCTATGCTTATATATATTTATTTAATTATTTTGTTTAATTTAAAAGTACTCCCTCTGTTCAAAATTGAATGTTTACTTTTATATTTCTTTAGGTAGTAAAAGGAAAAAAAAAAAAAAAAAAAAAGAATGTTCACTCAAGGAAATTATAATGATGCCCCAAAATATATTGTAGTTATCTTTTTCCAATTTAAGTCAAGTGTGGAGCCATAAAAGAGTCTTAAAGCTAACTTAATCATGAAATAATCTTTTTCCTTCTGATATGTTTTCAATTATACCAAATATGCCCCAAATATATCTATTGCCATCTTTTTTAGAAAAGAAGAGATGATAATGTAACCATCAAATACGAACATTACTGTTTCTACTCATTTTTCTATGCCTTGACAAACTTGCAATTTCTGTATAGTTATCATCTTGCGGAGAAGAAAATTCCTTCTGTCCATGGACATACCTTGGGATATAAACTTGAGCAATTCATCTTTGATGCATTTCCTTATGCACCTTCTACAGCACTTTTTGAGGTAATTATATCTTTGGGATTAATTTGAAGTAGAAGAAAATCTCTTAAACTATTTCAGGACTTGAACTTGTTTCTTCTTTTATTTATGTATAAATAATATATATTACATATACGCACATCCATAGATATTACGGGAAGAAGAATTTGCACCAGTAAAAAATGCCAATGGAGCAAATTTTGACACGCCTGACAGTGCTAGACTACTTGTTCTTCGTCTACACGCTCGATGGGTAGTTGCAGCTGGCGGTTTTTTGACTCATTCAGTGCCCTTATATGCAACTGGTATGTTGATTCTTTTTGTTTAATCAACTAGCACATGGGCCATTGTCATGCACTGCAGTATGAAAAATTTATAATTACATGAACCTTTAGTTAGGATAGTTATTTGTTTCTGATTAACTACAATTTTTGTCTAAAAATTTTTAGTTAATAAGTTTGTGCTTGGTGTACTTCCTATAATTTGATTTATGATGAACTTTTATTGGGAAAAGGAGCAAATATGGTGTTTGAATAGTTTCTATGATATTTTCTCCTTTTATTGTTTTTTTCTTTTTCTATAATTTTACTTCATTAAAATAAGTGAAGGATTCTTTACAACATTTTCAAAAAGATAAATATTTTCATTAATTAAGCTAATTATTTATATAGCTTACAAGGGTTTATTTTTTAACATCATACAATTGTATTTTATAGTTATAAACTTGAGTATCTATTGATGATTAAAGGGTAGGTTGATGTATTGTTTTGTGGTTGTAGACCTTTCAATCAAGAAGATAATGACAAAATTATTGTTTTTAATTTATTTTATTTTGTTGTGTTGCATCATTTAATTTTTAAAATGCAATACAAAGTAAATTACATTTTAAATAGTTTTTGTTTATTTCATTCAATTTAGTTATAATTTTTTCTTGGTATAATAAAAAGAGAATGACAATAGTTAATCAAAATTTTATGTTTCGCGTTTCTTGCACTTATTAATTACACATTATATTCTATTCCTCTAAAATTAAATGTGTCCTTTTTACTTTGATTTTATATAAACTTTAGTTTGTTTTTTTGTTTTTTTTTTGGTCATTGGTAAGTTAATACATCATTCTATGTAAATAGTTAGTCTGAAAATATTTTTGTGTGTTTCAGTAAGAGATAAATTTAATAAATTAAAGAGGTTATTTAGAAATTTTAGATGAAAAATGTGTATATTAATTTTTGAAAAGTGGACATTCAATTAAAAGGAGGGACTATATTATAGAGTCCACAAATTATAATTATAGAGCATAATTGTGTTTAAGATTGCACTTGGAAGAATTTTGATGCTTTATTTTGTTATTTGATTTCTTTTTCTGTTTTTTTTTTTTTTTTTTGGTGATTTAAAACTAATTTATTCATTGAAAAAGGGGAATTCGTGTGTGAACTTGGTTTTTATGTAATGCATATATTCTATGTTCGATTTCTAGAATAGTATATAACATTTAAAGCACATTGGATCCTTCAGGTAAAACTTTCCATTGTAAAAACAATTAGCTGATTACTTGTATATTTTCATCAAGCATTTTTTTTTTTCCTATTTTTTTATTGTTTATATGTCTATTTGGACAATATATATATATTGAAACTTTTACATTTTTAAAATCAAATAAGATAAATTTTCAACTTGGTTAATAATATCTTTAATATCTAATTATAGAAATTTCATATTTAAAAAATATATCTATTTTGATATTCTGCCAATAAATGCAATTTTTTTGCACAATAAAATAGTTGTTCAAATGTACCATATAGTACTTAGTTTCTTGTTTTTTATATTCATGACTGCTTAACAAAATTTTACAACTGGTGATAATTGGGTAGGAGATAATAGTCCATTATTTAATGTTAAAAATCTTATAATGAACTCTTCTATTTTATCAATCACAATTTGCTAATCTTAAGTTTTGTAGTCCTTCGTGGTATGTAAGAGACCACTCTCCCACTACAAAAGTGAAAAATAAAATAAAATAATATAATATAAAAATGATACATTTAAAAAGCCTGAAAATCAAGTTACAATGTTTCTGTCTGGGTTTTTTTTTTTTTTTTTTTTTTAAACAGGTGTTGAAGTTTCACCCCTTTGTTCATATGCTGGAGAAAACCTGGAAGCTATTTGTCGTGGAAGAACATTCCATGCTCCCTGTGAAATCTCATTTTAGTTAGGCTTTATTTATACGGGAGATTTGATATATGCAGATTGTTATGTTTGTTTTCCCCTTATTCTTAACCTCAGCCCCAAATATGTAGGTGAATGAGACTTTGTTTTTTAACACCATGCATTGAGAGATGATAACTTGGTTGTAATGTGTTGATGTCAATGAATGAAGCTTTTTGGGCAAATTTTTTTATCCAAATAATAAGATGGCACGCAAATCATATTTCAATTTGTGTAGAAATTTCTTAGTTTTATTCATGAGGATATGTCAGAGCCCAATCATCTGCAAACAAGGAAAGAAACTGGATCATGAGGAAGAACCAAATCATTGCTTGCATTAGATATCCATGTGCTGGTGAAAAGTATCAGGAGGAAGGATATTCTCTAGGCTTTGGAAACTACTCTATTGGTATTTGCATGCACAATAAAAAGAAGCTGATCAATGATTGTCTACGTTGATATAGTTCATGAATTCATGACAGAGAAGAAGAAATTTTGGAACCTGATCACTTCCCAGGTGAATTCTGTTGCTTTTGGTAGTTTCCCAGTCAGAAACCGTACATCATCCCAGATTAGTACTAGTGCTTTCACCAATAAAAAATTGTAACAATATAGTAAATATTAAATTAAAATGTAATAATTAATATTTGCATCTTCCACGGATGTTGCTGAGAACCCAACAACTCGAACCAATGAAACAAAAAAAATACATAAACATCAAATCATTTTGCAACAAATTAACTTCACATTGTAAATAAATATATATATATAGGTATGTAAGTATGTGTAAGAAGTAGCTAGCATCGCATAAAAAATTAGAACCATTATCAAAATAAATAAATACAACAAAAGATGTGCAGACTAATTCCTTCCTTGAAACAAACATTATTCCACTATATCAATAACATTATTGCCTCAAACATACAAAATAACCGTTACATTCATCATACTTCTAAATGCTAACATCATTAAACTTCAATTTTGCTTCTCCTTATACAATAAAGTGCTAGCTCAGTGATATACCTTTCCCTACTTAGATACTTCTATCTAACTTGTCAAGTAAAAATCCTAAGTTTGAATCTCATTAGGAAATTTCAACCATGTACTAATATCTTGAAGTCTACATCATATATCCCTCTCAAATTAGTCAATAAGAATACATAAAAAAAAAAATTGTTTCTCCTTCCTTCAGTTTTTCAACTTCTGCTAAAGCAGCAGCTACTACTGTTCCCTTGATTTGCTTTGCTTTCTACTTTTTGTTTGAAAAAAGATTTCATTAAAAAGATAAATTTATCTCCTCTCTTATTTTAAACTTTTTAGGTTTGTTTGGACTAATTTTTATTTTGAGTTTTTTACTTATTTTGAAAATAAGTTGATGATTTTAATTTGGACAACACCTACATTAATTTTTTTTTTTCAAATCATAGGGGATGAAGTACTAAAATTGTCAAATTATTCTAAAAACCAACATTCCAATAATTATATCATTATTACACCTATTAATTTTACCTCATTTTTTAAAATAAAATTCACTTTACTTCAAAAATTCACTTTTCTCAAAATAAAAACTAGTCCAAATATAACCTTAAACTTTTAATGCAGGTGATAATTTAACTCGATTTATAAATTTCTTTAATTCAACTTTGATTTAGGAAACAATAATGAGAGTTAGATTTACCGTAGTGAAAAGGACGACAAAATAAAGTAAAGGTCCAATTTTTTTCTTTTTTTCTTTTTTTTTCCTTCAAAAAAATTTGTGGTACTGAAAATTTTTATTATACTTATGATCAAAAATCAAAAATCAATATATCTAAAGGACTTAAAACCACGCATCCTTAAGAAATCCAGATACATGAATTCTCTGAAAGCAAATGATTTTGTCAATGTGTAACATGAGTTTCAAGTTACATGGCAAACTCAGAAAGAAGAACATCTCCGAGGCAGGAGGGAGGGGGATAGGGAAATAAAGGTAGGCCTTAGTTGCATGAGCTCTATAAATATGAATATAAAGAAGGTCATCCATGGATGTACCATGGTCAGCTATATGGGGATCTTCCAAGCAATGAATCCATGCCTGATAACTGATTTCGTAGAAAATTGTAAACTGACTCCGTGGTCATTGCAGCTATACGAATGACAACACCAGTTCTCTGCAACAGTAATGTAACCCAAAAATTTTCAGATTGAGTTCTACTATTAGCATATGTCATATCAATTTTATTTAAGGAATGTGATATGAAATTATGGATTATGTTTGCTGGCTTTCAAGAATATATCGATTCTTCGTAAAATGGGAAATTTCGCTAAACTAATCCTCACTCTCTTCTTATTGGACCTGCTCGTGAAGTAAGCTAAGAATCAGACAAAAAAAGACAAGATGTACCTTTCTACCGAATACATTGCAGGAAGCCATGAAGCGTGGCTTCCTCATGGAGGAACGATTACCGTGTGACTTTGAGCGAAACCCGGAGCCAACTGAAGGAGTATGTAATTGCTCAGACATCAATTTCTTCACCTCTTCTTGTATTTGATTTTGGAAGAACTCCAATCTTGGCCTATAATGTAGTTAGTTGTAACTGGTGTTAGAAATTATAAAAATCGTCACCCTCTTCCCTCCCAAAAGTAATAAAGAACAAACTTGATAAAAAATCACAGAAAGGCAGCAACCATAAGGTCTAAAATATTAAGTTATAATGGATCCCTTTGTACGTACCCCAACAATACAACCATTGCTATTGCTTGATACCCGTGCATCCGTTCGACAATACTAGTAGAGCTTCCTTGCTCTAGTAATATCTGAGTAAAACGAGAAACAAAATCCAACTGATTGAATGAGATGGTTAATCATGATCACCCAGATGATCCATGAGGCACTAAATAATACTTGAAACTAGAATTATATTTGCAACTAACAAACTATATAACTATGCTGAGCAAAACGTCTCTTCATTCTCTCTTTCATCATCTTATCTTTGGCTATTCTTCAAGAGAGCACTATTGACAAACAATTCCAGAGGTCTCCTATTAATCTATACTAAGGTTTTAGGGGAAATTGAACGACACTCCTTTCAACTAGGATGGAAACTAAGTTACATTTTTGCCTTATATGATGAACATGACAAAATTAATGCCCATCTAACAAATCTGAAGCAGTGGTATTGATTTGTTTCCATAATTCTTTACTGCATCTTACCTACTTCTAAATAGTATTAAGAACCACTTACACATTGATACATCAAATTTGGCAACAAACTAACACAAATAATCATTATTCAAAATAATAGGAAATTTAATATTGTAAAATGAATATACAGGTGGAAGTTTATCAATCAGAAGAATTATGTTGTAGGAAAGTGCTATAGTAATTAACAATTAAAAAAGCATTCTTTCATTCAATACCTATCAATGCTACAAAAATCTGAAATATTAAAAAGAATGGTTGGAAGAACATTACCGTGTCAAGAAGCAAGGGCTCATCATCCTCTAAGAAGATGTTATTAGTGCTCTTATAAAGTTCAAAATCCCATTTTTCACCTCTTTCATGGCGACCACTAGTTACCCAATCAACCATGAGCAAGCTTGAGTCAGACGTGAGATTGAAGACTTGCTTTTGAGAATACTTTGCAGTTGAAAAACAAGTAACTGGGTCAGGAAGAACAGCCAAAAGGGCATCACTTCCGATTCTTGCCTATTGCATGGAACAAATTTAGCCATTGTTATCTATTTGAAAGTTTGAAAGAGTGAAAAAAGTGAAATATTAACAAGGTGACAGATCTCCAGCTATTCTTCATAGGACTAACTAGGTATTATGAACCATAGATCATTGACCACACTCATGCATTATACACTCAAGACTTCTCGACGTACAAAAATTAATAGCTTGACTATCGTGCATTTGACAAACAATATTATGTATATGATGTTTAATTCATTTGTCTTGGCCTATTGAAAATGTTTGCTTCACATTTTCAAAATGCACTTTGTATATTTTTTCATTACAGTACACTCCTTTTAATACTCAATATCAGCTTGTAAAATGGAACATCATTGACGTATTTTGATAAAACAAAATTGAACATGTGAACAAAACATAATCACATAACTTGTTATAACATCCATTTATAAATTGTAAATAATTGATTGAAGAATAACCATGCACTTTGATGCGGATCAAAGAAAACAAAGGAATTACATTCAGTAGAAAATCAGGCTCTTGTAAGGTGCTTCATGTCTGCTTTTCTTCCCAACCAATCATAATTGATACTGCTTTTCACTTTAAAAAAAAAAAAAAAAATGGTTGCTAGGAAAGTTTATTCCTTGATTGTACAGTTACAACCAGCAATTCCCAATCTTTTCTTAACAATAGGTTCATTTCCATATATAGGACCAATAGACAACAGGGCATGAATCAATGCCTAACACATTTTTGAACTCTATGAACAACAAATTACAGCCCAGGGCCAGAAAGTGCTGTAAAAGATTCTAACATCATGGCATTCACAATTATTCCTTAACTATGCTGTAAAACTAGATCAATGATGATCTTTAATGCAGAAGTCATTTTTCAAAATATTCTTTCTTCATTCCTTCCTGGAATGTTCTGAGGCTGCTTACATAGGAAACATTGCTCAAGCTAGAATTCTATGAGAGATTTTATGCTTCATCGTTTAACTGCTTGGAAGCACTTGTCTCAAGATTTATTTGAAGAATAACACAGGAAAAATTGAGTGAAAACTACGTTCCATGAGGCTACTAACTTCATGATGATGATTTTAGTTCACTAGTAAAGAGTTGCCATTAGAATAGGTAAATATTACAACATGCTAAGTAATCTGAGAAAATTCTACATGAAAGTTCCTAAACTCTACATTAGTAAGAACACAAACTACCAAGTGTCTATATCAACAACCAACTTAAATCTTTGGATGAAGTCCTGAACGATGAACATGAGCATCCAACCAATTAAAATGGTTGCGAACAGGAAAAGTAAGTACAAACTCAAAATGCTATTATGGTTCTGGTGTTGATCTACATAATCTAGCCAAAGGCTACAATCATATGCAACTTGGACCTCAGCTAAACTTTTTCATCCCATGCGAACCTCCAATTCTACCACATTAACCAAATTCCTTTGTACCATAATGAGAGGATCATAATTCCAAAGTTCAAATGGAGAACAATGCGATGACAAATTATTATCCAAAAATGATGCTAAAACACTACTAACTGAAGATCAATTATTGTATTATTTGCTCAATTTAAATAAATAATATTACCTCAAAAAATTGTTCAGAGCACTTCGATCCAACAGACTTATACACCTAAATTCCATTTTTTTTTTTTTTTTTACCAAAAATAATTTAAAGTCAGACTCTAAAATAAGCATCAAATAGCAAATTCAAGTAGCTCAACATTGCATTATATACTTATATCATGCAATGAATTGCAGGATAAGCATAAAAACTGGACCTTCGTCGAAGCTTGAGTTGTCAATACAGCAGTGCAACCATCACCAATCACAGCTCTAAATTTTATAGAATCACCCTATGTATTCATAGAAAACATAAACACCTAAGTCAAAATATGAAATAACCACCCCTACATATATATATATTATAAAACTTGTAAGCTGTTGTTCACTTTAGCATCTAATAAAGTCTGAAGAGAAACAGTGGAAAGTGTCATACAGAAACAATGCCTCCACCATAAGTGATGGTATAAATCCAAACAGCATCAATTTGAGAGGAACCCACCTGTAAAAAAGGGCATTAAAATCAGATCTTAGATACATAATTATGATTCTTCTTCTATTCTTGATTTCCTGACTACCGATGTGGATTTTACATTATACGAAAAGAAGTTTTAAAAAGAATGAAGAAAACAAAAAAGGGAGAACCTTTCTTGGAGTGATGAATTTGAGAGGGTACTTTGAGTAGCATCGAGTGAGAGTTGACTTTCCTCTAACCTTCTCCACTTCCAACTTTCCTGTTTCCATCTCTCCTGCACTCTCACTCCCTCTCCGGTGTCTTGCCGCTTGCGCAATGGAGAAGTGCTCCTATTTCTGGAAGGGCACTCAACTGAAAATGCTACTCCCTTAATAGGCCAAAGGTGACGTTTAGTTCCATTGGCATTGGGTAACACATGAAGGTTATGAAACTTTGCCTGTGAGTTGGTTCCTAATTCCTAGCAGAAAAATACTGACTCCAAGATTTATATATATATATTTTTTAATTGTGACAAATGTATGATTTATTAATATTTTTTTAGATAAGATGGCTTAATTAAGTTGTTAACAACTAAAAAAAAAGAAAAGAAAATTAACCTATCTTTATTGAATGATAATTCTACTATTACAATGAGAAATTCTTTAACTCTAGGAACAATTTAGTAACCCTCAAGTATTTGAACAAATTGATAACAATCCCTAAGTATAACAACAATCAAAAGAATGAATAAAGTAAAATAGATATTAGTTAAAAAATAGCACATGTGCTACCAATACATCCCCCCTCAAGTTAGACAAAGATGGACAGATTAATTTGGAAAGATGACGATCGAAGGTGGACCTTGATAAAGCTTTGGTAAGGGAGTCAGCAAGCCAACAAAAATCTATTTGGATTTGAAGATGTTATTTTTAAAATGGGTAATGATTTGTCAAGTTTGTAGGATTGGAGCAATGGAAGAAAGTGGGTCGAGAGTAGACAATGATGTATGTTCATGATTCGTGGATAAATGAGATGAACAATTGGTAGTGGATCAATTGTCCATATCTATATAGAAAGTTGAGTTGCAGACGGAAATGAGATGAGGCAAATCAGAGAAAGAGTTAGGTGATG
Organism: Marsdenia floribunda; assembly: GCA_035583425.1. Classification (NCBI taxonomy): domain Eukaryota; kingdom Viridiplantae; phylum Streptophyta; class Magnoliopsida; order Gentianales; family Apocynaceae; genus Marsdenia; species Marsdenia floribunda. Next base: position 15,440,045 of record JAXGGT010000001.1, read on the forward strand.
GAGAAGAAGATTGTGGGACAATTTGAGCAGAAGAGGGTGTGAAAATAGGAGCAAGTTTAGAAAATGAAGTGGTAAAAGAGAATTCATTTTTAACAAAAAATCACATCAGGAGATAAATAAATTTTGGACTTAATGTGGTCAAAGCATTAATGACAATGATGATTGATAGAGAATCCTAAGTAGACACATAGTGTGGATCAAGGTTGATGTTTGTTTTGAGAATACGATTTGATCCATGAGTAGCATAGGTTGCCAAAGACTGTCAAAGGTTTATAATCAGGTTTGGAGTGAAATAATATTTCATATGGGAAAAGTCATTCATGGTTGATGTTGGTAGACAATTGATAAGGTAGACTGCATGATGACAAACAAAAGTCCAAAGATGAGATGGTAAAAAAGCTTGAGAAAGCAATGTGCGGGTTGTTTCGATGATATGACGGTGATGACGTTTAGCAAAAGCAACGCGTTGTGGTATATATGGAGGGGTGATAAGATGTTCTACGCCATTAGAACTAAAATAGGAATTGAGACCTTGAAATTCACCTCCATCAGTATATAAGGATAAGATTTTTGAGTTAAATGCTTTTCCATTAAAAGGAAATTTTTTTGAAAATTTAGTGTTGCTTCACTCTTGTTATGTAGAATGTAAAGCCATATGTATTTGGTGTATTGATCTACAAAGATATAATAGTATTTTTTTTTTTTAATCAATTGAAAGAATACAAGAAGATCCCCATAAATCATTAAAAATTATTTGAAGAGGCTTGGAACTGGACAAGGTAAGACTAGAAAAAGATAGCTTATGAGACTTATTGGATAAACATGAATTACAAAATTTAAACTTATTGGGAATTGAAATAAGGATAGAAGAATTTTTTGAAATGAAGTTTAAAACTCGAGCATGAGGATGACCAACCCTGTGGTGCCAAGTTTCAACAGTGGTATCTTTGGAGATCGTGTGAGCTTGTGGAGAAGATGATGAATGGATAGTTGGTCACTTGTTCAAGCCATTTCTATTCCGACCGTGCATCGAATGTGTCTTGGTGTGAGATCTTTGATAAGAAAATCAAAAGGAAATAATTCAATAGAAGTGAGATTATCTATACAAAAGTTTGAAATGAAAATTAAATAGTGTGTGATTTGAGGACCACATAGAGTATTAGATAAATGAAAAATTGAGTTAGACGTAGATAATGAAGTTGAACCATTGTGGGTAATTGGAATTTTGTTACCATCTCCCATGGTAACTTCCTCCATGCCTTGTGTGACGGCTGGTTCGCTCATGGAACAAAAACGGCGAACAGAAGGCCTTAGAAGACCCTTGAAGCACCCGAAGCGTGCTAGAAGCCTCTAGAAGATTCAAGAGAGGGGCGGAATACTCTTGAGCTCTCATGAACGATGTAGGTCGTTCTAGAAGGATCTTGTACATAGTAAAACTCTTTAACATTTACTTGATGTATAGAGAAGTGTATAGATAATTCTAGACTAACATCTGTAACCGTTGGATCAAAACGATCCTAGCCATTCATTTAGGTGGAGAAGACCTATAAATAGGGGAAGCTCCTCATTTGTAAACCAACCAAGAGTCGTATACAATCCAAGAGTAAACGAAGTTCTTAAGAATTCTCCCAAGCTCTCTTGTTCTAGCTAGCTTTTGGTTCGCTTAGCTACTAGACGGTTAGGCTGACTTGTTTACAAGCGAAGGTGAACAAGTGTCGCACGGTTCATTGGTAGGAAAAGGCCAAGTCCGTGACACTTAGTACGTAGGCATGTGGCTCATCAGTATTGTGATGTGCGGCACTTGTGTCTAGAATCCATGGGGTTTGCGAGGACTGAGATCCACTAACAAAATTTGCATTAACCTCAAGGTTATTATGAGATTCGAAGCAACATACAGAGGTAATATGACCAAGGCGATTGCATAGTTGGCATTGAACACTATTGTGGGAGGTGTTAGTCCTTTGGTGACGCCATGATTGATTGTACCGATTGCTAGAACGCCATGCCGGATTGTTGTTGTGGTTGTTGTAATTGTAGCATTGTAGATGTCAGTTGTGATTTGAGGTTATGGTTGCTACAATAGCTGTTATTGTAGAGGAAGATTGTTGCCTTGATATTTAAGAAAAACTTCATGGTCAAGAAGCTTCTCATAGAGTTTAGGATATTTAATCGGAATGCTGTGATTGCGGATTACTATTGAAACTTCACAAAAATTAGGACCAAGCCCATTAAGAATCTTGGTTGTAAGTTCAGCTTTAGCAACAAGAGAACCTACAATAGCCAATTCATTAGAAATTTTTCAAATTTGATTAAGGTAGTCAATAATATTCTGGTCATCCTTGGTGATACGATTGAGTTTATCGTGCAAGTTGTAAATTTGGATGACTTTTATTTGCATAAGTGGTATGAAGAAGGGCAAATGCTTTCTCAGCAAAAGATGAACTAGCTACAGTAGAAACAATGGTTCTATCAACAAAGGTCATCATTGTATGGTGAATGATGTGGTCTTAACGAACCCAAAGGCGATATGTTGAGTTTATTTTAGTTGTGTTGGTGCGAGTGATTATCTTCTCTGGGCAAGGTGTAGAACCATCAAGATGTCCTACTAGCTCATGATCATCAAGAAGTAAAGTTAATTGAGTCTCCCATATAGAGAAATTGGAACTACTATGCGTTGGAATGTATGCCTTCAAACCAATGTTTTCAGAATCGGACCAGTGATCGAACCGAAAAGCTAATGGTTCACGGTTTAATGGTTGAACCGCAATTGAACCATAATTGGATCGATGATGTCATAAATTAAAAATTAAACATATATATATTTATTGTAAATAATATAATTTTTTTAGTAATTTAATGTAATTTTAATTTATAAAATTATTTATAAATATTCCACATTTATTATTTACTATTTACTAAGTATTTATATTTTATATATCTTTAAAACTAAAAACAAATATAATTAACAAAATATTTATTTTAATTTTTACAATCAAATAACTAATCAATTATAATGTTTAGAAGTCAACATTCGCAATTAGTCATTAACAAAATATTAGTAATACAAATATTAAAATATTCTTAATAAATAATCTATTACAAATTAGTAACATATTTTGACATACATAATCCTGTAAAACACACATGTTTTTAATTGCAACTAAATTCACAAAGAAAACCAAACACAAAGGTGAGAAATAATTATATATGTCTATATTATTTAATATAGACATGAACAAAAAAAGGTTATGAATGAAATTTTATTCCAAGATGTAGGATACAAATCATATATATTCTTTCTTAGCAGCTTTCAAAGTCAGGGATGAAAATGGAACAAAAGAAATGAAATGAAATTAAAAAAAATAATAATAATAATAAGAAGAAGAAGAAAGAAATATGTGAAAGGGCAGATGATGAGTTCAGTTCAGTTCAACTCTTTAATTTATTCCTTAAACATACATAAGAAAATTTATCGGTTTAGTCCTATAATTATTTATATTTCTTTGACAAGATTCTATAACTTTTTTCTTATTTTAATTAGTCCCGTAATAATTTTCGTTTACTAAAATTAATTTTTCTAGCCAAATTTTTGCCTGTTGCTCTGGTGCTTAAGCCAACGTGGATAAAAATTGATGGGCATTTTCAGTAGTTTTAATTCTGAAAAACGTGAGAATGAAATGGAGGGAAATTTTTCACTCTTTCAGTAATTCTTCCTGAGTGAAAAAATAAAATTTTGACTGCAAATTAATTTTGTCCAAATTTACAGTCGAAATTTTGATTTTTACTCAAAGAAGAAGTCCTACAACTAGAGAAGTAAAAAATTTTCCTCGATTTCATTTATCACGTTTTTTAGAATTAGAACTACCAAAAATGCCCTCAATTATTATCCATGTCAGCTAGGAACAGAAAAATTTTTAAAAAAAAAATTGACAAAAAAAACTAATTTAAGTAAATAAAAATTGTTACGAGAAAAAAGTTATAAGATTTTATAAGAGAAACTAGAATAGTTATAAGACTAAATAAGTAAATTTTCCAACATACATATATTAAATGCTTATCAATCCAACGAGTGTAGATATATATATATATATATATATATATATTAAATTATTAATACAAAGATTTGCTTTGCTTAGCTTGTCGTTAAGCAAATATTTGAATTAAATATATATATATATATATATATATATATTTAAATAAAACAACTTTAATATTTGTTTATGTCCATATTAAATAATCATAAAATTTTAATTTTTTTTATTAATTTTATTCTAAATTAAATTAAATCTTAAATTAAATATAGGATGGTCTAGTGCTTGAAGTAAAATCTGATCTTCATGATTACCATATTATACTTTTATAATCAAAAAATTAAACTGTAAATTTGAAAAGGAAAAAAAAAAAAAAATTGAATTGTAAGAGAAACTCACAAAAAAACCCACCATGTTATAACTGAGAATATAATCTGTAAGAGGAAACCAACAAAAACCCACCAAAAAAAAAAAAAAAGGACAGAAATCCAAGAAACCAAATATGGAAAATCTCAATAAACCTAAGAAATCAGGAAAAAAAAAAAAAAAAAAAAAGAAGGTGATGTTACCTCAGATTTGTGGTGATTGATGAATGGTGATTGGCTTGCTGCTCAGATTTGTGGTCATTACCAATTTTAGTTCACGGCAGTCTGCTCTGCGTGCAATTCGATGTTTCTTCAGTGGTTGACGGCTGCTGCGGTGGAGAAGATTGGTGCACTATTTATTTACAAATCATTCCATGAATATAAAAAGTATTATCATGTAAGATAGATGTAGTAATTTTGTAAAAAGGGTCTAATGGGCCCAAGGGATTTTTACATGCCAGACACCCATGGTCCAGTTGATTATTCTGTTATTAAGTTTGCTGCTATTTCAACAACCATCACTCACTTCTTTCCTCCTGTTTGCACCTCTTTTATCCCTAATTTATTCACTTCATGCTCATTTCTTTAAGTTATTGTTTGTGAAATATGCATTTATTCTTACTTTCTTCTTCATTCTCATCATCTCAGATAATGGATTGCCGTCTGGAAAGTCTCTTTTCCAAATACAAGCAGAACGAATTCTGTGCATTCAAATATTGGCTGCTCAATCTGTAAATGAAGGTGAGCTCCTTATTGACACTGAAGCAATTGGCACCCCCTCCACATCAAAATAATCTGAGTTTAGTTTATCAACTGAAGATGCTAGTATTGCTTAATATATAGGTTCTACTGCCACACGTATACATTGGTATATAATGACTAGTCCCTTCACGGATGAAGCCACGCGTAAATTTTTTGAAAGTCATAAATACTTTGGCCTTGAAGCTGATCAAGTAAGTTCTAAAACATCCATATATTTGCTTTTGTTCGTGAAAGCTAATTTTTTGTGTTTGTTTTAGTACTGGATTACAGTAGAGAAAAATTCCAAATGCAGGTTACCTTCTTCCCCCAAGGAACTATTCCTTGTGTTTCAAAGGATGGCAGATTTCATCATGGAGTATGTTTCTTCTCGTGTTTGTCAGGACCATGTAGTTTTAGTTGATTATGACATGAGTTCTATTGCCACATTCATTTGGAAAGTAAAGAGTAGATAGTAAACACATAACACACAAGTTTATGGTACTGCTACTGAATATGATGTTAGAACCAACTATACTATCCTTTAGCACTTGTGTGCTATTCTATGGCTGCCTTATATTTCTAAATCTACCCAAACTTTAAATGTGTTTGCTGTTACCTGACATTTGTGCTAATTATTTGCTGTTAATCTGCCCTTTGATGTTTTAACTAAGTGCTAGATATCCTTGTTTATCTACAAGTGCATGACATGCATTCTTCTATGTCTATATTCAGAAAGGGTATATGTACTGCTATTCACCAACATTTTAGGTTAGAATTTGTCATGAAGTCTTCTGTTGTAATGGAATTACCAGATTGAGAATCAGTTTCATCCATCATCTTGAATGGTTTTTTATATTATGCAACAAGGGAACGTCCTATTTAAGATTATAATATTGTCTGTTTGAAACCATTTAAATCTATTCCTGTCATAACTGGCAAACCAATGTTCAGGTCTGGATTTCAATTCACTTGTTTACTTTATACGAATTAATTATTAATTCTTTATTCTAATTAAATATTGTTTACAAGGATATAATTTTTCTAAAGCCAGGTAGCAAAGTCTCCAGATGGAAATGGAGGAGTTTATGCGGGTACTTTATGAGCTTCATAACTGATCACACAGCATTATCTAGAATGTCAAAATACTGTAGTGTTTGAATTTTGTCATTATTTGATTTCCCTTTTAACTCAAATCTTTCTAACCATTTCAGCACTGAAATTTTCAAGACTACTTGATGATATGGCAACAAGTGGCATAAAGTATATTGATTGCTATGGAGTTGATAATGCTTTGGTCAGAAATTCTTTTCTTCTTAGCTTTCATTTTCTGATGTTGTTTAACTTTCTTCTGGACATAGGTTAACCAGTATGGTTATCATCTAAAAACAGGTTAGAGTAGCTGATCCAACCTTTGTGGGTTATTTCATTGATAAAGGTGTCGCTTCAGCAGCAAAAGTTGTCTGAAAAGTAATGTTTCTCGAATCCTTTTCTTTGCTTTAGAGAATCTTGTGGAGAGTTTATAATCTCACGAACTACTTTCATGTTTACTTAGTCTAATTTTACAAGATGACTATGTCAGTCTACAGGCTAGGATATTGAGAATTTAACTTCCTAGTATAAGAAAAATTTATGAGGGAGTTACTAGTAGGTACCTTAGTGCAAAACTTACAGCAAAAATTTTAGTATTTACTGTTTGGTGAAGTCACATGTATTGTTGCATGAGGCATAAATCAGCAGAAGTAGGTTAGATGAATTTTAGCCCTGTGATATACTTTTCATTTTTCTCTTATCAAATTTCTACCTCCCTGTCTCTCAAATAAATAAATTAATTAAATAAAATAATATAGATCTGCCTCCCCAGATCTATCTTTCAATGCATATATATATGAAATCTCTAAAACAACATTCATGTCTTGCGGCATTCTGGGAGTAATAAGACTAATTGGGTCTCTCTGTCACTTCTATAACATTCTTATACTGTTTTACTACTAGGGCATTTTGAAATGTGGAACTGTCTGTAAATACAGTACTTGACCAGAAGATGTACCACTCATGGTTGCTTTTGGGCTAAACACCATCTAATTTCTAGATAGCTACTCCTTGAGTCCATGTGTTAATTTTGCATAGTAAACAGTTTATGCATGTTACATTTAGTTTTGCAGTTGATTGGAATGCATGGTATTTGGCTGCTGATAATACACATCCTGAATTGAAATTTGTGCTGTTTCCGAAAGGAAATTGATAATATCAAATTGATGTTCTCTAAAATTTAGATGATAACTTTGTTTTCTGGTAATTGTTTCACATGGTGTGAACAATTCATTACCTTGGATTACTCTGTAAATATATGTTGTAGCTTGATTATGGTGTACCATTTCCTTTCTGATGAAAGAAGTATCGAATTGGGCTTCTAATTGAGGATTTTAGTTATTATGATTTGTAATTTTCAGTATATTATAGTCCTTTTGGATGCTACAGTAAAACTATGCAGGGGCCATTAGGTAATGCTAGAGAGGTTTCCAGAAGCACAAAATATAGGAAACTGACACAAGTTGTACAAAACATGGACTAACAACAAGAGAGAGAATGCTAAACCACCACTATAGCTATATGAATACTGTTAGAAGACTACTATATTTTCGGAAATATCTGAACAAGTCTAGATAAGTGAAATTCGATAAAAAAGGTTGTTTTCCAAAAGGAACTGTTGTTGGTTAATTAAATGAAAAATCCGAGAGAGCTTTGCTTAGGGCAAGAAGGGTATATAAGTCATGTTCACACATCATTCATAGCATTTATGCACCAGTTAAAATGGATGTAGAACTGGGCCTCACTAAAGAAAGGAATAATGATCTTATGTCTTCCTTCCCAAAACGGGGGGAGGAAGACAATACGATTTTGATACTTGTGATTGGAAGTTTGACAGTCAATAGACCTGGTTACTTCAACTCCTCAATGTCTCAATGGGAAGCAAATGGGAAAAAACTGAAGAGAATGGCTGAATTCCTTTATTCTATACTTCAGTCACTTGTTATTTCAAATTACTTTCCATGTGTTCCAGACATGAA
>JAXGGT010000001.1:15448349-15464307 GCA_035583425.1 Marsdenia floribunda
ATTTTATTAAAAATACTAAAATACTATTTAATTTTATAAAGTATCAATAGATATACATAATTTTTTTAGAGTAGATTTTTAAAAAAAAAAATTTAGAGTGATAAATAAAAAAATTAATTTCTTTTCAGTAAGACAAATAAAAAAAAAATAAAGAGTATTAATTATTTATAATAATTTTTTTTTATTTTTTGATTTATGATATCACCGGTTCAATTACACCAGTTCAATTGCAGTTCAATTACGATCCGACTATTAAACCGTGAATCACTAACTTTTCCGATTTGATTTCCAGTCCGATTCGGAAAATATTGGTTAAATGTGATTTACACTCTTCCCTATATCATACATCAATTTGTTATACTTATCAAAAAAAAAAAACCATCAATTTGTTGTGTAACTTCTACACCGCGTATCACTTTTAAAGTTATTTTCATACTAGTTATGAGAAAAAAAGGGCATTTTAATAAAAACCCTTTTATTTTAGGATACGTGGCATGCTATAAGAGGGTCTTCAAACATTTACGATAACAACGCCGTTACTAAAGCATCACCCCCCAAACCCTTCCAGGGTTTTCCAGCGTTGCCCCAAAAAAGAGTTCAAAATATACACACTCACGCACGCACGCACTTAAGCAAAGCCCTCCAAAACTGCCCCCCTAACATAACCACCTCGGCAAGCTCTCCACATTCGCCGTCGGTTTTGCCAGAGATCCAATCAAAAAATGCAGGCTCCAGTCCTCGTTCTAAGTAAAAAAAAATTTGCTTCCTTTTTTTTTTTTTTTTTTTTAAATTTATAATTTATTTTTTAATGTTTTTGAAGAATCTTAGAAGTAACAATGGTTCTCATACGGGTTCCGAATATTGATCCCTCATAATTTATGAGATATATTAAGCTGTGAGTTGGTTGTTGTAGCTTAGAATTGCGAATGGATGTATTAGGTTTTCCTTTTTCTTTGGTAGTCCCTTTTTAATTTAAAACGTGCCCTAATGAATTTGTGAAGTGAGCCTGCCAATGGAAGGTTTTGGTTGGTTCCGGATCAAATTAGCATTTTTTATTACTGAGATGTAGATTGTGACTCAAATGGGGGTTCTAAGTGGCATGGTGGGTTTTATAGCAGGATTGCAAAGACTAATATTTGATATTTCTTTAATTTTGAATATTGATTACCCTTTTCCTTTTGATTTATTTGTTTATTTTGAATTGAACAGAGGATTCTTTAAAGCGTGAATCGGGGAATAAAGTGCATTATGGAAATATCCAAGCATCAAAGGTAACATGAGATGATGTGTTTAAACTTTGAAATTTATATGCTTTTATTGAAGTTTCACAGAAATGGTATAAAGGAAACCTTTGCCCTAAAAGTTGATCTCAGAATAACTATTTTCCTTGAATGATTTGGCTTGGATGAATTTATGATTATTATGTTCAGTAAGAAGTTGCTATATTAATGGAAGTGGATGCTGATTGTAAATTGATTGGATTATCTAGATAGTTCTTTTAAGACGTTCCTATTACTGGATTAGTTGGAAAACATGTGAAATATTGTTTTAGTTTATACCTGATCTCTGCTCTGAGTAAAGGTTTAAAGTTGCACACTTTTGGATTTGATATTTCAAAGTGGAACATTAGACGGGCCTTTGATATAGTTGAGATTTAGTTTTGTTGTAGTATCCTTTGCCATGATGCTCTCAGGCCCGCTAGTTTAGGTGGTCCTGGTTTAGATAGTGTTGATTGATCTCATGCTTTTATCTCTTGTAAAACTATGCTTGGAGTTTCAAGCTGGGAACCTGTATTTAGAAAATGAAAATATTTTGAAATTGCTTATTCCTAGTGCCGAGTTTCTAGAATCTCTTGTAAATAAAATTTCCTCATTTGTTTGCTGAGGTTGTTTTACTTTTAGTCTTTATATATTGATCTCTCTCACACTTTCACTTATGATTCTTTGCTGAATCGTAAAATAGTTTTACTTCTTAGTATCAAGTTCCTTTCCATGTGATTTGTCCAATCTTCAAACAGGTCAACCAATAAGAGGATGCTTTTAGAATTCACTCTCATGATTTTTTGAACTTTAATTTTTTGAGATAAATTCTTCAAAGAGAACACGTTGGAAGTCTGTCTGTTGTACATGTGTCAATTTCATTACTCACGTGCACTACTTTTGTTGGTTTTACTTTGTAATGGCAGGCTGTTGCAGACATAATTCGGACTACTTTGGGTCCACGATCAATGTTGAAGATGCTTCTCGATGCTGCTGGGGGTGAGTTTTGGGTTGTCTGTTATGTACTAGCTTATATTTAAGCATGCTTTTTTACTTCAATGCTAAACTTTTATTAATCAAGATTTGCAATTGTTTAATCTTAGTGAAAGCAGTCTTTCTGATGAATTTCTGAGGATTTCTTCTTTTTTATCTTTTTGTTGTGAACTTTGCTTCTTTTTTCTTGAGTAAAGATAGATTTGGCATGGGACTGGAAATTTTTAAAGTTAAAGAATTACTAATTGGTGGTGCATTGTATCTTTAACTTGAATATAAAACTTATAACTGAAGTTGCTTCAAGAATCTCGCATGCAATCCTCTAAATAGTCATAACCACACTGATAAACACAACCATACAGATGATGAGCTTTCTTTGGGATTTCTTATTTCTTTTCCTGATTAATACAGGAATTGTGGTGACTAATGATGGAAATGCCATCCTCCGAGAGTTAGACCTTGCTCATCCAGCAGCAAAGGCATGCTTCTTCTCCTCTTTATATTAATTTTACTTCTTTTCATGTTTGAGCACCATGGGTTTGCTATTCTTGTGGTTCTGATTTATTAATGAGTTGATAATTGCCCTCTTTATCTATTAAAAAAAACTATTTTCAAATTGTTTTCCATATTTGATTGGTATATTGTGGGTTTTTGCAGTCCATGATTGAACTTAGCCGTACTCAAGATGAGGAAGTTGGAGATGGAACGACATCTGTTATTGTTCTTGGTAAAATTTTTATTTTTCTTATATTCCCGCAGGAAATTTCACTACTAGGGAAATAGAATTGGTTTTTTATTGCCTGCATGTACTTGAGTAAAAGTTGTGATTTTTGTTGTTTATGGCAGCTGATGCATGAGTGCTTTTTGGTTGCTATATTTTTCTTGGAAATCAAAAGTTGGTTTTGTAGTTTTTGCATGAATTGTAAATAATATTTTACTTTCCTTTTTCATTTGTAGCGGGTGAGATGCTCCATGTTGCAGAAGCCTTCATTGGAAGGAATTATCATCCTACAGTAATTTGTAGAGGTAGCAAAAAGTTTAAAGCATTTCTTTCTTTACATATTATTTAGAACAACTGAATCTATAATGAATGTTCATCCTTGTTCTGTAGCTTACAATAAGGCTCTAGAGGATGCTGTTGCTGTTCTTGATAAGATTGCGATGAGCATTGATGTGAAGGATCGTAAGTTTATCTAACCTTACATCTAAAAAAGGATAAAAATATTGCCAGAGTGGAAGTTCTGAGTGTATCATGTTTTCTGCTTTCTGTTTGGGTTTCTCAATTTGCAACATGATCCTGATATAATTGGGGTTGTGTAGTTATTGCATTGTGGTGCCGATGGAGTTAATTGTTAAGAATTCCTTTATGATTTCCTTTTTGAGTATAGTTGTAATGTTTATTGGGAGGAATGGAGGTGAAGAAACAAAAACATACAGTTTATGGAACACCAATCGTTTGGTGAGAAGTGACCGAAATTGTGTTTCTTCTTGGCCTTTAAACTGATCCAATTGTTTTCCATTATGTATTTAAAAACAAAATGAGCATTTGATTTACCTTTGCAAATTTGATAAACTGTGAGAAGAGGATCTTGTCTTATCATCTTTTATTGGAATTGGTATGTCGAGGGGCAAAGATGATGAATAGATTTCATTGAGATTTGGGACGGTTCTTTTTTATGTACTTTGAGAATGTTGGTATACACTTTTGTACAGAATAGTTTGCTATATATGAAAATTAAGCTAGATAAAGTATGTTCTTAAGTGGAATGCTGAATATCTTGCTGAGTATATGGTTCCAATGAATTTTCTATTGTAGGTGAAATATTTTATTTTGTTCTTTAGTTCTTTCTTTTATGTCTAAAGCCTGGTTGGTGAAAGCTGCATTTGCAATCATGGCTGTTAGACTTGTTATTTGTAGAAGAGCAAGTTAAAACTGTCATAGGGAATAGTGTTGACATGAAATTCTTTTGGTTCACGATTGTCTATTAAGCTGATCACTGATCCAATTTTTAAACTCTATGGATTTCTTTACTGGTGAATCTATAATCAACAGTATACTTTGTCCAGCTTGAATCCTCTACCTGCTAAAGAATCCAGGGGTTTAGCGTCTTGGCAGTTAATCTAGCTGCTAAAGTATGCTAATCACAGTTAACTAGCTTCTTATCTCCTGAATTTCTAATTTCTGGTCTAGAAAGGCCTATTTACTGCATATCAATTTTCCCCCTTTCTGTGAATCTAACATGCTGGAATCTTTGTAATTTTAAGCATGTTGCTCTTTCTCCAGTTTGGTTTCTGGTTCTCCTTTATTGCTCTTTCTCCCTCCTTCCTGCCCCTGGCAATATATAAGAAGGATAACAAATTGCAAGACATTATTATTCATATTTCTTGGATAAATGAAGTTAATTGCCAAATAAGTACATTTGTAGCTAGTTCTTAGTTTGCAAAATGTATGCTCTGCTCATTTTTCTTTAATTGTGGTTTGTATTTTATTGGCAGGTGATACAATGTTAAGCCTTGTAAAGAGCTGTATTGGCACTAAATTTACTAGTCAATTTGGAGATCTTATTGCTGTAAGTATTGATTCTGGGTTAGCAACTCTGAAGTTGTGCTTGTGTCATAAATCTGTAGAGGAACAATGGAATGTCTTGTTCTTCTGTATGTCTACGTGATGCGATTTATAACATCTTGCTATTAGAAGAGCTTGCTGGATGATTATTATTTCATGGAGTTTTTGAATGATTGCCTTTTTCATGCTGGAAATGACATCTTTCCTAATGCCTTTAACCTTCAAGAAGGATGATCTTTCTCAACAAACTAGAATTAATTTCCGTAACTGCATAAAGTGGAAAAATTTGGTGAATTATGGAACTAGACTTTCCTGTTTTTCTTTTCTATCCTTTTGCCTCTTGGGCTTCAAGGGCTGAAGTCTTGAAGTGCAAAATGCCCCAAGGAGATGGGCATTTTCACTTATGTGACTCGTCAAACAGTTTTTGTAGTTAACTTGTTCATTTTTATGCTTTGACCTATCTATGTTATGAGCAGGATAGACTGAGTTTAGAGACATAATTAAGGATCCTATTCCTCAGAGTTCCAAGTAGGCCCCATGACACGAGTTACTTCTCTTCTTTACTTCATATCTTTTTCTCATTTATGTTCTCCCTCTTCTTCCCCTGCTCCTTATGCCCTTTCTCTTCTTGCAATCTTCCTGAGATGTTCCATTCCTTTTAAATTTCTGTCCCATGTCATTTGTACCTTCCCTTCTTATACTTGCTTCATCTTTCCTTTTGATTTTGATTCTGTCATCTTGAGCTTGCTTCATGTAATAAACCCTTGAGCTAGTGCACGTCAACTTTCTTTGCACTTAAACTAATATTTATTTGCAATATGATTAATTTTATCCATTTCACTTTAGAGTTTTACTAAATTCCTAGTTTGAGATGGCTTCCTAATTTCTTGCCCTTTTGTTCTGGTTAGTGTAAGGTAATGCCAGTTGCTTCGTTATCCCTGATTGCTCTTTTTCAAATGAAGTGTTTGCAGCTGCACTAGCCTCCAGAGTTTTTGCCATGACCATGTTAACTCTCATTACTATTTGTTGTTTAAATTCTCCTAAATGTAGTTTGGACTTGGAAATACTTCCAATTTTGTGGTTTGGATGTTTTCTTTTAACCAAAAAGTCAATATCTTCTGATTAATTTCCAGGATTTAGCAATTGATGCCACATCAACCGTTGGGGTGGATCTTGGACAAGGCTTGCGTGAAGTGGATATCAAGAAGTACATTAAAGTCGAGAAAGTTCCTGGTGGACAGTTGGAAGATTCACAGGTCCTTAAAGGAGTCATGATTAACAAAGATATAGTAGCTCCAGGTAAAATGCGTAGAAAGATTGTGAACCCACGTATTATTCTACTTGATTGTCCCTTGGAGTATAAGAAGGGTGAGAACCAAACTAATGCTGAATTGATGAGAGAGGAAGATTGGAGTGTCCTGTTGAAATTGGAAGAGGAATACATTGAGAATCTGTGTATGCAGATTCTGAAATTCAAACCAGATTTAGTAATAACAGAAAAAGGACTCAGTGACCTTGCATGCCACTATCTGAGCAAAGCTGGTGTCTCTGCTATCAGAAGGCTAAGGAAGACGGACAATAATAGAATTGCTAAGGCATGTGGGGCAGTTATTGTCAATAGGCCTGATGAATTACAGGAATCTGATGTTGGTACCAGAGCTGGTCTATTTGAAGTAAGGAAAATTGGAGATGAATTCTTCTCATTTATTGTTGAGTGCAAGGATCCTAAAGCTTGCACAGTACTCTTGAGGGGCCCCAGCAAAGATCTATTAAATGAAGTGGAAAGGAATTTGCAGGTTTGCTTAGTTTTCACGTCAACTCATTTACAGTGTGATTAGGCTTTTTCTGAATCATTTTGTATGCCATTCTGCAGGACGCCATGTGTGTAGCAAGGAACATCATCAAGAATCCAAAGCTTGTTCCTGGGGGTGGTGCAACAGAATTGACTGTTTCTGCAATGTTGAAGCAAAAGAGCTCATCTATTGAAGGCATAGAAAAGGTGATTCGTCTTTTTACTTTTGGTGGTGTTCAGTGAATTGAAGCTGATATCTTCCCAACATCCATTGCTCATTTAATATTGCTGACCTTTTTAAATGAATAAACCATTGTTTGTTCTCTGTCATCGTAATGCAGTGGCCTTACGAAGCTGCAGCAATTGCTTTTGAAGCCATTCCTCGAACTTTAGCCCAAAATTGTGGAGTTAATGTTATTAGAACAATGACAGCCTTGCAAGGAAAGGTAAAAACTGTTACGAAGTTTTTTTTTTCCCCAAGATGATCCTGGCATTCTGTACATATCTTACCTCCACTCTGTCTGTATCATCTGATCCTTAATAAAATTGTAACATAGCATGCTAATGGAGAAAATGCATGGATTGGCATTGACGGGAATACTGGAGAGATTACTGATATGAAAGAGAGGAAGGTATGGAGTTCTTCTCTTTCTCCACTCTGCTGTCTTTTGTTCTGTCAGCCCATTCTCTTTTGAATGTAATTGAAATTAACGTTACAAAATAAAAATATAAAAAAAAAAAAAAAATTCAGCCCTTTCTTGGTGCTTGGTCTTGACTCTGGGATGTTTGTAGATGGGAGGTCTTTGCATATACATACTTTTGGGGGCTTTTGGTTTTATTTTAGGAGCATAACTGGTTGACTAATGGGATCTTGCAGATATGGGATTCATACACTGTGAAGGCACAGGCATTCAAAACTGCTATAGAAGCAGCTTGCATGCTTCTGAGAATTGATGACATTGTAAGTGGTATAAAGAAGCAGCAGGCTCCCGGAGCAGGATCAGCTGCATCAAAGCCTAAAGTTGAGGAAGAAGGTGAAGCAGACAATGAAGCCCTAATTCCTGAATAAGGAGGAAAATCCCACAAGGGTAACAGAAAAATTCAACATCGAGTTTTTTGGTTCTATGTTCTGTTAGCCTTCTTACAGTTGAAAATTTGCCTTACATTTGTTAGCTGTAAAATAGTGCACCATTGGATTGATTTTGCAGTATGGATTTTTGGCGCAATTACGAACTTCTAGGTTTGTTACTGATTTTAAATTCTGTCTTTTCATTCTTTTGCTTTATGCCTATCAGGTCAATTTACCTTAAGAGTATGTGCACTATTATAAAGTCTGTTATTAAAGACCTTCTTACATTTTCATAAAAGCTAGTCTGGGTGCGCTGCAAGTCTCTTCATAATCCATACAAGTCTTGACAGGATAGTTCTGCAGAGAACAACTTTGGTCGCTTGCTTTCGTTGAATTGGCATACAATTGCACTAATATGATCTAAGTAAATGCCTATGAGGAAGTTCTGGTCATTTTGTTATTGGTGAATCAGAAACACCAAGTGAAACTAGCAACGTGCCGAAGCTAATTAAGGAGGAGGCGGATCGAGGAGATTGTTTTTTGCCTTTTTGGGGGGCGGGGCGGGAAGAGTTTGGATATTGAGGGGAGTTGTGTTTAGATTTTGAGTAGCTCTTGAATGAACTTCATCTAGTCCTAGTGAACCTTTCATCTTCTTTAACTTCTCTTCATTTACAATCAAGAAGGAAGAAGGGGTGGAAGAAAGAAGAAGAAAAGAAAAGAAAAGAAAGTGAAAAAAGAAAAAGAAGATTGGTTATTTTAGTCTTTTATATTTTTATTGTTTGACAAATATGTTTTTATTTTTATTTTTCAAATAATTGCATTTTTGTTTTTTTTTTTTTTTTTTTGTTTTTGGATAATTGGATATTTATCTTATTTTTAATTGGATAAAAAGATTTTTTCAATAAAATTTAATAATTTTAGTGATTGAAATTTAATGTCAAACACGTGTATATTTTATAAAACATATTTTTGTTATTTATATATTTTTAATTTTATTCAATTTTTTTTCATTCCTTATTATTATTTTTTATTTTAAGATAGTTTGACTGGAAGAAAATAAGAGTTTATTAAAATTTTAGTTAGTTAATGAGATTGTAAATAATGAAAATTATTATTATTATTATATGAAATTTTGAAGTATTTTGTCTTTGATGTATTTGAAAATCATGATTTCTTGGATTATAAGTGGTGATGTTGTCAATTGAGTTATACTTGTTTGATAAATAGATAAAAATATCTTTTAAAAGAATATACATTAATTTTAGTGGTTAAAAATTATTTAAATTTTATTAAAAAGATCTATTTATCTAAATAATAAAAATGACAATTTTTTTTTTTTTTTTTTAAAAAAGAAAATCAATAAACTTTAAAGATTTTTTATGGACAAAAATGACTTTTACAAAAAGTGATGGAATGGTAGAATGGTAGACATATAAGCACAATATGAAAATTGGTCTAACTTTTGTTATTAATATTATTATTTATTTTTTTTAATGGATATTTATTGTACTTATTAATTTAATCCTATTAAAGTCTAATTATTTTTTATTATTTTTTCTAATGAATATTTATGATGATGATGGATGATAGTTCATATTTTAAATGCTAATTCATATTATATACAATTTTATTTTTCAATAATTGCTTTATAGTAAATTTATAAAACATAATTATTTTATATAAATTTTTTATAAACTTTTTTTTTAATAATATATATATAATTACATTTTTACTCAGAAAAGATATTTAAGCATAAAATGTTTGAGATATTCTCTCCTTTTGGTCTTTTTTTCAAGGATGAGGTTAGGTTCAAAATTGACCAAAAAATAGGGTATGGCATGAGATAAAAGCCATCACCTTTTGGAACCATTATGTATTCCAAATTGGGTTTGATTACCATTTCCTAGGTATAAAGTGAAAACTAGCAAATAGAGTTTCTCTCTATGTTTGATGCCTTCTTTTTTTTTTTTTTTTTTTTGATAAAAATTCTTATCGATTAATTTGAAAAAAATTCATGGGAGTAAACCTTCAAGGAGAGCCACGTCACTGAGCTACCACCTTATTCTCTGTACTATTTTTTCTAAATAAAGAAAAATCTACTATTTAAATTATTATCTAAAAATTTACTACTAAAGAAAGAGTTATTTTGCATGAATTTACTTGAGAATTAAGATAGTAAAGAATATAAATAAATACAAATTTAATGTGCTTTTTTTTTTTAGTTCAAATGATTTTATAAAGAATAATTATTAAGTATTATTTGTAAAATAGATAACAAATTTTATATTGATAAAATAAATCTTAATTTTTAATTTTTTAAATTCTAAACAAAATTACAAATAGTAATATAGTCATTTTTTTTTATGAAAATTTAGTCAATTAGGGAAAGAACTAAATAGTTCATTTGATCTGTTAGTCTCATTAAAGATTATTTACAGTGTCATTACTCTTCAAATTGTTCTTCATATTTCATCTCAACCATATTTACTGAATTATTTGAAATAAAAAATTTAAAAAGTTCAAATCGTTTAATATATATGATGATAATTTTGTTCCTCTTTTCTTAATGAGATCATTTAAAGTTATAAGTTCATTGACAATTTTTATAAAAAAAAACCAAAAAAAAAAAATTATTAATGGTTTGTAAATCTGTTTAGAACTTAAAAAAAAAAATTAAATAATATAATTTGGGACTTACCTGATCAATATAAAATTTATTAAAGACTAAACTTATTAATTTTTTTTTGTACAACATTAATTATACTAATATTGGGGGAAAAAATCAATAAAAATCTTATTAATTTCTTAAAGTGAAAAAAAAAAAATGAAAAATGAAAAATGAATTACTATGATTTTTGCTAATTGTTGACGAGTATTAAATGAATGTATGATATATCTCAGAAAAGGATAATGAAATCCACCAAATGAATACAAACCACTCCTAACCAAACTTTCTCTAATCATAACTGTTAGACAAACAAAAGACATCTTCCCAATCCCATCCATAAAGCACAACACAACCTCAGTGGGACCAAAATGGAATAAATTAAAGAGAAAAATACCTAACTCCCATTTTGGGAGCCCCTTTCTATGATGCACTATCCATCATTTTTGCTAACAACACTCCACTTTGATATATCCCAATTTGTGGCAGCTTTGTTTACGATTCAAGATATTACGAGATTTTTGGTTTTTTTTTTTTTTTTTTTAATGGTGATATCCCAAATCTAGATCTCTAAGCAAGCCAAAAATTTAAGGGAAGAAACCTAACCAACATGTTAGGAGAGATTCCTCAAATCTCTAACTCTTATTTATTTATTATTTTCTTTTTTAAAAAAAAATTAAATTTTTAATATTTTAATATTATTTTTTTTAAATTTAAAATTTAAAATTTAAATATTTATTTATTTTAATAAAATAATTCATTTTGTATTAAAATTTATATGTGTGTATATATATATTTAGATATCGTTAAGAAAACGTAGTGCAATTGGTAACAATTTTACTTATGATTTAAAATGTCATAAGTTTAAGATACTATAGAAATAAATATACCTCAAATTTTCAATATATATATATATATATGTATATTTAGATATCCAAATGAACCCACAATGTACTTTTTTTCCCCTAATAAAGAATGTTCAAGAATAGCTTTTTTTTTTTTTTTTTTTGGTCTAATTAAAATATTAACATTCAAGTTGGATATTAAATTAATAAATTAAAATTTTATTTCTTTTTTTTTTTTTTTAGTTTTTTATATTTTATTTTTTTTTTTATTTCCTATTTTATATGTAAAAAAAAAAAAAAAAAAAAAAATCTTTTGATGCAACATCTACTTTTATAAATGAAGAGAGAACTCTTCTTTAACCGCCCCCCCCCAAAAAAAATCATTAACAAAATTTTGTAATAAAAATATATTTTTTTGAACAACATACACCAGATTTTAGACGTTTTACATATAAATTTAAATAGATATAAACTCTAAAAAAAATTAAGTTTGTATCGATATAAATTTATATATGAAACAATTAAAATCAAACATATTGTTTAACAATAATAACAATAATAATAATTATTGTTATAACTACTAAGTTACCAACCTTAATCAAAACTTAAAATAAAATTGAATGAAAAAATGAAATTAGAAAGCAAAACCATGTGACTATCAATCCATTAATCAAATTATATATATATATTAATTATAAATAAATTATTTATATAAATATATATAATATAAAGTAATTGTGGTCCTATAATTGCCCTTCAATTAAGGCTTGTCTACTACATGTCTTTGTCAACCCTTAGACACACCAAAGACGAAACAACTATCCAAAGCTAAAGACAAAAAGCAGCCCTCATCTGATTCCCATCCCAACTTGCCCATTCATTACACACACAAACACACACACACATATGTATGTATATTAATTGATCAAACCCCTACTACTTTCCTAGCACTTGCACTGCCGTCTCCTAGAGGCATGTTTCTTATAACCCCTTCCCTCTCCCTCCCAACCCCACCACCACACCCCCCCTCCCCCCCTCTCCCTCCCTCAATTAATGTTGGACCGTTATTAATATATTCTATCTAATTACATCGTAGAAATAAATAAAAATAATCTTCTTTTATGAAAAACTTTATAGTTATATATTTATTATTCTATGTTAAGTTATCAAGTGGATACAATATTGTCGTTGTTACTATTATTATTAAAATTATATTTAAATAATTCACGATTATATTTTATTAAAAAACAAGCTTAATTAAAACTCAATATATATGAAATCTCAAAGGAATTAATATGTCACTTTTGGTTTTGATGTATACATACATGATACATATCATTGCACATGCAACATTTTCATCCCAGTATCCAGAGTGTTCTGAAACTTTCCAGAATACTGAAAACAACCACTAAGAAGAAAGCAAAGATATGTATATCTATATATACACACACACACACATATACATACATAACCAAGCTAGGCTAGCATGCTGCTGTTGGACTAGAGCTGCAGCATGCATGTCTAAGCCAGAGGACATTGCCATGTGACAGAAGCAAGCATGCGTTTGCATATATTCTGTCTTTCAAGTTTCTAAACTCTTTCTCTCTCTCTCTCTCTCTGCCTCTCTCTATGTGTGTGTATATATATATATGATTATCACTTTGGTCAAATGTACTTTTATATGTTTGTTCTTTTTTTATAGTTGTTTTTCATGACTATATATGCTTAATTATTACTTAGCTTCAATATGATTTAATTTAACTCACTATATACATATATATATATGGTAGCTAATTACTTACTTTGTCTTTTTGACCAATTGGACATGTAAAAGTTAGATTGATGTTTTCTAGAAGAGTTGGGATCAATATATATTATCCACACCAATCACTTTGACTTAATTATGCCTTTCATCAACTAGCTATACATATAGCTAGTGTGTGTGTAAGTATTCTTCAATCTTTTTAACAGCCATCTAATGGTCCCATGCATCTCCCAATTTTTTTTTTTTAAAATAATTATTTTATACACTTTATATATGTATATCAGTAAATATGTCGATATAATACAAGTTATGTGATACTGATATTATTATCGTAATATTTTATTTTATGACACCAGATTCTATTATATGTTTTTATTGCTAGATGGGACCATTTATATTTATTTATTATTGTTATTATATATTAGAGGGGAGGGGTGAGGGTGGGGGTGGGGGTAGTAGGGTTTTGGGGGCAATAAGTCAATGTCAATGTCAATAGCTGTAAGAAAGGGTTAGAAACTAGCCATGAACACACACTATATATGGTATTGTACAAAGAAAAGAGAGGGAGGCGTGCATTTATATAGGTTGAGGAAGAGATCGAAGAGAATCACGAGAAATTTTGGAGATTTCAACAATGAGAGATAGAGAGAGAGGGAGAGAAGCATGCATGGCTACCATAGCCAGCCACTCTACAACTTAGAACCCTCGATCTTCAACTCACAGAAAAGCTTTCCCAAGAAAAAAACAGAAGAAAAACCCTATTTTCTTTCTCTCTTTACTACTGTTTCTTCATCCCAAAAGTGAAAAAAGGGTAGTTGTTTGTCTCCTGATGATGATATCGATGTATGTTGGTCTGAGAGGTTGAAGCTGCCAGCATGATCTGGTAGGAATAAACAAGTCTCCTTTTCAATTGATTCGTTTCTTACTATCATTTCATGTAGATATATATATGAAGCTGTAGATCTTAGGGGTTAGAAACGGAACCATATTCAAAACTCAAAAGTTGGGGGTTGAATACATAGATCAGTCATGAGTCTAATAAAGCGTCCTTTCCATAGAATAGCGAAAAACTCGATCTCTTCTTCTTGAGAAGAGAATTTAATTTTCTGATGTTAGTTTGATTCTGGGTAATTTATATAGTACTTAGGCAGGCATCAGAAGATTGATTGAATTTACTGTTCCAATGGAAACCAAAAACCCATTAGCGAAGATTCTGCAATTTCTCTTAAGAATTCTACCCCCTTTTTAGTTTTCCTTCAAGATTTGGTTTCATCGATCAGGTCATCTAGCAGCTTCAATCGCTCACCAACAATACAAAAAAAAAAACAAAAGGGAAAAGAAAGAATATGTTCCTTTTATTCATTAAGTTTCTTGTCTTCCATACTGCTCTCGGGGATTCTGCGAAATCTTCTCCTCCTCCACAGGTAATTTCTTTTCTTCTTCCCTCCTAATTAATTAATTAATATTATTATTATTATTATTTTCCATTCGTGTTTTAAATTTTTTTAAAAAATTTATCCATAATTGAAAGTAACAGAAAATGGAATGAAGCTAAATTTATCCTTTTCAACAATGGCCACCAAAATGGAATCAAAGGATTTGGTAGACACATACAGAGGAAAGAAAGACAAGAAAGGCCATGGCCAGGCAAATTATAAGTTAATTTCCATGGAGTAATTAATTAAAATGAAGAGTAATATTATTTCCAGCTATCTTAATTTTTTTTCTTCTTGTGGGTTATTAGCCTTGTTTGTTTGCTTTATCTAGTGAATGATCTATCTATATATATATATATATATATATGCATAATTATAGTTTGTATATATTGCAGTATGGTTCTATAATTCTTAATTTTACCACAATGTATGCCTCTGGCTTGGCTTTCCATTCATTCATCTTTGTTATCTCTTAATCTTTTCTTGAATGAATGCCTTCCTTTTTCAATGACATATTGGATCCATCTTCCTCATGAATCTTTTTTCCTTTTAATGAATGTCTGTCCACAGGCGCATACCTTGTGTAGGTTAGAACATGATTATCTACACACATATGTATACATACATACATATATGTGTGTGTGTGTTTAGAATGCTGCAGCTTTTCTATCATCTCAGTTTGAAACACATTTAAGCCTCTCTTGGCATAAAAGTATAATTATTGTATTGAGATTTTTACCATTAATACACCTTCACATTGATATTACTTGAATTATTAAAGTACTCTCCTACTACACTACACTATACTACACCTGGCTAGAAGATTAATGTGTATTCTCTCCCTATAGTAGGAAGTCCTGGACTAGAATTGTGTGGTGAAAAAGGCTCAAAGAAAGAAGGAAATTAGATATCTATACTTACATTTATTTATTTATATATATATATATAGAGAGAGAGACAGAGAGAGAGAGACTTGCTAGTCCTTTATATATATATATATATATATAATGTCTTTGACATCATGTTTTTTTTTTTTTTTTTTTTTTTGTGTGGGTTATGCCATTAAATCAACATGATATTTAAAGAAACGGATATGTGATGCTTTTAAGTCCATTATTCATTTATGGTTGTGATTTGAAATGTCTTCATCTGTGTTGATGATCCTCTTTTGAAAGTAACTTGAGACTGGAAAATTGTACTGCATGGATATCATTTTTCCTCTGATGTTTAATTATCAATAACTTTTACTCTTTTTTTTTTTTTGTTTTATTTTAATTTAAAATCATCATGGTTGGAATTATATTATTATTCATTTATCTCGAGATATTTTATTATATTTCTTATTATTCTCTTTTTGTAACATCAATATAAATATAACACAGTATAATTATTATGTATTTATTCTACCAATAAAATGATAACACTTATATAATTATATAAATGTATAATGATAAAAGAGTGTAATAAGATATGTAATTGAAGATCTCTAACATATATATATATATATATTATACAAATGTATGGTATGTTAAAAGGAGAAAAGATAAACAAATTAACGTTTTCCAAGA
>JAXGGT010000001.1:15476047-15503168 GCA_035583425.1 Marsdenia floribunda
AAACCCTTCATTGCGTGTGGAATTGAACCCCTAAGTATGTAGGGTTAACTTTATTTGGTTAGAGTATAGGGAACACAACTTTATTTATGTTTAAAAGCTATCCAAATAAGTCAGAACTTGTCTGTGGAAAAATGTCACTTTTTCTAAACTAAATGACTGTCCAAATACAGCCTAAATTAGATAAGGAAAGAAAAAGAAATAAGATATTTTAAAATTAATGAGATATATAAATAAGACTTACAAAGATCTTGGTTTTAAAATTTGAATTACAGTGCAAAGGTGTCAAACTCATCGCAACTAAGACAATTTTGTCTTCGCAATCAATGAGATACCTAGAATTTGGAATAACATCCTTGAAAGTCGTAAAAGGTTGATAGACATAATGGCGACGTAGTTGTCCTAGGCATAGAGTGGCACCATATTCTTGTCTTCTGTTCAGTTTTCTTTCAATAAGAAAACCACTCCAAACCATTTCTTTCAACAAGAAAACCACTCCAAACCAAGAACAACAACAACCCCTCACACCCACACCACTTTGGATAAAGAGATCTCCATTAAAATTTAACATTAAATAAAAAAAAAAGAAAAGAAAAGAAAAGAAGATAATAAAAAAGATCACCTTTTTTTTGAAAGCTCAAATGGGTTTTGAAATGGGTTTGGTCTTTGAACTTGATTGCCAAAGAGTGGTCACAAGACTTTTAAGCCAGTCACTAATTCTCTCTGCCATTGGAGGATTAATGGAGATGATGGCACACGAATGCTTATCGCAAGCGGGTTGCCTCGTACAATTTTGCCCTCGTGTGGCAAATTTGGTCGGAATAAAATCCTGAGATTATTAGTAGAGTGCTTCTTCTCTGGAGAACCAGCAAGAATCGATCGGTTTAAATTTAGGGTTTTTTCTTAAGGGGAAGAAATGAGTTTGAGTTAAGGTTTTTTCTTAAAAATTAAAGAGGTAAAAAAAATACTAATTAAGGAGGAGTTAACAAAAGAGGCGAGTTAAATGACCAAAGTACCTTATTAAAAGGCACTTACAAGAGAAGTTAACGAAAAGTTTAGAAGTTAACCGCCAAAGGACTACTTTGGTTAATTCAAAAATTCTTAGGAAACTACTTCGGACAAAATTAAACATAAAGGAGTATAACAGATAAAAATATAAATTTAAAGGACGAAATTGGCGATTTATCCTAATATAAATTTTTAAATAAAGAAAAATTGACATATTACGTAAATTTTATTTTGATGATATAAATCTTAAATTATTATTTTTTTTTTTAAAAAAAAGTTTTTAATTTTTAAACAAATTTTATATGGGTAAGGTAAGTCTCAAATTATTTTTTAAAAATTTTTAAATTCTAAATAAATTTACAAACTAGTAATATATATATATATATATTACAAAATTTGTCAAAAAATCATAATTTTAAATGATCTTTCTAAAAGGACATAAAATTATCATCGTACACATTAAAGGATTTATTATTATTTTTTTTTCAAATAATTCTGTAAATAGGGTTGAAAGTTAATAATAATAATAATAATAATGAGGAACAATAAAATAGCTTTTGATGAGACTAACAAGTGAAATAAACCCTTTTGTCATTTTTTTAATTAATCAAAAGTATAAAAAATATTGAATAATTTGCATTTTAACTCAATTTTCGTCAAAAAGGAATATATTACTAATTTATAATTTTATTTATAATTTAAAATTTTAAAAATAAATAATTTAGGACTTATATCACCAAAATAATATTTGTTTATGACTAAACTTGTTAATTTTTTTAAACGAAATATTGTAATTTTTTTAAAAAAATAAAATAAAATTTACTTATTACACGAATTCATAATTTTTAATGTTTGATTATATTTATTGTAATTTTAATTATTTATTTATTTTGATTTTGTGGTTTGAGACATTATTATTTTTTTTTTTTAAAAAAAAAAGGAAAATGATCAAAAATGATAAAATTGATATTTAGAATGTTACATTTGCTTTTTAACATGCTTTTAAAATCATTGGAGTTTTTTTTTTTTTTTTTTTTTTTGAAGGTTTTATACATTCTAATTGTATCACTTATCTCAACATAATAAGTTGTTATCCAAACAATTTTTCAACTAAATTATTATTTTTTCCCTCAATAAATTTTGAATTTCAAAAATAAATAAATCCCTCCAATGTTTTTATTTTATTTTATTTTTTTTTTCAAATTTTGAGACTTTTTCTATTTCATGATCCTTTGAATTTTTCTATTTCATTAATTGTTGCTTTATTATTGTTTTTTAAAAATAAAATAAAAATAGTATATATATAAGCCAATGTTATTTATTTTTATTTTTTTAAAAAAAATGTAAAGATATTTTTTTCAATAAAAAATTTAGAATTTTTAATTTTTAACAAAATTTAATAAATTGAGCATGTTAAACAAAAAAAAAAAAAAAAAAAAAAAAAAAAAACTGAAAAGTTGCATTAGGTATTTGTACTTACCCTCCATCAAAAGTTTTGATTGATCAAGAATGAGGTGATAACCTTGTGATTTGACTTTCTTCGTATAGATGTTTTTACCTGACTTATTAAGTGAAGATCTTGAACGAGAATCTTATTAAAATTTGTCTTGTGTTACATTTGAGTTATGTGCTGCAGTTATAGAATTTCTCTATAAATCATTCTCAAATTAATCAATAAAAATACGACAATGGAGAAGATAAAGTTATTAAAAATGATAGTAATGAACAACAACCTAAATAAATAAATTTAAACCCGATGAAAATGACATAGACTTTTTGAACAATTTTCTTATTTTTTAACTAAAAAAAAAAAAAAAAACTTCTCTAATCTAATTTGGTCCTCATTTTATTATTGTAATTTTTTTTTTTATACCATATTATTTTTAGGTGACCTTTTTGTTTTTTGTTTTTTTTTCTCATTTTTGATTAAATTTTTATCAAATATTTAAAATTAGTAAAAATATGATAAAAATGACTAAAATGATTGTTAAAAAAAATAATATAGGACAAAAAAGATTAAAAAATCAAAATGATTCAAAAACTTATAAAATAGAAACTAAACTTAGCAATTTTTTAATTATTTAGTTTTAGAAGTGAAAGAATAATTTTAGGACAAAATTTTTTATTTTGACGGACAAAATCAACTATTTATTATTTTATTTTAATTTTTTGTAATTTAATAATAATTAATTACGTGAATTTTTTATTCTAAATTGTTAGTAAAGTTCGACTTGAATGTTTTAACTGGTTAAGTGTAAAAGTCAGACAAAAAAAAAAAAAAAAGGTTAAAAGTGTAAAATCTGTATTTGCAAAAAATTTAGGTGACCAACTGCACTAATAATAAAAAGTTTGTGACGAAATCACAAATTTCCTTTCTTATAATTTGAAAACGAGGGCAAGTTGACATAAACAGTCCTCAAATTATGGTCATTTGATGACATTGATTCCTGAATTAATTTTTTTATGATGTTGTTCCTTAAATTATATTAAATTGTGTGAGATTGGTCTTTTCGTTAAATTTTTTTGTTATTCTATCGGTAATTTCGAAAAATTGTCTAAGAGCATTTTAGTCAATTCACAATAACATTATACAAAAGAAAAATATATTATTGATACAAATACATATATATATATATATAGGTTGTGTTTGGACTAGTTTTATTTTGAGAAGTGAATTTTTAAGGATAAGTGAATTTTATTTTGAAAAAACTAGGTAAATTTTATAGATGTAATCATGATATATTTATTGAAGTGATAGTTTTTAGAATGATGTGATGAATATTAGTTTTAAAATAATTTGACAATTTTAGCGGATCCTATACTCTATAATTTGGCAAAAAGTAAATTAATATAGGTGTTGTCTAAACCAAAACTACTAACTTATTTTCAAAACAAGAAAAAAAAACTCAAAATAAAAGTTAGTCCAAACACACTCATAGTCATTTGTCTTAGTTGGTTTTTTATACAATGTTATTATGAAATGACTAAAATTGCCTTAAACGATTTTTTTTAATGAACGATAAAATAACAAAAATTTTTAACGGAACCAACATCACCAAAAAAAAAAAAAATTAATTCAGGGACCAATGTCAACAAATGACCATAGTTTGGGGACTATTTATGCCAATTTGCCGAAAAAGAATTTAAAAATTTTTCGCCGCCTCCAAAATCGTCAGCGCGGTTCTGATTATGTCTCAGTCAGCCGACGCATCT
This sequence comes from Marsdenia floribunda, assembly GCA_035583425.1. Lineage (NCBI taxonomy): Eukaryota > Viridiplantae > Streptophyta > Magnoliopsida > Gentianales > Apocynaceae > Marsdenia > Marsdenia floribunda. Next base: position 15,480,266 of record JAXGGT010000001.1, read on the forward strand.
CCGGTTGATTCAACGGCAACCGCCTCGGCACCCACCACCGATGAATCCAAACAAAATCTTAGCCATGTTATCAATTCTACTCAGAAATCCCTCGGAATTCTCCACCATCTTTATCTCACTGTCTCCTCCTTCAACGCCGCATCCCAACTTCCTCTTCTCCAGCGCTTGTATATGCTCTCTGTTTTTGTTTATTCCTCTTCCCGTTTATCGATTATCGATCTTACTATATAACTTAATCAGCTTAGTATTATTTCTTATTTTGTTTCTTCTATTTCAGAAACGATTTGGTGCTGGAGCTTGATAATATGTCCAAATTAGCTGAAAAATGCAACATTCAGGTGCCCATGGAAGTTCTCAAGTAGGGTTTTTTCTTTTTCTTTTTTTTTTTTTTTTCATTTTAGCAGAGAGTTGATACCTTAGGCGAAACTTCTGAATATATATGTGTATATATATATATTCATTATATAAACTTATTTAAAAAAAAAAAAAACTCATCGACATGGAAAGATTAAGAAAAATATTGTATTGATCTTAAAATTATTTAGGGATCATGAAATTTAGATTTGATGAGGGGTTGAAATGTACAGTTTGATTGATGATGGGAAGAATCCAGATGAATTTACAAGGAATGTTTTGAATGGTTGCATAGCAAAAAATCAAATAACCAAAGGCAAAACGGACGGCTTCAAGGTTTGTTTATTCTTTATTTTTTATTTTCCTTCCATGGCAACACTGCATCTACTCAAAATTGGAATTCTTTTACTTTTTAATATAACATGGTAGCATTATCATGAATCAAGTTACATATTGGTAAAGAGTCAGTTTTTGTTTTACTTATTTTTCTTAGCCATCACATGTGCAAATCCAGCTTTGACAAGTTTCTCTATCTTACATCACATAGTCTTCCTTCAATCCACCTTACCCTCCCAAGGACTTGTAGGGAATATGAGTAGTTGTTGCTCCTGTGTCTGCCATAAGTTTGTGAGGATTTTTCATCAATGGCATCCTTGAATGCATGAGGCATGTTCAATTTTCTATAGATTTCCTTTGTATCAAAAGCATTTACAAATCATTTTCAGCTCAAAAAAGCACCTTTTAGGTCGTTTTTTCATATCTTTGCCAAAAATCATAACAAGTGATGAAAAATGTCATGCAATAGCTAAGAGAAACGATAGAATCAGCTCATTTATTTTATGCAAATCTGAAGAGGCATTGTACATAATTTATCTGTATGAAGATAGGGTGGAGTAGCTTTATATATGTTTCTGCAGCAACTTTTATTTCAAGTCTTTGCATTATTGACTTCTAAAAATAATCAAATGAATGTACTTATTAAATATACTGCAAAATAGGTACTTAATGTTATTCACTGCTGTCAAACATTATGTACCTGTTGAGACCTCAGGGAGAGCATGGGAACATCTTTACTAGTGTTTAGCACGATGTGACCCCTTAGAGTTTAAGAAAGGGTTTTGAAAGGTGGTGTTTGGAAACTCCTTTTAAATGTCAGAAACTTATTGGATAATTTAGATGGTGGATAAGGAAATAGAGGAGGGTCTAGAGACAAACTGAGAAAGAGAAGAGAGCAGAGATTAGAGGACGAGAAAGAGAGAGAGAGTTGAAGGAGTTTGTATCATGAATTATATTTCCAATTTTGTTGACGTTAGATCTACAAAACTATGCATTATTTGAAAATTATTCATTTTTGTTTTTTAAATACCTGGAAGAGGGACCAAGAATGAATGGGGTTTCTTATAAACTTTGTTGAACTCTTAGTTTCTTTCATTAATATTTACTAATATTAAGAAGATTAATTTTAACACTATGCTGTTATATTAAGTTAGCTTTGTTTTATTATCTTTCGGAGAAAAGTTCTGCATTATCTGTGGCTGGTAAAACAGGGAAGTTGCTGCTGGTACAAGTAGGGATGGCATTGCGAGAGATATAAAAGAGAAGGAAATAATGCCAATTGAAAAAAAAAAACATGAAGAAAAGAAAAGAATAGAGTGGAACAATAGAGTGGAAAAGCAAGGATAACATCGTCTGTTTGAGTGTACAGAATGTTAAGGGAGTGCCAATATTGTATCCATACAATTAAAATGATGAAATACTTTGATAAGCAACATATTGTTCTTTCATATAAATGGACTCACTGTATTCAATTGTATGCTCGCTAACAAATGATCTTTTTGGCCTCCTGTATGGTGTAGGGTTTGCGTGGACATCTCTTAGAAGAACTTCAACAGACATTTCCTGATGAGGTGGAAGCTTACAGGAATATACGTGCTGCTCCTGTGGCTGTAAGTTATATTTGACTTTTTGATTCTCTTAATTTGTTGTTGCGTGATTAGCTTTTTTATTAGGATTGAGATATATGCATTTCAATTTGCTGTCTCTTGTACTGTGAGCGTTATTAATCTTAAATTCATGTCATATGATATTAATTCTGGTCCTGAGAAGAATTTTTTTTTTCATCAAGAACTTCCATGCAACTAAAAACTAACTGGGAAAAACTCTTTTTGACAAAATAAGAGGTTGCCTAACTGGCTAGTTATGGTACCTAGGGTTCAGGTCTGATGTGAATATGCTTCATCATAAGGCTCAATGCATCTTTACTGCCTGTTCTATGCATTCCTTTGGATAAACAATTTAAAACCTGTGTTATGATCAAAGGTAAATAAAAATTAGACATCTGTTAGGTTGAAAGGTAGCTGCTATTGCAGTCATTCTCTCCTCCCTACTGTTAGTCTGTTAGCCAGCAGTGCTCCCACTGCAGCCACTAAGGGCGAAGAAGGTGGTTGCAACATGTAACAGAGAGAGTAGAATGGGTTGATTTCCATACGAGACCTGCTACTTGCTGATTGATTTCTATCCAGGCTAATTGACTTCTATAGGCCTGCCAATCTTTCCTGCAAATTGGATTCTCCTAGGCTTCTGATTGTTCTCTTATTTATTTATTTCTCATTTTTCCACCTCAAAAGATCAAAATTTAATACCACAATGAAAAACACAATCAATTGAGTAAGGTGTAAAAATGAAGTAACAGGGAAAGATGAACATGCTGGAATATGCCCAGGCCAAATAGGCCTTTTATATCATGTCCAAACTCTTTGGATGATCAAGTTTGAGGAGTTACTAATATGTAATTTCTTTCCATGTAATATGCAGGAATCAAAACGTTCTGCACTAGCACAAAACATGGTATCCAATGGAAATGTTAAGGTCAAGACTGGAATGCAAAATGCAATGTAAATTGTTAGAGACCGAATGTATTAATTTTCCTATTAGTTAAGGGAATAATAAATTTTTATTTAATTAATTATAAAACAATCAATAATAATATTTTGAATTAACGTGAGCATCAAAAAAAGTTTTTGATCAATTAAATCATTTCACTTGATGAGTAATATTGCAGAAAGGTTTAACGTTTCGGGTGGGGAATGGTATGAATGATCAAATTTTGGACCAATTCGTGGGGTTTCCTATGTTCATGCCGTTAGTCAATGAATCTATTGCACTGAACAATGATTTATCTCAGAATATGTTCTTTATGCAATGCGATGGGCTCAACTATGATTAGTAAACATTGTCTGTTTGAAATCGACTCTTATTCAGTTGAAGTTTCTTATATGAGATCTCTTAACACTCACTCCTGCACATTGTCTTCCTGCGCACGCTAGACAAACACTATTTTACTAAGGAATGGTTCTACCATTTTCGTTCTACCGCTGCTTCCATTCATTAATATAATGCTGCTCATCCCCAAAAAAAAAAAAAAAAAAAAAATCATTTCACTTGATTTATTTTATATATGTATATATTGAAAATTTTGAGGCTTTCTGTATGTCAAAATCATGACCTATTCTTGAATCAATACAGTTATGCCTTCTTGACAAAATTAATATTACTTAAAATCCTCGTAAACTTCCCTCAGCAAACCAAACTATAAACCTGTAACCAAAATTACCCTAGAAAACCATAATATTCCATTGTATTAACAAAAAAAAGGAAAGTATTTATGACAACCATTTAATAATATTCTCATCTCACTGTGACCATTATAGTTAATGAGTTGGGATTAAAAATAAAATTAATATTTTACCTTATAAGAAAGAGAAAAGAAAAAGGAATATTTATATGCTGCAAACAATGTTACACAAATATTTATATAACATTTTCATAGGAGAGATTCCTGCAAGAACAGGTCTAGACATATAGAATTACAACTAGCCTTAGAACCTGAACAACAGAGTGTAACATTAAACAGGTCAATCTCTAACAAGAACCTAGTACACATTGTACTTACCCTATTTTCGTTTCTTCTTTCTTTGGCTGCTCTACTTTCACCCTCATCCTTTATGGGGCACGCCCCTCCTATCACTCTTTCTCTGTACAAGAAAAATTGCATCTCAAGACAAATTTTATAAATCAACAGCATGATCTGAGACGGCAGCGAGTCGTATCATTCATCATTCATCATTTATTTCTTCTTACTTAGCGTCTTTATCAACCCTTTGATAATTTTCCCAAACCACATCAAGTTCATGATCGCTAGTACAAAGGGCACTGCATGTACCAGAAGATAGCCAAACATGTCCATCTCCATGACCTGCAAGTAATTGGAAATAATGGAAAAAAAAAAAAAAAAAACATTTATATCTATTTTCTTTAATATGAACTAGAAAATTCCAACATAAATGGACCAGAAAGCAAAGTTATAACAATAATGTGAGGTGAAATGAGAGCTAAAGCTGCAACAGACTACATTGAACTAAATGCATTTAGGGACTAGTAGACTTTCTCGGCAGTAAAATCTTATGCTTGCTCCGTTCCTTTTTTTTTTTTTTTCTTTACTTATCAAGAAACACATTTCACCTATCTCTTAAGGAAACACTAAAAGTTATTTAAATAAAGAGTTTGAAGGTTTAAGTAAAAATAAAAAAAGAACCAATACTTCACCTTTCTTACTAAAACACAAAAGTAATGCAACTTTTAAATAAAAAAGAGAATAAATAAATCCATTGAATTAGATGAAGAGTTGGTTTGTCAATTAATTTCAACTTACATGGTTATAATGGAGGAAAAAGATAGTCGATGCTATATTAGTTTCATATCATAACAAGTAAAGGAAATAGAAATCACCAAAAGTGACAAATTAAAACAAAGAAGTGGAAGTAGAAGAAATTCATGGAATTCTGTTGCATACACATGCATTACCTTTAAATTGATCGATTTGTCGTTCAATATTGAATGTATAAAACTTTTTACCGGATTAACTCTTTAAATATCAGTACTACATCATACTTCTATTCAATATAAACGGTATATAAATTTTTTCCGCATTTATAGATAAACATACTTTTCAAACTTCTAATGTCCCTAGCAAAGAGAGGAAAAGTTTCTTGAGCATAAGACAATCAAAATTGACAGAAAAATGCATAAATGTTCATGGGAAATATTTAAAACAAAGTTCTAATACTGAAGGATAATTCCAACGCCAGGTACCTGAACATGGTGAAGATAAACATGGTAAAACATGTAGATAAACAGTAATATCCTCGCCACCTGCATTTATTAGACATACCATGTGTTAGAACATATATGATTGAGGATAATGATTTATACAATCAAATTTCCAAAATCTAAATGAATTTCAGAACCCTCAATTTTCAAATTGAATCACAGTGCAAAAAGAAAAAATGTTTTTCAAGATGAGGTTTGCCACTTTGCTCAAAAACCTTCCCATTATTTTGCGCCCATAGCAGATCTTATCAACAGATCCAGAATGATTTAAGATCAGCTTAGCACCCCTACGGTGAAAGAACAAAAGAAATACTCACCAACCAACCGAAGAATATCAGTACACCATTAGCTACGTATGCACTTGACCTCTTCAATCCAGCAGTATCTAGATACCTGCAAGAAGAGAAGTAAGGGATGCCAAACTAAAGAGTCTCACTTTCTGGTGTATCATTATTACTCTAGATCTTTTTCTTTGGAACACATACCACCGCATATTGATTTCTGGTGTTGTCATCTCTGATATTAGAACCATGAAAGTATATAGCTGCCCCTCACCAGAAAAGACAGAATATGCTACTGCAATTCCCGAAATAGAGTGATGAACAATCTGAAATGTCACAGCATGAGAAATGTCATGTTTAAAATGTATTTTCTACTTAATGGGACTAACTAACTATTCAACTCTCAATATAATAAATTTTATATTAATTTTTCTTTGTTTTACCCATTTCCTTTAGATGCCTATTTTATCAGGCTCCCTGCATGTGAAAAATTACCACCAGAAAGTTTATCATGGCAATAACTAAGAGGTGCTCATACTTTTACTAGAAGCAAGAGAAATACGGGCATGACATCCAAAATATCCTCTTGAAAGCTTCTTTGGCCCATGCATTAAGAATAATTTGGCCAAGCATGTTTAGGTTAATTTTCATGGACAACCATTAGAGGGAGTGCAGAACAAAGTGAGGAACTCCTTATAGAAAGATGGAAGGAAAATAGAACAGAATAATTTATTCAATGCCCAGTTTGAATTAATTTGTTGCCTTCATGTCATCTAATGATACAAATCAATTTGGAATGAATGTGAACAAAATAATATATAAACGGAAACAAGCATCTTAATATTTAAACTTAAGAAATTCCTATTTTTTTGCAAATGTATTTACCTCTTTTCATTCCATGAACTCCTACATGTAAATGGTACTCAAAGATAATGATAATTTTATAGTCTTTTTTTTTTCCCCCCGTTTTTTCTCTTTCTTTCTTCAGAACTAAAAACTGAATCGTGTGGTAAGAGCCAGAGTTCAACTTTTAACTTCATATCAAAAGATTATACTTACATACTCTAATCCACCCAAAGAAGGGTACAACCAGCAAATCATTCCCAGGTCAGAAAAAAAATAACCGGCAGAGACCTGCCAATAATCAAAAATAAAGAAAAATAAGGACTCAGGGCAACATCATAATGGATGATGAAAGCAATAGCACAAGAATCCAGATGACTATGTGATGTCATTGCCTCGTAGAAATAATCTGAGAAACATTGTTATATTTTTCAGTTTGGTTCAACTTTAGAGAAAAATAATTTTAGAGAGTCCTAGGTGCATCTTTTGACAGTGCCTAAGCCATGAAGTCAAAATGGAAGAGCAACATACAGATACAGAACACCTTCAACTGAAATCACATGAATACATGAATGCAGAATAAAAGGATGGTAGGTATGTTCTGCACACAAAAGAGAAATAATTGCCATGCTATGCCAATGCTCTTCAGAAAGACCAACGCATTTGGTTAAGAACAAAAGATCTCACAAAGGCAAAACAGTATGGACTGTAGGCCATCCTGATAATGCTGGCAGAACTATTCATAGTTATTAAATAAAGAAAAACACTAAATGAAACACATTCAACAGTAGAAACCAAACCTTGAAAAATGTAACATTGCACAGAAACAACTTAATTTTCTAAAGAAACGAAAGCTTGCACCTGAAAATTTTGCATTATAAAGTACATGTCTATTTTAATCAACTATGCACTTGCAAAAAGTATCTAACCGTAACCAGTATCCTAAGACAACCCTTATTCACTCTGGAGCAGGAAACAATGCAATACTTATGAAATAATAGAACAATAATTGATGAGTTTTTAGAATATGCTAAATACTAAAAAAAAAAAAAAAAAGCACTGAAAAAGTCCACACTTTATAGCAATATGTAAGTACTGAAAAGAATTCTGGTCTCATAGTTAAGAAAAGTGACTGAAGGATACTCACTCCTAATGTAGAAGTTGATAATACTGAACTCCGGCGGGTAAAAACACCGGGTAGATGTTGATTCGAGAAAATATCGGACCAAAACACAAAGTACAAGGACATACTTGTAATGAAAATCGCATGAAGGGTAGAAAGACCACTGCAAGTCCAATAACAACAAGACCATGAGAAAACATCCAACCCAACAGAAAACTAGGAGAATTTAAAAAAAAAAAAAAAAAAACAGAAATATCTTCACCGGTTGCTCCATTCAATTCGTTGAATCTTTGTAAGATTGTTGTAACTTCGGAAGTAAAAAGCGCTTATCAATTGAGTAAGATCATAGACCTTCATGGAACAAAAAAAGAAGATTTGGCATTTGAAGGAAAAGAAAACCGGGAAAGCAGTCTTAAAATGAAACCCAGATCACTATTAAAAAATTCATAATAACAAAACTTTTATTGGAGATTGCAAGGATTTTAGCCTCTTCAACAAAGAATAGAAATTACCATTTTGCAAGCTAGTATGCCACCAAGAATAGAAGTGTATGGAACAAGAGGATCTGATAATAAATAATTCTTCACCAGCAGCCCAGCCTGATTTTGATAAGACTTCAATGTCATAGCAGTCTTTCCAGGAACTGCCATTAGACTAGACAATTGGCGAGTACAAAAGGTTCAACTAGATCATGGTAACTTCCTACTCATACAAAACCTGTCCACCAAGATTCCTGCAAGTATATTTTAAAGGTCAGCACTCAAGAATTATTAACTCTTTGAAGCTGTGATTTCAAATGTCCTAGCCTAAATGGAGATCCACACGAAAAAAGAATGGTCAATCGTGTTAACACAATCTAAAGTTCCACTGCAAGCTAGCATCAATAACACAAAACACGTAACACAGGTAGAAGGTCAACTAGAGAGAAAAGAGGAATTACCAAATTATGGTCAGAGTTATTTAGCAGAATCCAGTTCAGTTTTTTCTTCAACCATCATGTAAGAAGCAAGGGAAACTTGGAAAATAGTTTTAATAAAAGGGACTTTTCATATATATATAAAAGAAGAAAATAGACAAAATATAAGTATTAAGCTCAAAAAGTGAATTTTTGCAACCTTCTTCCAAAAGTGAAAGGACCATTTCCAATTTTTAAGAGGATAATCAAAGGGAGGATATTATCGCCAAATAAAAGCTTTATTAGTTTTTCAACATACTAACTACCCAATTGTAGTAGCAATTGTTAATATTTACACATATAATGCACTCAACTTATAAGTTGACAAAAGTCCTGTTGATTTTTTGATTTTTGATTTTCACGAAACAAAGCCTCTCCCTTTAAGTTATTTTTGATTTATAACAAGGATGTTTGCAAGGAAGAATTTGATACAAAGTACCAATTATTAAAAAGAAAACACACACACACATACATATATATATGTGGTCCAATGTGAAGAATAAGAGTTAACTAAGATTATGCCACATTATAGGGGCACAGCAACTTTAATCCTGCTTAGACATTCTTTAAAGAGATGACCAGAAGAAGTAGTAGCAACTAAAAAAGAATGCTACATGATACGTAACAACAAGAGTAGAACTGAATTGACCCATAATAAAATTTTTATCTAGAAAGCAAGACCAAGATTATTACAGAAGCATCAATTTACATTTATGTAGTGTAGACCAAAATCACTCGAGAAAAAAATGAGTTATATAATGGATAAATGTATCTGTCGACCAATTTAAAGAATTTTAATTCCCTTCCACAGTCTTTTTTCCAACCAGCCAATTCTTTTCCCTTAATATCAGTACAAGTTCACAGATGTTGGTGAGGCAACTTTTTTGCTATCCCATTCACATGAATAAAAGACTACTCTACATGTATTTGTTCCTGTTGCTCTTCACTTCAATCCTCAACCAATTAGTCCTATTCAGGTAAAATTGAGAGATCTAACAAGTGAAAAAAGAATGAGGCAATACCCTCCTGCCAGAATCTCTTTATCAAATAACATGCTAAAACTTTAGCCCGGTAGATTCACCACTAATTATTCTTTTGTATAAGCTGATTTTGCACCTGAAAAAGAAAATAAGGAATCTTGCAACTGATTTTCATTTAAGAGAAAGAAGATCTACAGCCCGAGAAAGACAATGCTACCCAGAGATTCAAATAATTTACATTTATAAAAAAAAAAAAAAAAAAAAATCAAAACCAAGAAGGAGGAAATGAGATATTGCTAAATACAGTTAGCAAAAGAGATCCAAAACAACATACTAAAAATGTACTCGTCAGATCAAAAACTCATCGGCAATATTCTCCGCAATATTAAGAAAAATCATTCACATAACAATAACCAATACCTATAGAACAAATCACGCGTTGTGGCAGATTCCAAGATATCTATCAGCATAAAGATTCTTTCTTTTGCATTTCAATCCAGATGGGTTTGCAGAGCAAAAATAAAAATTCGATGGGTTATAAAATAGGAGAAGGAAAAAAACTGAGGAAGTGGGTTCGTCGTGAATTATATTAAAAAAAAAAAAAAAAATCAGACGATGATGTTACAATGGTATGTTGGGTAAGAAAAATGAAATGTAATAAAGCAAATCAAAGACGAAATTTGATCGTGAGTTTGTGGAATGGCATTTCTTGTTGTGTGTGGGGGAATCTCCAACCCAACTGCAGCAACCAACGTATGAACCAGGAAGAGAGAGAACAATAAAAGAGTATGGGATAGGTGGGGTTGGCGTAATTGTTACATGTCTTCTTTTGCATTTTTTTTTTTTTTTTTTTTTTTTGATGGTTACTCTATCCCCCTCCAACTTCACTATAGCTTTTTCTTTTTTTTTTTTTTTTTCAATAATAAATTTTGACCATGTACTCTGTCAGCCTTATAATTTGAGTATATTAAAAAGAAAATTAGTCTTAAGAAAAATATATATAGGTTTCTTTAATTTTCATATTATATTATATGATATAGTTTTCCAGTTATTTGTTTATGATTTCTAATTGGTTTGAATGCATCTTAGGATGATGTTTGATTTGGCTATACAGTAGCCCTTTTGTTTTTTAATTAAAAAAAGAAAATGTCTACATAAATAGAGATTTGATTGAGGTTTGTAAAGTGTTTGACAGAATGCCACAGAGAGAACAGGTGTCTTGGAACTCGATGATTAACGCGTGGTGTAAATTTGAGGAGTGGGAAATGGCTATGGATGCCTTCCGGTTGGTGGGGTTTGGAAGGAATTTTGTGGAACTCTTTTACTTTGGTTAGCATGGAACTTTGCATGTAGTAATGTCAGTCGGAGTGTGATGGATTGCGGCTTGGGAACCAAGTTCGTAGGTATAGTTTGAGAGTGAGTGATAGGAAAACTTTTACCAATAATGCTTTGATGGCCTTGCATGGAAAACTAGGTGAAATTAGATATGCAGAAGTGGTATTTGAGGTCTTCGTTAAGAGGGATTTGATTTCCTAAAATACGATAACTAGTGTGCCTGTGCAGGATGATCGTTTTCACGAGGCATTGTGGCACTTGAATCTCATGATTTTAGAGGGGATTTAAGCCTCATAAAGTGACAATTTCTGGCTATGACTGTGCTTCCTGTCTATGCTGTCCTATCAACATTAGAGAAAGGGCAAAGAGATTCATGCATATTGTATCATATCAGACATTTTCTTGTCACTGATGTTGTTGTACGAAGTGCCTTGGTAGATGTGTATGCAAAATGTGGTTGCATAAATCTAAGCAAGGAAGGTTTTCGATGCCATGCATGCCTACCAGAAATGTGATCTCATGGAGATGTCAGACGGATCTAGAAATAGGGAATTGAAACCCAATGAGGTAAAGAAAAAAAATATATATATATCCATGTGTATGGAAAAATGTTGAAGAAATAAACAAAATGAAACTAAAATAGATGTAGTAGTTAAGAGAGTTTTATGGAACGCATTCTCATTTCATGTTCCATTACAGAACAGTCAAAACCTCTCCACTGCCAAACTTGGCTAGTAGAGTGATTTTGATACCATGAGAATAGTTCAAAAGCTTCGGTTCTTCTCCCCACCGCTTCTCTTCTCTCCTCCCACAGCAGCCATTTCTCTGCATCACTTCTCATCATCAACAACTCAAACAGAAATCCAAGCCATGACTGCTTTGCCTTCTATTGCTTTAACCCCGGAAGAAATCACACAGATCAATCTCCTAATCCCACGCCTCTGTTCTAAAAATCACCTTAAAGAAGCTACAGGACTCATCACGGCAGCTCTTCTCACTAACCCACCTTTGAACTCCCTTCCTCTTTCAATCTTTATCCAAAGGCTCGCTGAGGAACCAGACCTCACTCAGAGCATGTATTTTCTTAATAAGATGAAGCACACGCCGAAGATTCATACTTTTTTGAATCTCATTACGAGAACGCTTGTTTATTCTTATTTCCAGAAGGGTCAGCCTAAATGGGCCTTGAAGATTTTTCACTGGGTGTCTAGGAGTGACTTCCCTGGAGAAGTTATTGATGTAGGGTTTTATGCTCTTCTGATTAAGGGGTTTTGTAAATACAATATGGTTTTGGAGGCACTGATGGTTTTGAGAGTAATCGTGAGAGAGAATTTGGTGGTTGGGGATGACGTTAGAGTATCTGTTTATCGGGGTTTGTTGAGGGAGGCTAGAATTAGGGAGGCTCAGGATTTGAACAAGGCATGGGAGATGGAGAGTGAGGGTAATAAGAACTTGATGGAGATATTGGATCATATTATTTCCAGTTGGGTTGAGTAGGAGCCAAAAGGTATATAATTTCTTTTATCAATATCTTCCTTTTTTGATTTTTTTGAATGTCTGTCTCCAATGATTTCAATGCATCTTAGATTATGTTTGGTTGGTAGCCTTTTTTTATTTTCTTTTGAATTTGTTAAATTGTGAATTTCAATGATAAGATCAAAGGTCTTTGACGTTGTTCTTGCCATTGTATCATGAGTTTATTTTTCAATTGGTGTCATTTGCTTTGTACATATGAATGAACTTGTCTCTTTTGCCAATTATTGGACCAATAGCTTCTTTTTCTTTTTTCTTTTTTTTTTTTTTTTTGGTGCCTTTACTCGCTTTGCATCCTCTGAGGTAAGGAGAACTTCTCAATTGCCGCATGACATTCTAAAGAAACCAAAAAAAAAAAAAAAAACAGTGTTTTTGCAGAGGATTGTTTTGAGTGATGACACAGCAGCGGATAATATAGGGCAATGACAACAGCTGCACCATCTGTTCCATTGCTGAAACCGTTATCCCCACAAGAATGGGAGACACTGATAGATGACTACAACCAAGTAATTGGCTTGGACTGCTGCAAATTATTTAGGTCCTGGTCTTGTCGATCTCTCACTTTCCTCTCTACTATGCAAAGACTTATCTTTGAATCTCAAAATCCACCTTCTAGTGTTCCTAGAAGAGTATGGTTCTACCCTCTTCACTTCTACCTCCTCTCTTTCCCACCTACTTGATACTCTCCGTGTTGTCATCCAATCCCCTAATCCAAGTGATGCTGTTTCGCTGTCCTCCTCCTTCAAAGAACAATTTCTAATATCAACTACATCCATCTATGTAGCAACAGATAGTAAAAACTTGTCATTTGAAACCCTAGAGGCCTTGGTGGAGCTGCTTTTGACCATCATAGATCAGCCAAATCATGGCCTCGACCACCAAACAAGGGCCATAGCTTGTGAGTGCCTGCGGCAACTGGAATTGGCATTTCCCTGCATATTATCAGAAATTGGGGCTCCCTTGTGGGGACTGTGTCAGAGTGAGAGAACGCATGCTGCTCCGGGCTATGTTTTGTTATTGGCTGCTGTGGTTTGTAATATGGTTCAACTTAGGGCCAATAATGCTTCTTCAACTCTGACAAATGCTTCTACCCCTCTGATACCTTTTAACATCCCTAAATACTTGTCCATAAATGAAGAGGGAAAAAGTTATGTTATTGATATCTCTGATAGTGATAATACCATTCATACAAGCTGGAAAGATGCAGATATGTTGAGTTACACGGAGCTGAGGAGAATTATATCATTTTTGTTGGAGTGGCCACAATATTTGACTTCCTTTGGAGTTTTAGAGTTTATGGAGATGACAATGCCTGTAGCGAAGGCCCTAGAGCTGCAGCCATCATTATTGAAAGTACAATTTTCGGGCCTGCTTTATACATATGATCCGCTGTTATGTCATGCTTTTCTAAGGATCTTGTATGTGAGGTTCTTGGATTCATTTGAGGGACAAGAGATGGAAATAGCTCAGAGACTTGTGTTTCTGAGCAAAGAGTCTTTTCAGAGTCATTTGGTTTTCCGACTACTTGTGCTGCATTGGTTATCATCTATAATCGGAATGGTAGTAAATAGAGATCCAAGAATGAAGAGAGATTCTGTAGAAATGAGTTTCAGTTTTTACCCAGCTGTTTTTGATCCATGGGCTTTGAAATTATTGAAACTTGACTTACCTGCAATTTGCGCTATTTTAGTCAATGATTTGGGTTCTATAGAGAAAAATGCAAATGTTCAAGAGTTTCTGAGGTAAAGGTTTTTGAAGATGGGCTTGCATGTGTATCATCTTTCATATGGCTGCCTCCATGGAGTGCAGAAACTGCTGTAGCATTTCGTACCTTCCACAAGTTTTTAATAAGTGGAACATCTTGAACAGATCCTAGTGGTTCTAATTTCTTCAACGATAGGAAACTTCTGGACTCAAGCATCTTCCTTGCTTTACAGGTATAGTTCCTTGTTCTTTCCCATGATGCCTTTGTATCTTTCAATCTTCTCCTGAATGTATTGGAGTGCTATTTTGTTTTTGAAGGCTTCAGTGTGGTCCCTAATGACAATTTGAGAAAATAGTGAAGAACAAAATAAATAATACAGTAGAAAACTTCAACATTTAGAAGCATGGATTATGTATTTCAGAGAGACCTTACAGAAAAGTCGTAGTTGCTGCAAATTAATAAGAGTGAAGATGCAGAATTGCCATCCTCAAACACACACTATGTCTCTAAGGAAACAGAGGAAGTTCTAAAGATGGAAAAATGGTGCATAATTATTGAAGTATGCAAATGCTATCGGCTTCATGCCATCAATTCTTATTGTTTTGGTGCTTTTCAGGATCTATCTGAGGATGTTGTTTTCTGTACCGGGAAAGAAGCTAAGAGACATGCTGAAAGTTGGGGATCAACTTCCTGGCATTTCACCATCCACCCATTCTAGTTCATTCCCCTCGTTATCATGAAGTTAAGAAATCTCGAAATATTTCTTCGTATATCCACCTTGAACGTGTAGTACCTCTTTCAGTAAAGCAGTCTTGGTCCTTGGCATTTCCTACTACATGGATAGATGGTTCAAGAACTGGTCATTTGGAAAGCACAGCAGAGGATGACTTTGCAAGTCAACAAAAGGACCTCCAGAGAAGATCCAGCATCAATACCTTTTCGTATACAAACAGAACCAGCCAGCCGCAGGAGCCTCAGCACCATCCATCATCTCTGGTTAGGCTACTTGCCATTTTTAAGATACTTCTCTTGCTACATTTACTACCTTTTGTGATTGTAAGTTTTCCAAAATTTTGAAAGTTCTGTTCAGCCTCATTTGATTCAATGGCATATTTGATTTTTTTTTTTTTTTCATGAGCACAAGGGTGTTTGTAAGATACCAAATATTTATTTATTTATTATGATAAATTTAGTTAATTATTGATTGAGAAAATCAAATGAAATGTGATAAATTCAGGAGCATATTACAATATGACTGTGTAACTTGTTTTTAAATTACACGAGAATATGCTATAATTTTTTTCGAAATAAAATTATTGATGGAGCCAAGATTAAAAAATGAAAATAAAATTTATTTAAAAAGAAAAAATAAAAGCTGTGGAAAGGGGTAGTGTGAGTTATTGGAGAAATTCAAATTCAGCACCAATTGGGAGATGATCACTGGGATGGTGATAGTTGGGCAATCCACCAATAACATCTGACGATTCAGGTTGAGGAAGTTGGAGATAACTGACTGGTTTTATTATATCCATATCCCCAGAGAAGAATATATAATCAAGTGTTCCGGTAAAACCAGGTGTGCAGTTTGTGAACTTCGGTTCCCCTCTCACAGATGCATAAAAACTGCACAAGGTAAGAGGCGAATCATCCGAGTCTTCACCCAGATTTCCAGAAGACACGAGGTACTGATATACCTGAAAAAACACACAAAAAACGAATGCATTAAAGGTAACTGCTGCCTGCTCCCAGAAGTGTTTTCTGAGCAAAGGAAATGGAAAATACAGAGGATGGGAAATAAGAGAGAGAATATATATTTTCCCATCTCAGCTTCTAAAATGCATATCAGCAATGCTCACACAATCAAATTCAGATTGAAGCATGAAAAGTAGGAGACAAAGGATGCTCATTTAAGCAGGCAGCTATGATGGAATCTAACACCTTTAGAGCATGTTTTCTACAAAATGGCATCAAACAAAGTAGGCAGGGAAGCCATGGCTAATCTGAAAAAAGTAGGCAATTGGACCAGCTCCGATCATGGAACGACGGCTTATGCAAACAGGAAGCATTATTTAATAATATCTAAGACAAATATGACTTGACTGTACCATAAAATTCAGCACCAGTGTGCATCTGGAAACCAAACCACATATAGAATGAGCCCACTTGTAAGCTATGGAGGAGGACGTTGAAGCAAATATTTGAATGGGTCCAATGTCTCTACCACTTCTACTGATCTATTACTACTAATAGTAAAATCTATTGTATTATTATTACTGTTAAGTTAAGATTTCAAACAAATAGCATCCATTAAATAAAGCAACAAAGATGGTAGACTTGAAACTGATACATGCAAGCTCCCACGAACCTGGTCTCCAGGGGTTGAGTTGAAGTCACCACAAACAATTATGGGAGGCGGCATACAGTCCAATTTATGTGATACTGTTGTCTTAAACTGAGACAAGCGTGAGAGCAGATATTTAGCTTGTGCAAGCTTCACATCCACCCATTCCGGATCCCTAGAGCAAATACACAAAATGCACAAGATTTTTCATCCCAATAAATGATTAATAGAATTTCTTGTCCTTAATAGAAAGAGAGAATAGGACAATATACAAAATGATAAAGTAGTTCGATAGAGATACATGAATAAATTTTGAATATTACCAGTAAATGTGGGTATTTGCAATAATAACATGGTGACACAAAGGATCCTTAAGTTTAAACGCAGCCATTATACCAACGCAATCACGTTTCAACCTCACACGAGGGTCATTTGGATCTCCACGATCTTCTTGAGTCTTTTTAACTACTGGACAAGAAGATGCAACACCTGTTAAAAGCTTCCAATATAATACCTATTTACACCACTAATCAATCAACTTCAACTTGATGCAGCATTGAGAAAGGTAAAAAGTAGTACAGAAACGATCAATAGATTATTATTTGCTTTGCACTCGACTTCATCAGCAAGTTAACAAACCATAAACACATATCTGGCCCTTTCTTATAGATTAACTAGGTAGTTTGTATGAAATCAAGTTAAAATGTCAATTACTCTAAAAGTTAAAGCATTAAATTTATACTCTTTAACATACTCCCTCATGTGTAGTCCCTCATGTGTAGGCTGAACACAAATTTTCTTAGTAAGGCTCAACACATGCACAATAATCAACAAATAGGGCCAATAGCAGGAATTTGACCTTAGGACCTCCCGCTCTGATACCATATTAAATTAGGTTAAATTGTCACCTAAGCAAGTGACAATTTAACCTGATTTAACATATTGCAAGTTTCCCTATTTCATATACAAAGGCACTTCTACCCAGAAGGAGAAAAGAAAGAAAAAACATGGTTTTCTTCAACAAATTCTTTCTTCTCCATTTCTTCCTTATTCCTTTCCCCTTTACTGGACCTTCCACAACCCTATAATACTTCAGGCGGTAGTTAATAGGCCCAATTTCACCTTATCTTATTATTTTGGCAGTTGCTTCACAAAAATATTACTGGTTTTAGAAAAAAGGATTATTGATGCCACAAGTGCTCCTAGCTACTAATCAAACAACATATGCCAAAAAACACTCCTTTAATGTTGAACACATGATTATGACATCAATTTGATTTGAAGGCAAGTAATATGCATGAACAAATCGGAACAGACGAACAAAAATGAAGGAAGCATACAGTTCCACGGAAATGTAACAAATCCTTACAATAAATAGCATAGATGCATTCAGATTGGGTTCGGAAAGGCACAATGTGGTTGAAAACAATCGTATTGGAAGATACATTTTCATTGCCACTAAGAGGTCTTGTGGGGAGTGATGGGGGTTGAAAGAGTTAAAAGTGGTGATGATTCTGAACTGAAAATCAAAACTTTCTTCAACTAGTTTGGCTTTTCATTTTACACTGAAATAAATACTCTAAAACTAAAGGCCAGTGAAGGTCTTTTGTGCTGCCTCAAAAGAAAAGGTGAAAAAGAGAGGTAAAGAAAAAAAAAAAAAAAAACGCAAAGGAAAATGGATGGAAAAAAAAAAGGGGTCTACTTCTTAATTAGGAGATTGGAATTAATATAAGATAAATTGATAGATAAGTAGAGGAAATCAATGTAATTGAAGATTAAGAGAAGGGAGTAACATAATTCTTGAGGAAGTTCAAGGAGGTATGTTGCAAGAATCAACTCCACATCAAAAGTTGATTTAACATCCTCATCGATGTAATCTTTAACAAATATGCATTCAACATCCAAACTGAAGATTAATGCACAGCATTCCTAGAATAAATCTCGTTAAGTAAAAAATATCTCATAATTAAGCTATGAATAAACAAGGAAAAACTTGATGTTCAATGAAATAAATCTTTCATAACACAACTTTAAGCAGAAAAAGTAAAAACTTCACTGTTTCTCCATAAAGATAAGCATATTCACTTCATTTTGCAACCAATATAAGTGAAAGAAGGAAAAAGAGAGGAAAAAAAGAGAGAGAGAGAAAAAATCCTTAACCATTTTCTGATTCAGGGCCACTGGTTCCTTCGAGTCCAAAATCACCATCTTTATTCACAGCTGGAGATAATGAATCATTAACTGAGTTCACAAGATCATTATAATCTATTTTTTCTTCTAACACCAGCTCTGCACTAATTAAATACCAAAATAAAAATGGTGAGACAATAGATTTAAAATGAACCGTTTTCTTTTAAATATTTATATCTCTGTTTAGTAAGAATAAAGGACTCAATACTTGAGCAGTTGATAGTCCTCTCACTGTATGCATAGCAGAAATAAATATCAGACAAATGGTAAAGCCAAAATTAATAATAAAGACATTCTCTACCCTTTCATTGAAACAATATTTCATCCAGAACTTTCACATAAGGCTGTTCCGAATACATGAAACTAATATTATTATTTGATTAAGCTAAGCACAATCGTAAAAAAAAGATATTAACACAACCAAAAATTAAATTTAGTAGAATAGCTACATTTTTTTTTTTTTTTTAATGGCACAAGTGATTTCTAGATACATAAAGGTGAATGCCATCTTCCAGAGTTCCAAATTTTCACTGTGACCATGATGGCAAAACATTGTTTGATTTTATATTCAAGCATACACAATAACATTTATAACATAGAAATATTATATTTGGAGAATCTGTTTGGCACTATTCGCCTGTACTGCATATGTATATGCCTCAATGCTTCATATCTTTACAACCCACAAAAGCAGAAAGTTGTGGATATTTAGCAACCCTATTGTCAAACTAGCAAAACATTTAGAAATGAGCACTGCTGAGGTGCTGAAGATACTGTAGCAAAGAAGCACCACCCAAAAATAAATAAATATATAAAATGTAGCAGAGCCCTTGCAGATTGCTTGAGTTCACCTTTGATCTGAAGATGCATAGAAAAGGATTT
The DNA here is from genome assembly GCA_035583425.1 of Marsdenia floribunda. Lineage (NCBI taxonomy): Eukaryota > Viridiplantae > Streptophyta > Magnoliopsida > Gentianales > Apocynaceae > Marsdenia > Marsdenia floribunda. Next base: position 15,499,957 of record JAXGGT010000001.1, read on the forward strand.
ACAATAGGTGCTTTTCCAAATTTTTCTTTCTAATTAAGACATTTTTATCCCTTTTTTCATTATTATGATTCATTAGATAGAGTGGATGTGAATAGAAGTCTCTAGACATATAACTACAGACTAGTAATCAAAGCTTCAACATTCTACATAATATCCCATCATTTTTTCCACAAAAAAGAAGATATATATATATATATTTAAATAATAATAAAAACAACAAGAACAACTATAAACATTTTAGATATTTAACCAAAAGTGACATGTCATCAAATTCTGATCATCTTAAAATCTTCACTTTTCTTTTTCCAACTTAAGATGCGGAATATAAGGGGACAGAGATTTTAAACCTGTTATTTTTATAGAAAATCCCACAACCGTCACGCTTTTTTCCAGTTCTTTGAATATAGATACTTGAATACCCTATATCCTCCAGATTGCTTTTGTAGAAACTATCATATTCATCTACCTCCTGATATATGTATCAAATAACAATAAATAAGTTATCATGGAAGGAAAAGAATGGTACAAAGAAATTAACAAGACTAATACTTCTAATAACAAGCCTTTCTTTTCTCTTGTTGCAGTCTATGATTTCTAAGTATCAATTGCTCAACAAGAGAACATTGGGGAAACCTGCAGGCAAAGGAAATCTGAACCAAGGTTCTTGAGGACAGCCAATACTGCCTGAGAACGAGTTTTCCACCTATCACAAGCATACTCGCATATTAGCTTAAGATTTCCAACAGAAGATTAAAAAAAAAAACAGATTGTCCCCCCACCCCACAACAAAAAAAAAATGATCAACTACGTTCATGAACCAGAGTAATCTATCATATCATTTTGCATTATCTCAAAAGAAATGTTTCCTTAATTCATTTATTTGTATATTTCCTACAAAATCTTTATGGCGTTATTATATGAAGTTCTTTCACTTTTTTCTTTTCTTTTTCAAAAATAGAATTAATAACTTGATATTCTTTTAAATATTAACAAAACGATCATGGTGCAGCAGAATACTATTAACTGAAATAAAGGAAGAAAGATCATTACTATTAAAAATTGCTTAACGTCATCATCCAGGACAGTTAGTGCATTGTCAGAAGAAACAAGCAACTTACTTAAGGCAAGATGCTGGTGAGTGTGGGAAAAAAGCACTTTTAATATATGCCTGGAATAAAAAGGATAACAAAATCAATATTAATTGAATAAAAGATTAAAACATCTCAGTTTGATAAACACAACCATTGTGCAACTTTCTCATCCAGATGATACTTCTTCATGAAAAGAATTAATCTAAGCCCATAGAAACCCTCAGCCAGTGAGAACTGCTGATGCAGGAAACTTCAGAAATCCTTAGAGTCGTCCATGTTTTCAAGTAGAGTAATGTTAAATTACAAATTTCAAATATCAAATTTAAGAATAGTAACATCAAGAATTAAATTACAAGTTAATATGTATCTCAGTTCCAAAAATAGAATGCGGATGAGTAAGTTCAAGGTCAGTTCTCCCCTAAAAACATCAGAAATTCTGATGAAGAGAAAAAGAAAAAGAAGCTAATGACAATTCAGTCAAATGCCCAAAATAACAAAGTGAAAGAAACAATAACATCAACCAAACATATTCTTACCTGAGCTAAAATGTTATATGATATAACACTAAATTTCAAGCCTGCAGCACAACATACAGTAGAGACGTCAACTAGAGAGAATAAACTCAAAATCATAAATACAGAATTAAAGAAGAAAAATCAAAGATAAAAGCACACGTACCATCAGGTTTACTAACAGAAGTAATACTACTCTGCTCCACAGGAACAAATTTTGGAATCAAAGGCCCAGGAGGAGCTGTGCTCATTTTGCACAAACAAACTGCACTGCATTTTTTTTCCATTAAAGTATGAAAATTTACAATCCCTTATGAATCTAATAATATAAAATGGGTTCAAACCAACAGGAAGACGAAAAGTAACAAAGGATGAACAAAAATTTATAATGCATACCAGAAACAACATCCAAAGAAAGAACTTTTCTGAGTTCAAGAACCCATAAAGAAACGGAAATTTCTATAGGTAGCCAAAGAAACACCAGCAATTACTTACAAAATGTCTTACTCATCCTAAAGTTCATGCCTTTCAATCAATTATTAGATAATACGATGTGCTCAAAATTATCATCACAAACCCAGAAAAATTTTACGAAATAATCAAATTCGTTAAAGTAAAATCCTAATATTCATTGAATTGAACTCAAGATACCTTGACAAGGAGAGAGGAAGAAAAAAACGAGGAACAGTCCCAACTCTCACTCTCACCATTGAAATTTTAAACTTGGGATTGAGATTAATACCAACTTCGAGAAGACCCGTTCCGTTTTCATTTTTTCTTTTTTTTTTTTCCCCCCCGGTAATAAAAGACGAATTATACTAAGATAGAGTGGAGTACATCTTGTCTTGAGAATCCAAGAAAATATGTATATATACTAGGTTTTACAATCCGCACCGGTGCGGATAAATTTTAATTTTTTTAATATGTTTTAATTTTAATTAATAAAGGAATATTATATATATATATTATAAACCTAATATGTAAATATTATTATAATTTTTCCATATTTAATATTTACTTCATATTTTAAAATGAGATCAATGTATTTATTCATAAATTTAATGATATATGTATATATTAAACATAGATGCGAAATTCTAATAATATATACATAATATGTTTAAGTATAATTACTCTGACAAAAATAACCTTAGAGAACTTTGCTCCATTATGTTTAAAACTGAACACAATATGAGTTTCAACTTATAAACCAGTATAGAGAAGTCAATATGAAACTGTGAATGATATTGATTAACATTGATAATTAATTTTGTTATCTCTTTTTATAAAAAAAAAAAAAAAAGGATCTAGAATCGGGTGATGGTGGAGGAAAGAACCAGACCTCATCATTATCATTCAAACCCCACATTTTGTACCATTTTTCTTCAACTTTGGCCCAAATCCAGCTGAAAGGGCAAACTTTCTCAATATTTCTGGCCAAGTCAGTGGGTTTAATTAATGTTTCTGCCAAGTACGTATGTCAAAACCCTAAAGATACGCCTGCCATGTAAAATCAATAAAAGATTCTTTACCAAACCAAAGTTAGGATTTAAAAATTTATATTTCTAACATTTAGTAAGCATTACCCCTTCAACAATCTGAGGGTGTC
>JAXGGT010000001.1:15513014-15541079 GCA_035583425.1 Marsdenia floribunda
AATAAAATGTACATGTAAAAATAAAAAAAATCTACATAAAAGAACACTAATTAACATATTAATATATATATATATATTTTGAAATTTGAAGCATTTTACCTTTGTAATGTCTCGAATATTTTTAAAACATTAAAAAAATATTAATATATTTATATCATATGATAGTTGTATATACATTTAATAATAATTCACTATTATATAATAAATAAAATTTTAATATATTTAATTACCAAAAAATTTAATATATTTAATGTATCTAATTTAATAATATGTTTTTTCTTATATATATATATTATATTGTATATATTTTTCTTCAAATATTGTAATATTTATATAAAATTTTTTAAGTTAATATGAATTAATTCTTTATGAAATTAAATTTTAGAAGGAAAGATAATAGTGTAAATAAGTATTTAAAAATGTTAGAATAAAGAAAAATACATTTTGGCGAAATGTGTCCTTGTTTTTAAAGATAAATTTACAAATTTAAAAAGTTATTTAAGAGAAATGCATCTTAGGTGTTAAAAAAAAAAAAGGCAAAAACATATCATTTTAAAGCTGAATGGGTTAAAACGCAACCTATTAAGCCCAGCTGTTTGCTTTTGGGGAAAAAAAAAAATGAAATGGAAATAAAAAAAAAAAAAAAAAAAAAAAGAAAAAGAAAGAAAGAAAGAATTAACACTGAAGAATTTCTTGCCTGTTTACAGAATTATTTGAAATTCATTGTAGGAAAAATTCTTGGTGGCTTGCTCCCATGGCGGACTCCAAGCGTCGTTCTGTGATCGAATTCTTGACAGACTTCAACTTGAATAATTCATCAATTTCTCCTACTCCAATCAAAATCAACTGTCTTGCAATCTCGAGCTCAACGCCCTCTGCTCGCCCACAAGAATCCCTATTTTACATCGGTACTCTCACCGGCAATCTTTTTCTACTTTCCCTAAATCCGACTACCAACAGTTTATCACTTCTCAAGCACGTTTCCGTCTCCAATGGCACTGCTTTAGTCTCAATCCACGCCATCCGGCATATGGGTAAGATCATAGTCCTCTCTGCTGATGGCTTTCTGTATTTACTTGATAATCGTCTACTGGAGCCTGTGAAAAAGATCACTGTTATAAAAGGAGGAGTTACTGCTCTTTCCCGCAGATTTTTCAGCCAGAATCATAATTCTGTGGATAGATATCTACCTAGTTCCAACGGCATTCGAAGTATCGAAGATGTTAATCTCACTAGTAACTCCTGTTTCTTTGTGGTGGCGGCCGGTAGAAAGTTGGTCTTTTTGGAGCTTGGTTCTAATTGTTCAGTTGTAGTTTTAAAGGAAATTCAAGGGGTTTTTGATGGAATTGTTAATGTCATGGTCTGGATAGATGATTCTGTTATATTTGGAAGTAAGAGCGGTTATTATATATATTCTTGCTTGGATGGCGAATGTAGGTTAATATTTTCGCTGCCAGAGTCGTCAGGACCCCCGCAGTTGAAGTTGTTATTGAGGGAATCTAGAGTGCTATTGTTGGTTGACAACGTGGGGATAATTGTGGATGCTCAAGGGCAGCCAGTGGGAGGGAGCTTAGTGTTTCGGAGTTTTCCAGATTCACTGGCTGAAATAGGGACTTATGTTGCCGTGGTAAGGACTGGGAAGTTGGAATTGTACCACAAGAGATCAGGGATTTGTGGGCAAATGCTGGTCTATCCTGGGAACACAAGTGGAAGCCGAGATGCTCTGGCTGATGAGGAGGAGGGAAAAGGAGAACTTGTAGCTCTGGTTGCAAGTTCAAAGGTATATGATTTGGTTTACATTGTATCTTTTTACATCCATTGGATTTATATGATATGAATTCTGCAAATCGACAGAAGCTTGGTAGCTTTTTCTTTTCTTCTTTTAATTAATTATCTGCAAGTGTTAGAATTTAAGCTTATTTTCTTAGAAAAATAATGGTGTCAGGCATTTTTGTTTGCTTAAGTGAGTAGGACCCTTTTTCACCACAATCAAATTCATGTAAGGACAAAAAAATAAAGAATGCTGTGTGCTTCTATTTTCTATGCTATTAAACATTACCATTTTTCTATTTTGAAGCTATATATTGATGGAAATGCTAAGAGCCGCTGAACTTTGTCGTTAGCTTAGGCTGGTATGGGAGGTCATTATGGGAATTATGTTAGTTTCTAGCCTTGCTCTTTTTTGTTATTTATTTTTAATGGTAATAAGTAGCATAACTATATATAGTGATGTGAAGGTGCATGCTTATGCGCTCAGGCATCTTTGGGCAAAGTGCCTCAAGACCTTTCAGGGAAGCCTTATTTAGCATGCCTATTTGTGCCTCCTTCTTGTGCATTTTTGCACCGAGAATATTTTGTCCTTTCAACTCTTGAAAATAGAAAGAAAAGTGGGATATTCAAGATTTCAAGAGACATTTACTGGTAAACTTTGTTTAATGCACTTGAAAATAGAAGAAAAGATTCTCTCGAAGAGTTTCTAAAGTGACGCCAGCCAACATTTCTAAAGTGACTCTAGCCGACTTTGCCCTCATATTTTCTGACTTTGTTGATGATCATTAGTTGAGAAGTCTTTTGAACAGATTATGGGATCATTTAACTGTCTTATTAACCTTTGATCTTAATTTGAGTTTGTTTGATAGAAATAACCTCTCAAACTTGTAATATTTCGAAGTATATATGTGGTTTTTTCCTTGCTTCACTCTGGCAAATGTCTCTTTTGCCGTACGCCTGGTCTACAAGGGGGCCTTAAGCGCCTTGGGCGGACCTATTGCCCTTTACCACACTGACTATATATTTTCTTTTGTAATATGATAAGGGTTGTTAGAAAAATTTGGGTGACATTATAAGAAAGTGTTACAAAGCACATGTTAACTTCAATGCATAAATAATTTGAAATATTGGTGAAATTTTTAGGCTTGTTGCATTCTTTAGTCTATTAGTTGACAACTTGATAGCTGTTTTTTCTACAGTTGAAATTGGAGAGCATTAATTTGACTCTCTTGCTATTATCCTGTATACTGGACCTTGCTATCAATGCTACAGATATTTTACCTTTTCTTTGAGAATGAGTGACAAAACCAGAAGTTTTTGCTCTTTTTTGACACTTTGAATGAATATTTATCTCTTTTATTAGTGCAAGTGGGATAGTGAAGACACAATAAAAAGCCTATTATATCTTTTCTGCAGGTTCTTCAGGAGTGAATCCTGTCATTTTGTGTTTGATATTTCATCTTCTTCTCTTGTGCATGCATTTATATACAGTTGAAATGGAAGAGAAGATGCTAATAGGTAACACTTTGTAGACATCAAAGTTTTCTCTTTATTTTCTATGGGGTTATTAAAGGTGCACCAAGCATCTAATTCTCTTTGAATCTTCAAAAGATTAAGCCATCATATCTTATATAAAATAGAAGAAATCGGGTTAAGGAATTTTCCCTCTGTTTCAGATTGGACATCTCTTTTGAGTTGACTCTTACTTTTAGGGGAGACTTTGATCATTTAGTCATAATATTTCAATGTTTACCTGTATTTGATTACAAAAGCATATGTAGTAAAGAATTTAACTATTGTACATAAATGTGGTTTTGGAGGATTTTAGAATATAGTCATTGTCCTCTTCAATTTGAATTTGGATCATGATTAAGGATAATAATGAAATTTTTTATAATTGAGAAAGCCTTGGTTTAGGAAAGTGTACGTTAGTCTTGGAAATCTTATTTCTGAATGAAGTAGTATTTTTGAATAGTATCCTGTCCAGGTTTCAACTCCTTCCCAGTTGCCATGAGATAATAATTGCTATTTAGTAGATAATTTCTTGTTAACCTAGTCAGGATGAGGAATCAATTATCATTTTTGATGTCTTTCTTTTGCTTCTGTAATTTGAACTTATAGTTTTGTATCTTGTAATCAATTTCTGGGAAAACTAAGATATTAGTCTAATTTCATTTCGATTTCAACGGGAATGGCAAGGAAAAAGATGGCATCCTTATGAGGTTGTTTCTTGCTACCTGGGGTAGTGGATCTGAAAACCTACAAGGGCTCCATTTTTTCTAGTTTTCTTTCGTTTGATTAATTATTTGTAATGCATGATACTGAGAGTAAAACTTCTGTAAAGCATCAAAACTATGCTCAGATGATTGAACAGGGTCAGTGATGGTATTTGAATAGACCTGCAGGAAAATTAAGGTGGCTTCCCTAGAAGAAAATAAAGAATATTCATTGGCTCTGCATGTGTTTTGCTATATTACTTTTCCTCCTTTCCCTATTGGTCCTACTCCTTAGAGAGGCTGGGAGGCACTTGCCTAGAAAGGAAACGATTATATGTCTTTTTCTTCTTGTGTTTTACTAGGATATGATCAAAAGTTGGTTTGGACTTTGCATTTCCTGATCTATGGAACGTTTTTGACTTGTGTTATTTTGGTTGGATATCTTGGTGTAGTGAATACTGAATCCTTGTTCTTTTTTGTTTTCATGCTACAGTATTCCCATTTGTTTTTATGGTATATGGACTGTTAAAATCATTTGGTGTGTGTTCTAACACTAGGTTGTTTGCTACCGGAAAGTACCTTGGGAAGAACAGATTAAAGGCCTACTAAGGAAGAAGTATTTTAAGGAAGCCATGTCTTTGGTTGAAGAACTTCATATTGAGGGTGAAATAACCAAAGAAATGCTATCATTTGTTCATGCACAAGTAGGATTTCTGTTGCTGTTTGAATTGCACTTTGAGGAAGCAGTGAATCAGTTCTTGCTTTCAGAAACCATGCAGCCTTCTGAAGTTTTCCCTTTCATTATGCGGGACCCAAATCGCTGGTCCCTGCTGGTATGTTTTGTTTCACCTCTTGATTTAAGTACTAATCCTTTACTTTCATGCATGTTATCGCTGTAAGAGGAAAAACAAAAACAAAAAGAATTGATTCCAGGGGATCTTACTATTTGCAATTGCTTTGAAGTCCTCCTATTTTGTGGGGATTTCGATTTCATTAAAATACACTTCTACATCATTTTCTTTCCACGATCTTATGGGCATGTTTCTTATAGGGTGATTGTGTAAACATTTTGGTTCAACATTTACTTATATTTCTTGAATTTAACATGCCTGTCATATTTGACTTTGGGATCCTGAAAATTGTACTTGTCAGGTTCCAAGGAACCGATATTGGGGCTTACATCCTCCCCCAATTCCACTTGAAAATGTTGTAGATGATGGACTGAAAGCTATTCAAAGAGCTATATTCCTCAGAAAAGCAGGGGTTGAGACTGCAATAGATAATGAGTTTCTTGTTAATCCACCTAGTCGAGCTGATCTGTTGGAGTCTGCAATTAAAAACATGATCAGGTTTTCATGACTCTCTTTTTGGTAATTATCTAAGTAAATGTTTTCATTTTTTGTTTCTAACAAAGATCCTTTTGATGAAAGATTAATTTTTCAGATTGTGGGGCTTTCTTTTGAAGTTTAATTTATACATCTTTGTATTGCACAGATTTGAATGTTTTATTTGAAATTCTGTTCATCAAGCTGTGGGGTACTAACAAATAAGCTAGTTTTCTTTCATTTGTTACCATAGGTACTTGCAAGCTTCCCGTGAGAAAGATTTGACTCCTTCGGTAAAGGAAGGAGTTGACACTCTTTTAATGTACCTATATAGAGCCCTCAACTATGTGTATGACATGGAAACTCTTGCATCCTCTGAGAACAGCTGTGTAGTGGTATGCGTTGTCTTCTTATTTCTATTTGTGGAGTTATCACTATGTCTTTGTTATTCCTGGATTCCTTATGCTGTAAAACTTATATGTATTTTATTTTATTTTTTTTCAAAATGCTTGAATTCCATGGTGAGTATGTTCCTTACTTGTTACCTTATGGGATTAAGGAAACATTGATTACCTTTTCTTTCCTATTATACACCTCTTATCTAATCTTGGAGGTACTTCACTTATCATTTTCAATAAAAAGTACTGGTATCTAGGAGGTCTAATTAAAATTTCAAAACTTCTAGTTTCAACTTAAAAATAAAGAAGATTGACAATGTAGTCTTTATGTTTTAAAATGACATAAATATTAGGAATTCCTTAAGGAGCGTGAAACTCGTTTTTGGCGACATGTTTAGAAGGAGGAGGGGAGGGATCATCTTGCAATATTTTCTCTGTGGTCTTAAAGTGTTTCATGACAGGAAACATTAAAGTTCAGGTCTCAATCTCTAAGCTCTTGGATGAATCATAACTGAAAACACATTGAAATCTTTCTACATAGGAATTAGAAGAATGTCAAACAAACAAGTTTGAAACTCTTTTCAATGGGAAAATATAAAAATAGTTATGAAGAGAGGAAATAGCTGTCCTTAATTGCTTAGAAGTCTGATGTTACAAAAGATCAGGGGGTAGTCAACTAAAAGAATTATCACGAAGAAGATGGTTATACGCCTAGGAAATCTGCATGCAACAGTTCTCCAAGCATTTAGACCTGCAAAAAAGTTCAAAGCGGAGAGGGGGCATCGCAAAATCTACTTCGATGATTAAGTTAGTCCAGGTTATCTTTTTTAGAAGGAAAACATCGAAAACTTGTATGTATGGAAGTTCTGCAAGTGCTAGGGTTTCTTAGACAATATATTTTGCATGTAAAAGATTAGATAGCCCCTGTATAGCTTTTCAGTAAGCTTATATGAGGGAAATGGGATATCAGTTGGGTTTCGTTCCACTTTCTTGAAATTCCATCTATCCCTGCATTTTATCAGTTTAAGCATGGTTTACACGTGTCTGACCACCGATGGACTCCAATTAATTATTAAAATGAGTTTAATATCTCATTAATAATTTATTGACTATATTATGATCATCAGTGTGTTTCTTACTTTAGCGCTCTAACAGTCGAAGTACATAGCTGAAGTTGGCCTCTATCAAAGTCAGTCTTTAAATTTGTCAAGCCCAATCCTTCTTCTTGGATTATCGGACTAATGTGTCGGACTCCGACTCCAAGTTCTGGAGTTGGAGTTAATATTTGTGAATTTGTAATTCCTGCACTTCATTGCTCATTCAGTGGCTCCTCACATTAGCTAATGAGAGTTCGCTTCGGCTAATGTAGAAAACGTGCTCATAAAAAGACACTTCTATCATATAGCCTTTTAATTTCATTTGAAAAGAAGCATGTCGTTTCGAGTTAATAACAGCGCTATTAATTGTAGTCGTCATTTTTTTCTTTCCTCCTTGATATTGAGAGATAATCATTACATATCAAGCATTGGAAATCATCCATAGCACATCCACAAGGGAATGGGCAAGCTGAGGCAGCTAATAAGCTGGTTTTAGCAACCCTAAAGAAAAACCTTGAAGGTAAATCCAAAAAATAGAGTCGAGGAATTAAACCTTATCTTATGGGCAGTTCGCACTTCAACTAGGGCCCCATGGGGGACTCCCTATTCTCTAGTTTATAGATCGGAGGCTGTAGCACTAGCTAAAGTCGCACTGCCTACATACCAAGTAACGTGTTATGACTGTAAGCGAAATCAAATTTTGCGTCAAATTGACCTGGATTTGTTGGATGAAAAAAGAAAGCTAGTTAGACTTCGACTCGAAACATATAAGCAGTAGCAAAGTCGAGCCATGACAAGAACTTGTGAAGACGTCCTTTTCAAGTTGATGATCGGGTTCTGCGAAAAATCGAAGTAACTGGTCAGCAGATGAATGCCACCAAGCTTACTTTGAGTTGGGAAGGACCCTACCAAATCAAATTTGATATTCGCCCAGGCACATTTCAACTAGCTAGAGAGGATGGTCTATGTTGTCCAATCCATGACACTCCGATCATCTTAAAAGACATTATATATAAAGGGCATTGCTCTTAAGTTGGCATTAATAAAAGTTCTTCATTTAAATTAAATCTGTTTTGATGACATTACAGTTTGCATAATCTACTTTGACTTCGAATGCCTATATTGAAGTAGCATACTTTGAAATTCTGCTAGTGTTTGAATCTTATATGAAGCAATTAAGTTCAATTTTCATATCTATAAAAATTTGTGGGCAAAGCTGCAAACATTGATGATAATGAACAAAAATAATATATACGAAGAAATGTTTCATTAAATAAGGAGGAGAGTACACAGAAGTCCTACTCTATTACATTTTGAAAAGAAAGAAATAGAAGAAGGAAAGGACAATTAAGAAGTCGAAGTTGAAGCAGGAAGAGCAGAAGTTTTGGAGATCGGAGTCGAAGTTTAAGCGGCTGGTATCTTGGTAGGAGCTATTGGATTGAGAGTCATCGAAGTCCCAGCCTCAAAAATAATGGTAGTAGCATCAACGGTTGGGACCCCGATTGTTGAGGCACTGGCAACCTTAAGAAGAGTAGTTTGCTCCGCCTCATTCTGAGTATGGGTTTCTTCCTCACTACTGACAATGTTGGCGGACAAACTTCTCTACTAATTTGAAGAAGAAAGTGGGGTTTGAAGGAGTTGGTGGAGTCCAAGCCTTATCATTATTTTCAATGTCCATCAACGGATCTCCTCCAGGCCCCAATTAGAGAAAGGGACGAAGTTTTCTCCCTGCCTCTCGACTAGCGAAGAATAGCTCATAGGCGTCAATCAGTGGACCTTGATCTTTATATAAATAGTGAAGTTGTCACACCATGTGAGCTAAACCTTGTTGTCGGAAGGCATAAGACTTTGCAATGAGTGCATCCTTGTACTACTCGGAGGCTTTAAACACATTAATCACTTCTCTGGTGTACTCTGCAGGCTCAACCTCCACCACCCTCTTCCCTAACTTCTCTGCTTCTTCCTTGGCCACCTACTGTGTAGCATTAAGTTCTCTATTTATGTCTTCATGGGCAGCCACTGTGCTCTTCAACACTTGAATATCAGTGCATTTCTTCTCAAGCTTCTTCTTCTCTTGATTGTACTCCGTTGCCAGCTTGTTGCAGACTTGGAGTAGAGCATCAACTTCTTTCTCCTCCTTATTCAATTCCTCCTCCTCCTTTAACTTCGCTTCTAGTTTAGATATGCGGGCTTGTCCTTGGGCACATTTCTCCTCTTAAGCTGAGATTTTTCTTCTCCACGCACACATCCCCTAACTAACTTACACCCACAAGATTCATTAGGATCTACTAAAACAAAGTTATGACCCAATTTAGAGAGATTCACTCTCTATCTATTTATAGATAAATGACATCCTATAACTTTTGACTTCTAATTACTGTGGGACTGTAGATATAGTTATCTAATGACATCATTAACAATTCTATTACAATTAGAACTCTAAACATGTCATATCTTTGAATCCTATTAGGAATGCAAGACAAAAAACCCTAACAATCTCTACCTTGGATTGCATTCTAAAGTAGCATTCTGTTTTCTAACTTCGACTTGTCGCAGGATTTCTCCTCACAACTTGTAGATGACTATCTTCATACTTTTCTCGTTTCATTTGGATCTCACAGCCATGTGTGATTTCCAGAACTCCACTTTAAGCGAACAACCCCGCAACTATTGGAATTCTCTTGGCCCAAAGATATTTAATTCTCCACGACTTTAGAACAAAGTCACACCACCTAAAGTTTACCAATTAAATATTTGCAAAACAAGATCTACTCGAAAAAAAATAAAATAAATATCCATATATAGAGATTGTGAGGAAATCTCCACATATAACCACATTATCTTACCACCATGGATCTACCTGTTTAATTCAAATCCACCGTCGGGGTACATAACCTGTTCAATAATGGTGTAAAATCGTGTACATAATTAATTGTGTTTACCAAGCTCTTACCAAACTTAAAATGCATGTCAATAAAATCCTATTGACCCATATCTCTTCCCAAAGAGATATTTCTTAATCACCATTAAACTTCTTTTCCATTCACATTCCCAAGGATAACAATAAGCAACTTTTCTTCCTATCAAATGCCCAATGATGATAATCAAGCTCCACCCTGGCTTTGATATCATCCATCTGGTTCAATCTGGTTAAACTTCAGATAAACTTGGCTGCACCTAACTCTCTGTCCATCTCACTCCACCTGACTCTAATTGCTCCACCTGCAATCACTTGGCCTGGGACTACTCCACTTGTTTTCGAAACCTGACACTTTGATAGCTCCATAACCTGGCGTTTTGATACCACTATGATGGGAGAATATGACAATTAAAAGAAAGTTTGATTTATCAATATCTCCCAACTTGTAAGAATATTCATCAAATCATCTTGTACTGCTGTTATCAACCAACGGGATACGTCGCCTGACCACCACAATATCAGGAAGACTTTCGACACAAGGCACCAAACATAGATCTGAGGGCCTCGCACACAACGCAATCCACATCATCGAACCATCGGCTTTGATATCACTTGTTGGGACTGCCAAACACCACTTTAACTCCACATTAGTATGATATTGTCCTCTTTGGGCCAAATCCGTACGGATTTGTTTTTGGCATCTCCTAAAAGGCCTTGTACTAATGAAGTTAGGTGAATACTTATATTCAAGGTGATTTCTTATTGAATTTTCAATGTGGGATTTGAGTTTGCTACCCAACACAAGGAAACCTTCTCAATCTGACCAGCCCTACAAGTCTTCTTCTTGCCTGTCGTGGCAGCCATTCTAGCTAAGCTACTCATTTATGTAAGGAATAAAACAAGCAAAGATTTCTAAACAATTCAAGTCATGAACTTTAACCAAATAAGAGCAAAGTAAAACAGTAATACTTTTAGCAGGTTGGCAGTCCTCAAGAGTTTTATTTGAACAATTGGGGCATTGGTCGGAGTAGACTCCGTCCGGATGTAGAGTCTAAAGTGGGTACTTCTCCTCCTCCATTAGTCTGAGTTCTCCCTTCTCCTCGGATCCACCAATGCCACACTCCATTGAGCTCTTCTCACTTAACAAATTGTTAATAGAAAATGGTCTGCTTGTAAGGATTCGAGCCTAAGTTCTCTTCTACAATTTCTAAGAACTTAAGGTCACTATTAGAAAAATTAGGTTTGGAGCCCAGAGGGTCCCGTTTGCAAAGCCGATTTATCAACGGAGGCAATGGGAAGCCATACTTCAACTTTACCATGAATCATTTCTTCATCCAAACAATTTTGCTAGGAATGGGGCCAAAAAAAGAGATGAAATTGTTCCGAGGTTGCATTGAAAAGACATTGTTGACCATGCGGAGTGAAGATAAAAAGTGTCTAATCAAAATTTTAGAGATTTTTATATTAAATCTTCTACACAAAACTATGAAACTCATAATTAACGAACTGTATTTGAGTGGAGGTGAGATGGAGTGGAGTTGAGATGGCTGTGCTCCAACAAAAATCAAAAAATCTACGAAGCTGGGATCCAATGGAAGCCTAAGCTCAGCTTCGAGGTGTGCAACTGGAATTGGAATCGAATGGAATTGGAATCGAAATAGTGGACATGGATTCAATCTCCTCCTCAATTTAAGTCTTGTACTTTGACCGTTCAATGTTGTATCTCAATCGAAGTGCACTCAGTTCAGCTTGGGTCAACTTATTCTTTGAAAGTGCAAAAATTCCACAAGGCTTAGGCTTCGATTTACGACCTCTACTTAGGGGCTCCAACCTACTTGGACTTCATCAAGGTCCTCTCAGAATCTACTCCGAGGGCGACAGCAGACAGAGGAATCACCTCATTGGGTTGTGCAGAAGGACCCTCAGTTCACTCCGCACTGGTGAATTATAACCCCTCTCGAACTTGGAGTTCTGTGGCCTAGCCTCTTTGACTTCGACATCCATCCTTACGGACTCTACTTCCCCTATATCAAACTTCTCTTGAGCGGGGTACTCATTAACAGAGTGGTTAGATGTCATGCTTAAGTTTGAAATTTCAATAACGGAATGGTCATTTAAGATGGAATTATTGATGGGAGGAAAAATTTTGAAAAACCAAAAAGATTGAAGATACTCATGGATCCAATCATCCTTGAAGCAGCCAATCATTTGTGACTTTAGAGGTCGAACTGGGTCTGCACCTAACCTTGACCTCGCATAATCTCCCTCAACGTTTCCAGTCTGCCTAATTCGACTCTGCATATCTCTACAAAGTCTCCAACCATCCGAATGAAGTTCATACAAAGCCAAATTTGGAAGACTTAAAGCCCTGCAACCTTTTTGGTTAATCGTTTCATACCCATGACTCCTATTCACAAAAGCCCTGTACATAAGGTACCCAAACACAACAAAAACTGCAGAAATGAAAGTATGGAAGAACCGACGAAAAAATCCCTCAAAAGTTTGGAAAAATTGGAGCAAATGAAAAACAAAAACCATTATCTTTGATTTTGCGAGTAGGCGAAGGTCTTGAACAGAAGAATTTCAAAAAACCGAAAGAACAAAATGCAGAAATCACTTTGAAGGGAAAAAGAAGCATTTCGAACGCTAAAGAGCAAAAGAAGAAAATGTGAAGAGGAAGAAGAAAATGAAAAAGAAAAAGAAGAATTATAAATGAGGTGTATTGAAGAGAAAGAGAAAAAAGGAAAAATAATAATAAAATAAAAATTTATTAATGATGGCGATAATGAAAGAGAGAAAAATAATGATTATCTCTCAATATCGAGAGGGAGAGAGAAAACTGACAGCTATAATTAATGGCTCTGTGATTAACTCGAAAAGATGCACATTTTTCAAATGAAATTAAAAGGTTATGTGGTAGAAGTGTCTTTTCATGAGCACATTTTCCACATTAGTCGAGGCGAACTCCTATTGGCTAATGTGAAGGGCCATTGAACGAGCAATGAAGTGCAAGAATTACAAATTGACAAGTCTTAGACTTCGACTCCGGAACTCAAAGCGGAGTCCTACACATTAATTCCAATAATCCAAGAAGAATGATTGGGCTTGACGAACTCAGAGACTGACTTCGATAGAGGCTGACTTTGGCTATGTACTTCAATTGTTGAAGCACTAAAGTAAGCAGTACACTGATGACCATAATGTGAGTCAATAAATTATTAATGAGATATTAAACTCATTTTAATAATTAATTGGAGTCCATTGGTGGTTAGATATGTGTAAGCCATGCCTAAATTGATGAGACGTAGGGGACAGATGGAATGTTAGGAAAGTAGCATAAAACTCAACTGATATCCCATTTCCTTTATATAAACATACTGAAAAGCTATACAGGTGGCTATCTAATCTTTTACAGGCAAAATATATTGTCTAGGAAACCCTAGCACTTGCAAAACTTCCATATGTGCAAGTTTTTGATATTTTCCTTCTGAAAAAAAGATAATTTGGACTAACTTAATTATTGGAGGGTTCATCGGAGATGCCCCTCTTCGTTGAACTTTTTTGCAGGTCTAAATGCTTGGAGATATGTTGCATGTAGATTTCCTAGGCGTATTATCATCTTCTTAGTGATAATTCTTTTATTTAACTACCCCTGATCTTTTGTAACATCAAAGTCTTTCCTGCAGCAACTATATATTGAAGGATTTTCATTTATGCCCCTTCACCTTAGGTTTGAACTTTAGACTCTGAACTGTATAGTGAATGATGAGATGTTACATTGAACAGCTTGCCAGTTATCTGGGTCTACATTTATATATTCTGATATTTGTAAAATTCATGTGTAATTTATTTGCATATTGGCGAAAGTCATTTCCTTTTAAGATTCAAGTAATCATGAACTACTGGCAGAAAGCAAAATGAGGCCGAAGAGGCTACAGATTAGAATCCCTGGAACTACGCATTTTAATGCTTGGAAGCAAACTTTCTCCTTAAAGACATTCTCAGTTTTTGGTCAAATTCTGCATCGAATTTTCCCATCTAGATTAGTGTCAAATACATTAAACATGTCGAATAAATGATTGCATATTCAGAAGAATTGGCTCTGTTTATAATCATCTTGTCCATTTTCTGTTTTTGTTTTACTGCTATTACTATATGTTCATTCTTGCAATCTTTTCCCCTGAATTGTTCTCGATGTTTCAAGGACTTGGAACATGGGATTTTGTTATCAAAGTCTACAACCTCTTTGCATTGGTTTCAAATCTGATTAATTTTTCAAGTGAGGTTAGCTTGCATAACTAAATGATGTGCAGTCTGCTTGGTTGCTTGTGAACTTTACAATATTTCAAATACATGTTAACGTCTTAGGTTAGCCTGTCAAAAGTTAACCATGCTGATTGGGTGGACAGTGCAGGAGGAATTGGAATCACTGCTGAATGACTCTGGTCATCTACAGGCACTTGCCTTTCTATATTCCAGTAAAGGAATGAGCTCTAAAGCTCTTTCAATCTGGCGTTTATTAGCAAGAAATTATGCTGCTGGCTTCTCAAAATCCCCTGCTGGAAGAAATGGTTTACAAGATGCATCAATTGTTACCTGCAGTTGGGAGACAGCTGTAAAAGAGGCTTCAAAGATACTTGAAGAATCATCAGATCAAAATTTAGTGTTACAGCATCTAGGATGGGTATGTGGGGCTTCTTTTGCTTGTTTATATAGTATGCTTGATGTTTCTATTTGCTTATAGTTTCGTTTTCCTACCAGATTGCAGAGATCAACCAGGCACTTGCTGTTCAAATATTGATATCTGAAAAAAGAAGCATAGCATTTTCACCAGGTAGGCCCAGGTCATAACAATTGAGTAGATGTGTGAAAATACTTCTTCGTATAATGTCATTTATATGAAGAGACTGGACACTTAGCTACTTTCCTTATGTATCTGTTATTCGATTCACTGCTTGCTCTTAATCATAATGAAGGAAAAAAATTAACTGAAGTGGAAAAAAAGTTGAAGTTTTAATGTGTTGAGCACATGGTTTCTGGCTTCTTTTATGATTTCTTTTTCAAATTCTTTCTTATTAGTGTTTTAAAACTGGAGGAATGAATTAATCCTTTACAATAGAGAGCTGCCATGAAAAGGATATAAATTGACTAAAGTATATATAAAATGGTATGAGCTCTCTTCATTGAAACCTTGCTGTTTAAGGTCTTCTGTGATCTTGAAAGAAGCATGCTTCACGGTGCTGTCTTTCTGTCAAATGTTTCCTAAATTGATTCATTTAATCTTTTTTAAATTTCTCTCTTCCTTTTTCCTGGTGTCATCTTTAGTTTTATGTCCATTTTTGTTGGATATGCTTCTGATGTTACATTTTAATTGCAGATGAAGTAATATCAGCAATTGATCCCAAGAAGGTAGAAATTCTTCAAAGGTATGTAACTTCTATTTGTGGAGATTTCTTGTTCTGTAGCCAAGTATGCTTTCCTAAAGAATTCTGAAAATTCTACTTGCAACCTTCTTGTTCAGTTCAATTTGTATTTGATAGGTGATTATTCTAGCCAACAATATGGAGATGCTATATTTGAACCTTTTTAACTGTAGCATTCTTTTGAGCATAGGCTGGCTGACTGCTGGTTGCAATAATTTTTGTAGATTTATAATTTGACTGTCGTCTGCCAGTATTTTTCTCCCACGGAAAGAAAATGTGAATATCTTTTCTGGAGTAGTTTCTTTTGCACAGGATCTGGGACCAATATTTTTTCTTTTCTTATTTATTTATTTATTATTATTATTTTTTTTCCAGAAAAAGGAAATCATGCATTCGTTGTGTTTTTTTCCCTTTTGTTTGATTGACTTCTGACTCTTACAACTTTCTATATGCTGATGTTTTTGTTTCTATTTTTTCAGTTCACTATTTTATGGAAAGGAATTTCACTAATTTATTTCTGCATATTGTCACGTGTTTTCTCTGAGGTTCCTTTTGGGTTCATGTCCTAGAATGCTAATTGTTGGACTTGTATAAAACAAGGCTCTCACACATTCTCACATATTCTATCCGATCACTAGATATTTCTGGATCATGAAGGAATAAAAGAACAGTTGTCTACATCTAAAGGTCTTTGAAGGATAAAGTTCCCATGAGATTTGCTAATACTATCACAATCTTTTATCCTTAAATACATGATGACTCTTCATATCTCCATACCCCTTGTGTATCTGAAGTAAAAAGGGAATACATTATATATCTGGTGAGCTCTTCAGATTCAAATTGCACAGGTCATCTGTTGTTGCTGCTGATATTGGCTTTGCTTTTAGAATTTTCGGTGTGCTTGAAATGGCGGTAGGTGTCGTTACTGTAGTTTTGTTAGTATCAGTATTTTGGAAGGTTTCTTACATTGTAAAACATTGATTTAATATTTGTTTATGGAGAGTTGGTTGGTGCTTGATTAATAAAGTGGGGTTATTGTTTTCTGTATCTTTAGGTGTGTACTTGAATTAGATGTAACCTCACTTTAGTGGGAATCCTAGTTTTTCTCCTTTTCAGCAAGTTATTGTCCACAGCCATAGTCTACCCCTCTTGACCCCAACAATCTGATTGCCCTTGTCTTGGCTAATCCTCAACCTTTAGCCTCTTTTGACTATCAATCTTGGTCTTCAAAGATGTCCAATTTTTTTCCTCTGCCACTAGTTATTCCTTTACCATTCATTATTCCAATCCACTTTCAACAAATACAAAAGTAGAGATATTTACTGTTAATGTATTGCACAGAAAGGGGAAAACAATGCAGTTTTAGTGTTTACTGAAGACTGGGGCATGAAGGTGCTATTCGAAGTCCAACTTTGAGAACAGTGTTTGTAATGTGATACAGAAGAAAGGAAGTGTATCTTTTTTGTTCTTACAACAACCATGATTTAGTTTCTGTTCTGAACCAATATGAGAGTGAAATACTAGCAGATGGAAAGGTCGCTAATATTGAATGGTCCGTAGAAATATTAAATGTTCTATAGTCTGGAACTAGCTTTGTTCATTATGTCTGCTTTGTAAGTTAACATTAAACCATAGTAATGTCAAACTCATTTGCTAGAAAGAACCCGAGAGATGAGTAACTGGTTGGAACTAATAAGGTATTTATGAGAGTAGTGAAAAGGAGTTTGAAATATATTTACCATCTAAGGCACTGTTTCTGTGATACTTCAGATGATACTGGGACATGTTTCCTTGGATAATTAAATTAGCTGAAATATTACACTGTTTGGGCAGAGAGTAACATTTCTCATGGAAGGTGGAAGGAAGAGAGATTAAAGATGTTGGGAAATTCTTTATTACTTTCCTAGGAAAAAAGGCCTGGAAGTGTCCCAATGGAAGAGATACACTGTTGAAGAAAGTTTTATATATATGGACAACATGGTGATGGTTGTAATTTCCTGAAATTTTGTCCTTAAGGCAAGGAGTAGACTGGAATATTCAATGTTTTCCCCAAACCAACTATATGAAAGATTGTATTCAACTATATAAGATGGGGTTGGGATGCTGTTCATAAGTAAGGATCTTCTTCCTTTTGGTAAATTCTTCCAGATATTCAGCTGTGAAGAGAAGTTGAGGAGGTTCTGAACAGCAGTTGGTGTTCTCAAGGTCCTTTTAGTTGGTTTACTATCTATGGATGGAGAAGGAATGGAATTGTGTAAAGAGGGTGCTTTCTGTGCAAGGAAGCCAGAGAATTGTGGGCCTCAAGTCTGTGGTGTATAAAGTTGCATTTGGTTGCTGAGTTGTTTTCCTAAATTTATTTGATTGTCATTGGAGTTGTCCACTGCTCAGAGCACTTATAAACTGCTTGGAAGTTGTAGCAGTTAGGAGATTTCATTTGGCAACTCATACTAGTATTATTTACTGTTAAATTTCCACCTCATCTAAAAACTTAAGTTGATAGTAAGGGTTAAATTTATACACTTATCTCACCGCTTGGATGTGCGTTGAACACAAATTCTCAATAACATGCCCAACACGTAGATAATACCAATAATTTGGGTGGAGCCCAGACTTGAACACGAGACCGTTCGCTCTAATACCATGTTAAATTTCCATTTTATACACTTAACATTTAAAAATTTTTTCTTTTTCTTTTTGGTTTTGGTTGGTTAGGGATTGTGTGTGCATACTCACTTGAGAGAGTTGAAGCGGTTTTCGTGGGAAAGAGGCCATTTCTAGATTATCAAATATTAGCTAAGAAAAACATCTCTTTCATAGGATTTGCCTGAAAGTTATTATTTTCTTACCCTATCACACATCCTGATGGTTAACCTTTTTGCTCCTTTCAGGTACGAAGTACTCACTTAAGTAATGTAACCATTAATCTTAGATTCTATTATTAGGAAGAACCTTTGCTCTGCCTATAATATACAGTAGTACCATCTGAAGATGAAACAATGAGGTACTATATAACGATTCTACTTTATTTGTTTTTTGGAAAAAGAAAATAAAAAAAGTCAAATTTTAATAACAAAAAACTATGGGAAATTGTATGCAATCTCTACTATTGATGAATTATCATGACTTCAAAGTTGAGATTAGATTCAATTGGTTCCTAAGTTGAGCACTGGAATGTGTCTTCATATCCTGTGTTAATGCTAACATTTTATTGTGCAGATATCTCCAATGGTTGATTGAGGATCAAGATTCAGATGATACTCAGTTCCATACAATGTATGCACTCTTGCTTGCAAAGTCTGCACTTCAATCCTCTGAAGTGGAACATGAATCTCAGAGTTCTGAAACTGATGCTCCAAAGGGGACAGATATTTCTCACTCCAATAGGGACTCATTGTTTGAAAACCCAATCAGAGAAAGATTGCAAATCTTTTTGCAGTCTTCTGATCTCTATGATCCTGAAGATATCCTTGACTTGATTGAAGATTCTGAATTATGGCTGGAAAAGGTTCTTTAAAGTTTGTTTTCATGGACTTCGCAATTTTGTTGATATCTCACATGTATAGTATATTCTCTAGAAAGCTTTAAATTAGTTTTCTTGTTCACGTTGAAATGGAAAATCAAGGATGAGTTTGATATTGACTTCATTCTCAATGTCCTTTTGAGTTAACAATTGTATTCATGCTTTCTTTGGCAGGCCATCCTTTACCGGAAGCTTGGTCAAGAAACCTTAGTGCTTCAAATATTGGCCCTGTAAGTTATTAACATCTCTACATGTTAATAAAAAGGGAAGAAAGAAAAGAAAAGAGAAGATAAGAAAAAGAAAAGAATAAAGTTGTACTTGGACAGTAATCTAAGAACAAGATTCATATTTGACAGGAAATTAAAATATGTACATTTCTGAATTTGAATATTTGAATTTCAATTTCTCTAGTTGAACATTAAAAGTATAATTAACCTACTTGAAATTTACTTTTTAAATCAGGTCAAATCTTTTAAAAATAGTTTTTCTGTGGTCTTAGTATTTTAGTGTATATCTTCATTTATTTTTATCCATTCCCACAACCCCACCCCCCGCCCCCCCGCGGAGCATTCATTTGCTCCACGTTATGCCCCAATGTTCCAATTGTACTTTTTAGCCTTTTCATTAATTAATTTTGAGCAGGACATTGAAATAACTTATGAAGACAACTTATTCAAATATGATTTTCCCCAAAGCAATTATCTTATGAAATCATGTGTATTCTCCTTGATTGTCCATCTGATCATAGACATGTTAATTTGCATGTGCCTCTAATGTTTGCTAGATATTCATATGCTTGTTTCTGTTTAACATTCTATGAAGGTACTTCTTGATATTTATTCTTCTCAAAATTGTTAAGCTGATAAAGGACTCACTTGTTTGTCGGTATAAATGATGTGCAGGGTCTTCAAAGGCCACGTGCATATTTTTTGTATTATGAGTTGTTTCTAAAATGTATTTCTTGAAATTAACTATGCAGTGTCTGTGAGGTAAACATCTCTTGTTTGCATTGGGATTGAGGTTAAAATGGCTCTGTAATGATTTAAGTTATTCGAGGAAGGACATGCTTATTGCAGTACCTTGGGTTCAAATTAATTAATTAATTTTTTTGGAGGTGGGTAGTCTAAATGAGGGAATTTGAATACTTGAGTTATTTTTGAAGACTTTGCTATTTTCTTTATATTTTGATACCCCAGAAACCACGTTAAAAACTGCTACAAATGTGACAAGATGGATTAGAAAAGGCCTAGGCATCTATGTTGACATGTGATATCCATTTTGGTATGGTAAGAACGATTGTCAAGTCATTAACTGTTGTTATTGCTAGCCCCATTGTTGCATATTGGGCCCTTGAGTCTGGAGTATGACAATTAATGTCAAAATGGGTAACCAGCTAAACGGGTGGGAGATAAGGATTTTGTTTGTTCATAGAAGGGAAGGGGAAAAAAGATACATGTGTACTTCCATTTTGTGTGGTTGGTGTGGAAGGGAACTAAATGAGGAATCTTTCCAATGGAAAAGAAAATCTGATGTGGGGGGAGCGAGAAGGGGAAATCTTTTGATTTGCACGACTTTCTCTTTTACTCGACCAAATGACATAAATCAATTCAATACCTCCATTTTTACTTTTTCTTCATATGTACTCCTGGTCCAATCAAGTAAGGGCCACCGTGGTGCTACCACTTGTGGTTGGTCCTGAATTTTTGGCTAATGAATTTAGTTCCTTGCGACAGGTGTAGAATCTTAAAGTTGGGGTGAATGTGAACCTTATAGTTCCACGTTAGAAATGGGTGAGAATATGATATGATTTATTAGTATGGACCTAGGTACCATTGCTAACTTTAAATATCCAATATGGATTATTGTCCTATTGATCTTGGGTGTGACAAAATTATAAGGAATGTCAAACAAGATTAGTACTTTCATGGTTAATATTAGTAGCTTTGAGTTTTGGGAGAGATAAATGCACCCATTTAGTTAGTGTACCATAATTGGGAGAAAGAGTCCCTTTTATGTTTTGACTCTTCCTTTTATCATCTGGCCTCTCTCCTCTCTTTGATGGACAAGAGCAAGATTGGTTCTAGGAGTTTTATAGTCACAAGAGGAACAACAATATAACGTGTGAAATTGCTACTCCGGTGCTTATAGTTCTGCCCATAATGTGATTAGTACTATTGTTGTTCATGGTTTTAGTTTTTTTTTTTTTTCTTGTTTAACACGATGAAACCATTTTGTTGGAGATGAACAATGGTTGACTGCTTAAATAATTCAGTTACGGTACTCCACTTTCTCTATGTTATTGCCAGTAACACAAGTGGTCTTCTACGTTAGAGTAGAGTTATTTGGTAATCAGTCTTCACGAAGCTTTCTTGAATCTGTTATCATAAATGGGGCCAAGTTGAAATGTATGCTTGAAGAAACAATTCCTCATGTTCTGTTATGTTAAGAATTGTCTTGTTGGTCAAAAGAGTTGTTTTTAGACATTTAGGTCTAAAGTTTGAGTTTGAATTACATCCTTGCCCCAAAAAGGAAATAAAAGAAGATCTTGTCTTAACGAATTAGTTTTCGGGAATTACTATCTGCCAGTCTCAAGCTGATGCTCCTTTCCACTGTATTCATCAATAAATTTTAGATTAGTTTCAGGTCCAAGAGCCTGTGCTTTCTTCTTTTATTTTTGGGGTGAGGGTAGGGAGTTTTTTTTTTTGTTTTTTTGGATGATTGTGTGGATTCAGACCTTTAGTTTTTAATATGAGCATGAGGTTGCAGACTGGTGACATAAAAAGACTTCACATGTTCAACTACTAAAGATGAAGCAATCATTCAAGTTAACATCCTTAATCTGTGATTGAAAATGAAATTTCTAGGTGAAAAATTCATTATTTATGCAGGATATTCACATTTATAAATTTTGCAATTTGTTGTCAATGCAGGAAATTAGAAGACTGTGAAGCTGCTGAAGAATATTGTGCTGAGATTGGCAGAACAGATGCTTATATGCAGTGTGTCTTCTTTCTGAGTTAGGAAGGTCTTTTTTGGTTTTAGTAGAATCTACTTTTATAATGTGGCTTTTTTACCTCAGATTGCTCGAGATGTATCTAGACCCAAAGGATGGCAAAGAACCCATGTTCAAAGCTGCAGTTCGCCTTCTCCATAATCATGGAGAAGCACTTGATCCTTTGCAAGTCCTTGAGGTACAAGTCCTCTTTTATATGGTTATATGAAAATTATATTCAAACATACTTTTGATCTTCGATACTCCCTCCGTTCTAGAATTTTTTCAACTATTTCTACTTCTCTTGTATCAGAGATCTTTTCAATCTTCTAAATCGATAAGACATTTATTGTTATTTTTCTCATACTATCCTTATTTAATCTATTGTCTCATATATTTTTAATAAATCATTAAATATTTTTTAAGGATATACTAGTCATTCTATATTATATTTTATAGATTTCAACAATTTCTTAATTCACGTGCAAGACATGATTTTCAGGAAACTGTGGGAGTACTTGATAATTTGTTAGTTGTTCCTTTGTGTGTTCTGTAGCAGACCTTGAATTGAGGAGTTGAGATACATAAATTATTTTGACTTCGTAATTATATATCCTCGAGGATTTGGATAGATTTATATAATAATTCTCTGAATGAATGTAGGAGCTAGGCTTTGTCAGTAAGCCTGCAATTAGAGCTAACTTGGGCCCTATTTCAAATGAAGGTAATGAACAAGGGCTTAGCCAGCTAAGCATACTGCAATTGAACATGATTTGGTTGAAACTTGGTTGTTTATTTTGAAGCATTGCTCTAATAAAGAAGTTTTTGAAATTGATAATAAGAAATACTCCCTTTGTAAATGATTGTCCACCACATTTCTATTATAGAATTTTAAAATGTGAAGGACCAATTTTCTGAAATAAATGTTAAAGTCTCCTATCAATCATCCACTTTGCATGAATCCCATCAATACATGGGACCCACTACTACTGACCATTTTAATTTATTAGTTCAAATGGTATGGTGGTATATAAATCTTTTTGTATTTCATAGGATGATCTTGTACGTTTTAGAAGCTTTTTTGAATTAGTCATTTATATTTTTACGAACAAATCATGTGTAGCATATTTTTGTAAGATTTAGTTTATTTTCATACTAATTAGCTTAGTAATATAAACTTACTAGTTCACTGAGTATGTTTCGTACATGGGCTTGTCATAGTTATGCTGTTGCAATTTCAGCTAGATGCAACTTACATTTTTGTGCTACCTTAGAAAGCAAAAATATGAAAAAAATGTCTCTGAATCTTTCCTAATTATCTAAATGTTTGAAAGTATGAATCACGGTGATGTACCATGTAGGAAACTCTAGTACCTGTATATTGCAAACTCTTACATATGTTGATATTTTTATAATGAAGTAATAAATAAACACATTCTTTATGCTTCTTCCTTAATACACTAGTGTTAGACCCCTTTCTAGAACGTAGACTTATAAGATAGCATGATATACAGCAATATCTTTGTTTTAAACGATAAGCATGTTTACCAGCCATTATATATAAATTATGTATCTTATGTTAACTTACCTATTAAAGAAATTTGATTAATACACTGAAATGCTTGCTCATACACTAAGTCTTTGGTATTTGTTCATTTTTGGATTGAGAAAATGCTAACATTGGTTAGGAAGGGAAGTTGGGGCTTGGAAGTGGAAGATAGCTATCTTGTTTTGGTTTGATTTTGGTTTGGTGGAGTCATCTCTTTGGTTAACTGAGGTCATCTTCAACCCTTGTCATTTGACAAGTAGAGATGCAAAATCGAGAGTTTAATTTGTTTAACTTTTTATAATAATGATACGCCATTCTAGATTATGATTTTGCTTCTGTGTTGTTCCCTGATGACGCTTTCCTTTATAGTATTGGCAATCAAGCCCTTTCCATGGCTTTCTATAAAAGATATTGATTTATGATCTTCCAAGAATTCATTGACTCCACGATAATCACAGGAGAACAAAAAACAACAGTGGACATAATGAATCGGATATATGTGCTTAACTTCTCTACCTTTGACTCATCCAAAAAATAGAAAAACTATACATTACATTAGCGTGTGTGTTCGGTTGAAAGCAGAAAAATGTCACTGAAAGGCCAATCATCAGTGAAAGAAATAAGTTTCCCTTCATCAAGTAAACTGTAACTTCCATGTGCATTGGTGATAAATATAAATAAATTCTTTTAACTTTATGAATTTCGAATCTTCCCATGCCAATTCAACGAATTCTTCATTCTCTGGAGGGATGCCTAACTGAATTCGAACTTACTTCTCATGATATTCTTCTGTATATGTTAAAAATAGACAAGGCTCCTTATTGCACCAATTCTCTGAGAACTGAACATTCAACACAAGATGAAAGATACTCTATGTTGGCAATCAGCTAGTGGAGAATATGAAATGCATCAATCTGAAAGCTCTCAATCGTGTGCAAGAGGATAAGAGAAACAGAGATACTCTGTGGAAAATGTTCAATCATGTTTGATCGTGCAATTTCTGACAGTGAATTTTCTTTTGCAGAGGTTCTCCCCTGATATGCCGCTCCAGCTTGCATCAGATACTATACTAAGAATGCTGAGAGCACGACATCATCATCATCGGCAAGGGCAAGTATGTTTTTATGTTTACTTTATGAGAGGAAAACTGCCTCTCTCCGATGATTTGTTGTTATTCCCCATTCTGTTTTCAAAACAAACACAAAACCCGTGCACTGTTTTGGAAAAGTACCTTTACGCATTTTGGTTTATCACGTCGACTGTTATAATTACTTTGCTTTTCGTGGAAGCAACTGGAGGATTGTAAATCAATTTCTTGCAGTTGCATACTAGTCCCGCCTCGTCTTAGTGGGGCTTTAATCATTTCCTTATCCTTTTTATTGTTTATTTTCTATTTTTCTGGTTTTTTAAATGTTACAGAGAAGTCGTTGGCTTAACCTTCTACATGATCTTTGGCTTATATTTCAGTAATAGTACATTGCAAAATCTGTTTAAATTGACCTTTTTCGACTTGGTATTTGATTGTATCCCTATTTCTTTTGTTAACCCTCTTATCTTATCAATTTCTCTTGATGGTTTATTTTGACGCATGCAAATTTATTTCCTATGACTCTGAAAATGAACTCAATGGTTATGTTTGCATAAACATTTTTCATCAATGAAATATTCTAACATGGAATTTCTTCAGATTGTGCACAATCTTTCCCATGCTTTAGCCGTTGATGCAAGTTTAGCAAGGCTGGAGGAAAGGTCACGTCATGTGTTGATTAACGATGAAAGTGTCTGTGACTCATGTCATGCTCGACTTGGTACCAAGCTCTTTGCAATGTACCCTGATGATACCATTGTATGCTACAAAGTATGTGATGATTATCTCACTATTTTATGTTTCTTTACGTTCTATGTTTGTTAGGTTGCATTGAAGAAATCTTTTTCGTCCGTAGTGCACCACTTCTAGTGTTTTTACTCCCAGTTCTTTTACTAGTGTTTGTTCCCTCCTTGTTACTTTGGGTAGATTTGTTTGTTTCCTTGACTTTTCAACTAATACTCATTAATTAAATTTCATAAAAGAAAATTAAAATGTAAAAAAGAATATTTTAGTGTTTTACTCTAAAAGGTACATAATGTTATTATTTTCTTCAATGGTGTAGAACTATGTTCAGGTGATACAAAAAACATATGGAAGGAATGTCTTTCAATACTATTTTGTTCAATCTGTCAGATGTGACCTTGTATTGGCATTAGCAGCCCATTTTCCATCTACTCCTATAAATATCAGTTGGTACGTGCAAGAAAAAAAAAAAAAAAAAACTAGAGATACCTATAATTGTGGGTACTCCAGGGAGTGTTCACACTCGGAGTTAGTGACAATGGATATTTGGGTAGGTGGTACTCGATTGTAGACAACTTTGTGTGGAGTTCGATTTTTCACTCAAATTTACATGGAATGCAACTAATTTCTTTTTTCTTTCTCTCAAGACTCACACCAAAAGGAACTACAGTCACAAGTTATGATTATGATTATGATTAGTGTACAATTGAACTATTGGTAAATTAATTTGCTGAAATTGGAAATCTTTTGGGACTGAGAAATGATAAAAAATGCTGGCAAGACATAGAACCTGTATTTTGAATTGTTGATTTATGGAAATTGTGTATCAGTTTTTGGCAACAGAAGAACTGGAGGATCTTTGGACAGCAGTGTTAAATCTGCTGATGTTGTGGAGTTGATATTATGGTTTATTAGGAATGCTCTACTTTTGTGGGGTGGTAGTCCCTGTACTTATTCCCAAAAGATGTTATATGGTAGTTTAGCCATTGGCTGTCGATTTTTATACTGTGCATTTCATATAATATTCTTTTCTGTATTTCTTTTTTTTTTCCCCTTTTAAGGTAATAACCCTTCTCTTCTTTAGTAGTTCTTAAATTTTATTTATTTATAATTTTGAGCTAAAACTAACAATCAAGAAGTACCTTATCTTTTTGTACAGTGTTATCGCCGTCAAGGTGAATCTACCTCAATTACTGGGCGCAATTTCAAGTATGATGCTCTGGTGAAACCAGGATGGCTGGTCACAAGGTGACAATTCACAGAACTTAGGGGCATATTGACATTCATGACTTAGCCGGTGGCATCATCAAACTGATCAACAGTTTAAGAGGTGCTTGGCGAGGGCTGCTGCTGTGTTCTATATTAATTCGGGTAAACTTTCTCAGTCCAATTGGTAGACGACATGAATCATGATCTCTTTTAGATCTTTCTTGAATATCTTCACTTCCATACATGGTCGGAGACTTAATAGGAAGGAAGAAAACACATCTCTTTTAGTTTACTGGTTGCATTATCTGGAACAGCATGCCTAGTTTATTTAACAGTATTCAAAATCTGCCCAACTCCGAAAGGAAAATGATGACCACTGGGGGGATCATTGAACAATCGGTGCTCTCAGTCTGAACCTGTACACAAGAGTCTAGAAAGGTTGTACATTCCTCAGATAATGTTTGTGCACATTCAAATATGTCTGATCTTGTAATGTAATTTTGTGTATCTTGTAAATTTTGAAAACCCAGACATTTTTCAGATAATGAGGGATCTTTTGGGTGCTCAACCCAAGTTAACAGTGAAGTTGTATGCAATTTCTTTGCTTTCTTTTCCTACTTCAGTTAATCCTTTTTCTTTTAATGTTTTTATCCCCCTCCCCTCTTTTGTTAAGCATCTTTGGACCAAAATTATTTAGTTATGCATTTTTTTTTTTTTTTTGTTAAAAAGATCATATTCTTTAATAAAGAATAATTAATAAAAATTAATGGTAAATCATTAATTGAATGAGTATTGGGAAAATTTTAAAAGATGACAACTAAAAGGAAAACAAAAAGAGAGGAGGATTTTCTTATATCCTTGTAATATTGGATCTTTTTTTTCTTTTTTAAATTTCTACGTTTCATATTCGAACTCGTAGTATCTCTCATTTAATTTTTCTATTTAGATATATTTTTATTAAGTTTTTTTATTTATTATTTTTTAATAATAAGATTCTTTTTAAAGTTGAATTTATAGTGTTAAAGGGATTAAAATCTTTTGCCATGAAATCGGATGGAAAATCTTATTATTTAATTCTTATAAATTTTATTCAAGTTAGTCAGCAAATTGGCAAATTTAGTCCCCAAATAATTTAGAGAATGTGCTTTTTTTCTTTACACATTTTAGATTTTCAAATTATTATTTTCCTTATAAATTAGGCATTTTCTCTACTTTTGGACGGTTAATCCTAAGTCAATGCCTTTATTTATTTATTTATTTTTAAATTCTAGTCCTTCAATTTTAGTTTGGCGGAGTAACTTGCACCCAATCTTTTTGGATGGTGGTAATATTCTAATCACTAAACCATCTAAAACCTTATATTTATTTTAATATATTTTATATTATATAGTAATGTGAACTCTTAAACCTAAAACTCAAAACTCTAAACCCTAAACCTTAATCCTTAATCCCTAAACATGAACTCTAAACCCTAAACCCTAAATCTTAAACCCTAAACTTAAACCCGAAATCCTAAATCCTAATCCTTAAACCCTGAGACCTTATATTTATTTTAATATATTTTATATTGTATAGTAATATGAACTCCTAAATCCAAAACCCTAAACACTAAAACCTAAACTCTAAACTCCACACACTAAACTCAAAACCTTAAACCCTAAACACTAAACCCTAAACCCTAAACCCTAAACCTTAATCTCTAAACCCTAAACCTTAAACCTTAATCCCTAAATACTAAACCCTAAACACTAAACCTTAAACCCGAAACCCTAAACCTTAATTTCTAAACCTTAAACCTTAATCCCTAAACACTAA
>JAXGGT010000001.1:15606923-15617963 GCA_035583425.1 Marsdenia floribunda
TTGTCCTAAATAAATCATTTTTTTCAAATATAATGATAATCCAAACACACCCTTGGTTTTAGCAGTGAAAACCAAAGCATTGGCCTTGGATGACCAAGATGTTAATAATAAGAACAAACTGTACATTACGTGAGACTTGATTTAAAACCACACACAAAATCCCCTTCCTCCCCCATTTGCCCAGTTTTACATATGCCCCCTTTACTGCTTTAAAATTTATCACGGAACTAAATAATCATTTTTGCAAATCAAAATAAATGAACAGACAGCAGATTCTAGAAGAGTAGGAAAGACAATAAGGGAGGGAGTGGGGAAGATGATATGAACCATGAAGGGAGCTAAAACATAAATATCAAGGATGTCATCACATCTGCTCAAACAAAGCACATAAAACACACTTATCTTATTGAACTATTTTCTTTTTCCAAAGGATTTATTTTGAAAGGGTAATATTATTATTGTTATTATTATTATTTTTTTCCAATTTAATTTATTGTATTTGTTTTTAGTAGAATTTTCATAACTTTAGTATGTTTAACTCATATAATGCCTGGGCCAATTAGTGTGAAAATAAAGCAATTTCAAAGTTCATTGTAGAAATTTCTATCCTTCTTTTTAGGTCAATCATGGCCTTTCAAAAAATTTTGCCATTGTTATGAAAAGGCACCAGAGTTCACTTTCTAGATGATTCCAGGAAAAAATAAGACCAATTAACTCATAAGCTGCATGGTTCACAGGTCGATACCTCCTCTGGAGCATGCTGGTGCTTCAAGCATGAGAAACTCTAAGCTGCAGTAAGTTTTAAGCGTGGGACAATATTCATTGATTGAAGTTCCTACAAGGGAAACGAGTCACCAACTTTTGAATCAGAAACTCATACACTATGCTACTACAGCAAATGTACAAAATGAATTAAAATGGGAAGGAATATTTAAGTGTAAAATAATCTAAGCGTATTATGGACAATAAGAGTTATTGCTGTACCCAAAAAAATACCAGTCATTTACTATAAATGAAAAGAATTTGTATAAATATAAAAAAGCAAACCATACCACACAATCAAATAGAGAAAAAAGTCATTTTCCCAAACTTAAGTCTACAATAATGACAGTATGCCTTCCGAAGCCAGAAACTAGTGATGTTTGGATTAAAAATGTGGAGGCACTATTTGTGATACTGCCAGATCTATAGCATCATTGATTTAAATTTAAAATGATCCTGAAACTGTCTGGGAAAGTGCAATTACCCTTTAAACAGGAGAATTTGGGCAAACAGTTCAGCAGCTCCTTGCACTTCAAATATTTCTTAAAATTTTTCGACCATTTTTGTCATTACTTAGCCTCAGCGCTCATTTACACAGTTATCTTCAACTAAATTGAGCAAATGCATCCTACATCTCCAATTTTGAAGGTAATAGAATAGAAAGCTTGGGCTCAACATTCAACAGTTTACTCCTACTCTCCATGATTCCTTATTCTTTCAACCTCAATACAAACCTAACAAGCTTGATATACTTATCATAGCATCTAAAACTGAGCCAAAGATATATGGCAGAACAACTAGAGAGAAGTAAATAAATTATGTTCTTGTCACACCACATGCAGAAAGTAGTATGTTCACTCGTCTAGTGCACACAACACCATTAAAGAATTTAGCAGCTCAAAAATGTATGGGAAATTGATCTCTTTCCATATATTTTATACCTGGATCAAGAGCTTGCATGCATATGGTAGTTTCATGGTAGATATATTGTCTCCATTTTTACATGTTGAACAAACGCCTTTCTTCAGCTTATAGTTGTAATATCCTAATAGACCACATTTCCTGCAGACCTGTGATTGGAACATAATCCCAATAAGCTCAATCTTTCACAGATGATTGAATACCAAGAAAGAAAAGATTCTTGTCATGGTAAAATGAAAGCTTTAGGAAGTCACTCAGGTCCTCACAAATTAAATACATAGAACCAATAGCATTCCATAGGCATATTTGTCATCCATGGATGGAATGATTATGACAGACATGAGGTAAAATGTGTTCTTCAAAAGAAATTTTCTCTAAGGGTTTCCTTATTGTTGCCTATAAGCACAAATTAGAAAATACTTCAGTTCCAAAGTGGCATAACTTACAACCAAATTCTCACAGGAAGAACATTCAGATGCACATTAATAAAGATAGTCTGGATATGATAATGGTTGACGACAATCAACTAAATAAAGCAGAAAGAACACCATAACTTGTTCTGAGTTTCAAGTTTTGCAGTTGTCGGGAAGCAGAAAGTCAAAGTATGAACTAATAAGTCTCTCCAGAACAATTTGTGTGTAAGAAGAAACATGAATTCCTCAAAAAGTTACTCCAATATGTTAAAATAAACAGAAACAAATAGATTGAATCACACTTTGTATTTTTTGTCCCATCTAAAAGAGCAATCCGAAAGGAAAGGAAAGAGAGTCTGAAGCTGGTGGAAACAAAAGAAGGGGAGGGTGTTCTATTCATGTTCAATATATGGTTCTTAATAGAAAATCAACAAAATTCTAGATAATTCAGAAATCCCTAAGCTATAAAAGAAGACAAAGCTAGCAGCCGCTTCAAATAAATGTCAAAGATACAAAACTTCTTATCAACAAATGCTGAAAAACATAACTATATAGTGCTTAACTTACAAAACAAGCCTACACGGAATCTTGTAATTCACAAATAAGACTAAGAAAAAAGAACAGACAGCCGTAGGATTTTGATTTGGAGCACCAGTGCTCCTTTGACTGGAGAAAACTCATTCGCAAGTTTCTTTTTCTTTTGAAAAATGTTCCATAACTTTTGATGCTTTCCACGATTAACATGTAGCCCAATTAAACTATGTCAATTAACTTATTTTTCTCTGAAAGACGAACATTTACAATTCCAACAAGTCCCAATTTGTCCATGAGTAAGTCGAACAAACAATTTAGGTTAGAAACAGAAATGAACTGACCAACCACTACAAAAATATGCTGTATTTGGATTGGGTATCAAGAGAGAAAAAGTAGTTTGAATCTTCTGTGGGAATTTGGATAGGTTTATTTCTCAAATTTGAGCTTCTGAATTTGAATTTTCTATAACATATTATCTAATTAACATATTTAAAAGTTAAATTTTTAAATAAATGTAAAATTTGGTTAAGTTCTGAAGAAAACAAAGTAGGTTTAAAATATAAAACAGGTCCTAACTGAGATTAAATGTCAGAAATTGTCTAATTCAAGGTCTTCATAACTCTGAAGAGTTCAGGGACTCAATCTACTCTTCTCAGACAAGGATCAGAGACAACTAGATGCGCTCTTTAACTCACAATGGTTAGACTAGTAGAGAAACATATACGTGATCAGAACTTCTGTTAAAAAAACCGTAAACTCGTATGTATTTTCAGCAATATTTCTCTTCTGTAAGGATGATTCACAACACCATCACAATCATCAGGGTGAGTTCAAATATCAGTGAAGAACTCAAACAAATCTCCTTGTTTTCCATTAATAATCAAAAAGATTAATTCTGAAAAAGGATTTCCTTCATGACTACCTTCCAAGTATGTCTAGATCATACCCATCTTGATTTAACTTCTGATTGATGACTGCATCACGAGATGAGAAGCTACATGCTTTAGTTTACCTCAACTTTACTCAAACTCGTTGCTAGATGAAGGACCTTTCACTTTAATTCCAAATGATGCTAGCAAAAGAGCAGGAAGAAGGGAAGGGCCTAAATTCTTTGACAAGGCTATTCGTTTTAGAGAGAACAAAAAAAAAATCCTAGACTAGGGAACTAACTGAACAAAACCTAAGGTTCTGAAGAAGCATTAAATGGTTGCTTCATATAAATGTCAAAGGTATAAACTCTTCTTATACTGGCAGAAAATTAGAATTATATAAGCTTAATCCTAGAATTATATCACCTAACAAGGACTACTGTCCCTCCAAAAAAATTAATTAATAAAACTAGATAGCCCTAGGATAAAGGCCCATTATTGAAAAGATATACTCAATCCCATAAGAAGAGTTCATCATAATTATATACAAGAACATGAATGGCATCAATTCATGTATTAAAATACAGGACTGATAAGCAAGAGAACTAACATTTTCCACGAAGTATTTGATTCTACATTTATAAGACAAACCTGAACCTCAAATGGATCACTGGATATCATCAAGCGTTCATATATCAACATACTAGCTCCATAAGCAATTAGACAATCTCGTTCCATTTCTCCTACCCGTAGTCCTAGAGAATTGAACAATTGTAACACAAATCGACAAGTAATAGTGAAAGATAATACAACATATCAGTTGAGGAACTTCGTACCTCCATTTCTACTTCTTCCTTCAGTGGGCTGCCTGGTAATCATTACACGTGGACCAGTACCTCGAGCATGCATTTTATCCAAGACCTAGTAAATCAGAAATAATGCAACATTAAGTAGATTAAACATCGAGATATATAATGCTCAATTTTGTACAATGCCTTACCCTAATGAAACTAATTGTTCAAAAGGACAACTAGATAGTCGAAAGGCAAACATCAAGCTTGTGCACACACAGTGATCCAGGTTAGGTACCATCAAAAGTTATTAGCACGAATTAGTTACATCACATACCCTTTGCTTCCAATAGGTGTTTTCATTTCACTAGGAAAAATATTTTAGGAGCAATTTAAACACATAATATTGCCAACATATACTTATAAGATGAGCTGGCTTTAAGAAGATATCATGGTTCATTAACTCTAAATTAGGAGCATACACAAGAAGAATATTGAACTTTTAATTAGTAAGAACAATAAATTTAGTGGTCGTTCATTTTGGAATATCTCATAAAATGCAGATACTAACTTGAAACAAGAGAGTGAATAGAAAATCCACAAATGAAAGTGAGCTCTATCATAACAAGATGATACCAATATTCCATACAAGTCTATGCTTATATCTAAGTTCTAACTATTGTTCATAATTGCAAGAAGGAAATGAAAAATAGCATATATTCAATATATACATAACATCATTAATGAAATTTCAAGTTCAAATTCCAAGGCAGATATGGTGCACAGCATTTTAGGATCAGCTGAACAACTGATTTGTTTTGTTTTGTCAAACCCCCCCCCCCTCCCTTTTTTTTTTTTTTTGGCAAGCTAAAACCTTCTGATCTAAGTAGTAGACATTAGTTGCTATAGATTAGAAAAGGACTCTCATGTTTATTGTAATAAAAAAGCTGTGGGTGGAAAATGTCACTAATTGGTATGTAAATATGTAGATTGGTAAACAAACTTAAATGATAGTTTCGGGAAATTCAAAACAGGAAGTTAGCAGCATTAACCATAGTTGAGGCATAAAGCAAGAAGAAGTGCATAGGCCATCCGGGCTTCATGTCTGAAGTGCAAAATGAGGCATGCCATGTAGTTTTGCACAACATGACACTTTTTTTGTATATTTGAATATGGTGATATAATTAATTTATGTAAATTTTCCATAAAAATAACATGGATAGTCAGAGGGAAGCACTTTGCATCTAACAAAGGAAAGAAAATGCAGAGATCTCCTGTACAATGGATTCAGCATAACAGGTAAAAAGGAAAGCCGCGAAAGATGACACAGAGAAAATGCAATAGAAATTAAAAAAGCAACCATTAC
This sequence comes from Marsdenia floribunda, assembly GCA_035583425.1. Taxonomy (NCBI): domain Eukaryota; kingdom Viridiplantae; phylum Streptophyta; class Magnoliopsida; order Gentianales; family Apocynaceae; genus Marsdenia; species Marsdenia floribunda. The sequence goes on from JAXGGT010000001.1 coordinate 15,612,580, forward strand.
TAGAAGAAATCCAATCATCAAACAATTATGAAGTTCAGGAATCCTCCAAGGCTTAAACTATGAGCCTCTTTTTTTGTTTGTGTGGCTTAAACTACAGTAAAGGTATAACCATTTGGTCTTACTTAAAGTAAAATTCAGATCATTATTTCCATCACTAGATTTCATTCAAATATTTCCTCTTCATTGATGTCACCAAAAGAAGCTCTTATTTTTCCTTCTCTTCCGTAGAAGTTCCGAAGTAGAACTAGATGCTGCTATTTTGCAGTTTTAAAAGTATAATATATGACAAAAGTAGAGGGCAGGAAGACATGTGATAAAGGGAGGTAAGAGAGAGTGGAAAGGAAGTAAGAATGATAAATGATTTGGATCAGAAGAGAACAGAACAGATGAACAGAGATGAAGAGGAGGAATATGAGGGAGGCTGCTGCCATTCAGGCTTGGAGAAAGGTATCTTGTATGAGGCAGCTGCTGCTAATGAAGATATAAGATAGAGATGTTTCCCAAAAATGTCTTGTTATATTTGCTTATACTTTAGTCACACCGATGAAAGATAGGAAACGGATGAGCCAATCTTCTACAAGCTAAAATGGCATGTCAATTTACTAAACCTATTGTTAAATTACCTCGTGAAAGCTTGAGCTTATAGATAGGGCTTAAATTTATATACTTAACTCATTTATCACGTGTGGACCAACATAAATTTTCAATAAGAAACCCAGCACATGGACATGGGGCAGAATCACAGGACCTCTTGTAAAATTGTCAAATGCTCTAAAAATTTAAGCAACTAAGTTTAATCACTAAACGCACACCCACACCTCCATGTGTGTGCCGAACACAAATTTTCAATAACAATGGTAGGAACAATAATCAACATAATCAACAAATGGGAGCAAAGATAAGACTCAAACTGCTCTGATACCTTATAAAATCTCAAACTGATAGAGAGGAGTATGATATAATCACTTAACACACCACACAGCTGACATAGACATAGACATAGACCTTCTGCTTAGATAACATGTTAACATTGTCACATGCTTTAAGAGCTTAAATTAATAAAGTGGGATTAAATTAAATTTAATCACTTAACACACCCCTCATGTGTCGGACAAAAAATCTCAATAACAAGGCCAAACACAAATCCTCAATAACAGGGTCCAACATGTTAACAATAATCAATATAAGGACATGGATTAGAGTCAAAATCAGGACCTTCTCTCTCAAATAATATCAACACTCAAGGTCTCATGTTGGAGCCTTGGCTCTACTCCATTTGTTAGTTATTGTCCACAAGTTGGGCCTGTTATTAAGAATTTTTGTTCAACCCACATGTGATCTCAACCCTTCAAGTTTGAGACGACTAGAAATTCTATAAGTTTACCTGCTACCTCTTCTCATGAATGTAACTGACAGAAGCATTCCAAATTAATAACCTAGAAAAAAAGCTTTTGCTCCTAATTTTTTGTTATTTGCGTAGAAGCAGTTGCCTTTGAAAGAGTGTGTAATGGCTAATCAAGTGCTTTTGTGCTAGATAAAAGAGCTAAGCAATCTGCTCACACTAGGCTAGGGAATAACTAGAAAAGAAGATCAGCCCTATCATGTTGTTTGTAGAACCAAAAATTTATTTGGGGAGGCATTACAGTTGACCTAAACCACACACAAAATACAGAAAAATCAAGACATACATGTCCACAGATGGATGAAGTATTACAGGATCTAATTTCCAGGGATCTGAATCTTACCATGTGTTTAAGCTTCTGGTAATATATTGGTCCCATAAAGATGTATGCTTGCAGAGGCATACCAGTAATGCCTAAAAAAACAAGGTAAGCATGATTAAACATAGTAAGACGTAATATCCAGATTCATGCAAAAATGTTTTCATCCAAACCAAGAATAGTTCTTGTTATTATCTTTCTGGGAAAAAAAAAACATAACAGTAAAAAAGGGAGACACAGAACAGTTGGAAATATTTTGGTTTCTGTAGTCTTAACAGGCTTCTGAGAAACTTGCACTCCCTTATATCAGTTCACAGAGAGAAAAACATGTTTTGCTTTACTAAATTGAAACAACGTATTTATCATTTTCAAGGAATGCATTGGCACCCCGACCATTTTCACTCTCCAAAATATCAATAAAAGCATCAATACTAATAAATAGATAACAAGAAGGATGGTGAACAAAAGATGGAATATGACTCATTTAACTATCTTCATAGATGAAAAGAACAAAAGTGAAGCCAATAAGGGAACAAGGGAATGAAAAATATTATAACTAATAGATCCTCCAGTAAAAGGAAATTCTGGAGTTTAGAGCAAACCTTCCATTACAAGCAGAAGCAAGGATGGATCTGAGTTTGGGGATGCAATGCACAATTAAGAAATTTGAGATACATATTATAAGTTTCTAGTGTAGTTGAAAATTACTTAATCCATCAAAATTTTTCTAAAATTATTTTAATTTCAAGTTCTTAATTTATTCTATTATTTAACACTAAAAATTAATATTTTCTAAAACCTGAGGAAAACAAAAATGAGTGACATGTAGAAGAGGAAATTGTTAATGATGTAAGTCTTGAACTGGCTAAAAGAGGAATTTTGGGTAATAGAGTTTGGTTGTTTGGGTAGAGATAAAACAAAGGGAGTGATGGAAGACACCTCCATTTCACATAATCCTTTCTCTCCAAAAGTGGAGAGAAAGATGAACAGATGAAGGGGAAACGATAGGTCCATATGAGAAATGGCCATTTACCCATAAAATGTTAAAAAAAAAAATTCATATTGACCAATTTATTCAGCAAAAATGAAGTTCAAAGGCTAGTTTTGTAGATTATGTTTCATTTCTTCCTCCTCCAGTCTCTCAAGTGGGAAAAACAGTAATTCGTTTCTTTCCAACAACATTTTACACAGATCATACCACCTTGTGCTCTTTTCTTTTCACTTCTAACTTATGCTCCCTTTTCTTTTCCCTCCTCTTCTAAACTCACAAACTAGGCATTACACGCGTGTGTGCACACATACTCTCTCAAGCAATCGCATGGTTGTCAGATTTAAGAACCTAGAAGACTCTAGAATTGAAATCTTCTCAATATTCAATCATTTCAGAGGAAATTAAACCATACAAATTTTGGAATCATATAATGCATATAAATATGGAAGGGAACAACTTTCCCAACCATTGGATGATTTTGATCAATATTGACAAGAACAACAACAATAATGAAGCCTATTTGCAGGGAGGGAAAAATAAAAGGAATAGGAGGTCCAAGTTATTAAATATTCTGCTTCATTGAGATATGATATAGACTAACAAAAACCTACATAGATCATAGTTGTAGAATTTAGTGATGTTACATGAACAGGAAAGATTTAGAACCTGAATAAAGGAAGTCCTTCCCATTGTAACTGAAGCCATGCTTCACAAGAGTTTCACTGTAGAAAGAGGAATCTTTCACAATAAACCTTGGACAGGGACAACATTCCAGAGAATATTTGAGGAGGACATATTACCTTATAGATTCAACTGTGTGTGCATGGCCACTAGGTTCTCCAAACGCACTCCCATAGTGAAATCTACCACTTGAAACACCAGCTTTACTCCCCAGAAGCTCAATCATCTTTCCAACAGTCATACGGCTGAAGAATAATGACAAATCAGGAACTCAATTTAGATGGCATCATTATTATTCAGAGAACAAAACTGAAAACTTGCATTCAAGTGGCAGCAAATTCTAAAGTGCATCAAATAGGTATGCTGATGGCATTGTTTCTATTTTTGAAGTTACTGAAATTAAACAGGAAACCTTATGAGAGAATGTAGGTCTATCTTATAACTGATAGCATAAGTGTGTGTGTATATATAGAGAGAGAGTGTTAGAGTATGTGTGACGGACACTATGCAATATGTACAATGGAAACAAGTCCTACTTCGATGGTCTTCCTGAAGCTGGAACATGGAAGTCATATAAATCAAGCTTCCTATAACAAGGACCCTCCAAGAGATTTATTAAAAATTTCAGCTAGGCAGTCATTTGAGCGGACATAGCTAGTTTTGTTATAACAATAAAGAATCCTCACTTGGATGAAATGTAAAGGATTTCCTTGTGTTTTAGATCTCTAATTTAAATCAGTTTGGAGTCACAAAGTAGCTTCATCTATGTCACTTCAACATAGTTTAGATTTTGAATAAATCCCAGCTACATAAATTGACAACTTACCAAGGCTAATTGTTAAGAGAATGAGATTAGCAATGCAAAAGAAACATATAGCCTAGTAGCAAGAGGATTAGATTGGATTTGATAATTAGCAGAACAGAGAGAAGCAAGAATCCTCTGTTAGTCTAGCTCAGGGATTGAATTTATAACTAGCAGAACACACTGCTTCCATTTTTTTTTTTTTTTACATGTTCTCTGTTCTTTTCTTTTTTCTTTTTTTTTTCCCCCCTCTCCCTACTCATATAAAGATTTTGTTTAGATGAATGGTATAAGAAGCTAATTTACCAAAATCAGCCTTATTTAATTTCGTGATACAAAAACTCTCCATTAACTGTCTACTCTCTCTTTTCTTGTCTTGCTTCTTTTTGAGTTAAAAAAAAAAAAAAAATGGTGTAGTGCTTTGAAAAGTCATTTTGGAAGAGGTAAAAATTACTATGGAAATAACTTGGAAAGAAAAACTCCCATAGCAGAGTATATTTAAGAGGGGTAAACACTAAATAGTAACTTTATTTAGAAAGAGGACAAGCATTTTGAAACAAACTAAAAACAAAATGAGGACATTCGGGGGGGGGGGGAAAAAAACAGAGGGGAGTAAAACTTTTCATATGATAGACCATGCACAAACTCAGGACAATGGACAGTTGACCCATAACTTGAAAAGAGTTCTGAGACCTATAAGTTCTCCTTGGACTAAGAGCATAATTATGTTAGATAAAAACCATTATAAATGAATGAAGATCAAAAGAGAGGGTAGGAGAGGGATGTGTTGACAATCCAAAGGTCTAAAATAAAATCATTCACTTAGATAATGACACTCAGCAGAACTGGTGATTTGTTATGGATGAGAAGGCTCAAAAATTTCTTGGTCCAAATATATGCATCCTGTGGAACGCCAATATATAATTCTTCATTTACAAACAGTTATGAAACTCTGGGACAAGGTAATGATCTTGTTTGGAAAAAAGTTTTGTAGCTCTCTAAGAGTAAGCCAAGGAGAAAGCTTATGTCTATCTGCTTGCTTTGGAAACTCAGGTGATACATAGAGAGTGGCCTCGCAGGACATTAGGAGATCAGCATGTGCTCAGTAAATTACTGTAAGACAGAGTTACTAATTCTTTTTTAAGTGTACTATCTTTTTTTTTTTTTAATTGAGAAAATCTCCTGAAAA
>JAXGGT010000001.1:15681312-15692004 GCA_035583425.1 Marsdenia floribunda
AAAAAGTAGAACAATTATGGAATGAAAATGTCGAATTAAATGATATGTAAGTATATTTTTGTGTTTAGTGGAGATTGGATGATAATAAAATAGTAGTAACGTTGACTTTGGGGCACCATTTGTTGGAAGCAGCCAACATACCCATGAAAGGAGGACAGGTGTATGATGTTGTGAAATTCTTTATAGGTAAGAAGAGGTTTCATAACCATTACTCTCTCTCTCTCTCTCTCTCTTTGGGGGATTTATTTGACTTACAATGCAAAGCGCAAGGCAATAAAATGGAGACAAGTAGCCCCAATTTTTTTTTTTTGTATCTTAATCAGGAGCCAAATAGACAATTTTGCATAATCTCTCATTATTGAGATATTGACCTCCAAAGGGTGGGGATAAAAATACTATTAATGCTTACTAGTGTCAGCTGTCAGTCATTAAGAATCAAGATCCGAATATCCTTTTTTCCCCATTTCCTACTAGGTATGGTTAGGTTGTTAGGTTAAGGAGACGACCACTCGAATATCCTTAAATAATCCAGTTTATGTTCTTGCAGAAACAAAGGATATCCAGACAACGAAAAACAGAAAACAGTAACACAGCTAACAGCAAGGATTGAGATTATACCCATCACCTGCCAACCAAGAAATCATCTAAAATGATCGGTATATGTGTGATCCAGGCAACAGTCAAATGGAGGCAAAGACATAAAGAGAATGTCAATAACCGGAATTCCTCCCCCTTCCTCCTCCTAACTTCGGAAACAATTATTCTGTATTTCCCATCAAATACAAATACAAAGCTGCTGCTACTGCTGCAAATATTACACAAAGCACCTAGAATTCTTTGACCCAAAAAAGAGGGCGGCTTCTGAAAACATCCATCCACTGCCCTATGATAATTTGAAATTACTTAAAAAAAAAAAAAAAAAAAAAAACTAATATACAATGCGGCAAAAACAAAGGTATAATTTGCCACAGGGGCCTCCCTCCCATCAGGAGACCCTTTCTGGACTACTACCTGCCTATGTTACCTTTACCACGCCAAGGATCATCCTCTCTAATCATACTTCCTGTCTGCCCATTAAATTGTTCGGTTTGCGCATAGTGCATTTTTATGGCTGCCACTGGATCTGAAACACCAGTACATTGTCCTCCAAGAAGGACCCCTCCCCTTCCAACAACATTCATCCCAACTATTCCCCTAGCCTGCTGCTGCATACCTGACCCTACATCATACCCATTTCTTCTTTGTATCTCAGAGAGTAACATGTCTTGTCTTTGTTTCATTTCCAGTGCGAAAGGCTGCATTTCTCTGTTCCTATACACCTGATAATCACCTCCATTACTGCTACCACCAATGTCTCTGGCTGGAAAGCTCGGAGGACCCTTCAAACTACACTCACCACCATTATTCACTCCATGTAAAGGCAATTGATCCATTCTGGATGAGGGCACTGCATAGTTACTGAATGCAGCAGGATATTTGGCCAGCAGCATAGCCGAATCAGGCAGAGAAGAAAACCCAGTTTGGATCCTGCTTCCATCCCAAAATCCATAACTCTTTACTGGAAAATTCTCGGAGCCCAAAAAGTTACTGTGTTCCACCTTTCTTTGAGCCGAATTTCCATCAACAGATTGATCAGAAGGGAATTTTACATTAAATGATTTACCACCCTTACAAGGCTGATTTTCACTATTCCCATTCTGTTGTATGCTAGAACTTGCTTTCTGCAGGGGAGAAGGCTTCGTAAGAATTTGGCCGAACAATTTAAAATCACCATTCTGGCAAGGCTTCTCCACCTCTGATGAACTGGAACTACGACAATTATCCGTAATCTGTTCCTGAGACTGGAAAGAAAGCTCACCAACTGATGTAGGTTGTTTCACACCATTACACTTCGGCAAGTAGGCATCACGAGTAGATTGACGATCAGCAGGGAAATTCCTGTCCAACTTCGAGATGCTCTGAACCACAGCAGACCTCCTATGACTGCCACCACCACTCACTTCCTCTGTTATTAAGACTGCTGCAGGCTGATCACTGAGAATATCAGATGATTCAACGCTGCCCAAAATAGGATCTCTAGAAAGATGCTTCTCACCCAGTTTTGAAGCTTGAGGACCTTCCTGACCAGAATTCCCAACTATGAGAACAGGTGATTTATTTCCCTGGAGAGTCTTGCCGCCACTTGCAGCAATAGATATGTGGGGTGCCAAATTAAGAGGCACCGGATACTTGTTTTGAGGCAATGGGATTGCATAAGGCTTTTGTGCAGAATCAGATTCCAAATCAGCCTGCTGCTTATATCCAGAAACTCCATCACATCCAGAAGAAGAGCCCCTATCGGCATCAGTATGACGAGAACCACTATCATGTATTTCAGGCTCAGACTTCATAACTTCAACTGTGACACTGGCATTGCTGTGATTAGCATCCATACCCATCCCAGGCAGCACCTCTTGTTCTAGGCACCTTGACTCTATCCTTTGAATTTGAAGCTCAGCCACCTCATCAGAAGTCCTTAATTCAGTTTGAATATCTGATCCGTCGGGATTATGATTAGCTTCCCCACTGTTTACAACTCCCGTCCCTGGAACAATTGCCGTACGGTCATCCTGCATAGCTGCACCAGTAAGCATATGAATATCTCCATCAAGATCTTGAGCTCGGTTCTCCTCCAATACGGAATCATCAGTTTTATCCATCAACTGATGTTGAGAGTCAACAGGCTCCAGGTCTCCTGTCCCATTACTCATCTCAAGCCTGTTTGTGTCAGGATTAGCAGTTTCTCTCCCTGCTATATCAGGCTCAGTATTCAACTTAACATTAGGAGATGGCAAATCTTCCATTCTAACTACTGATTTCTTGCTGCCTATAATGGGTACAGTTTCCACCACACAAGTATCATCTGTATCACTCTCAGCGCCATTAGCACCATTTCTTGATATGTTGCCAGATCCTGGGCATAGCACATCTAAACCGAGACGCTTACGGGCCTTGCTGAAGAAAACACTGCACTGATCCCTAGACTTTGTTCTGACACATCTAGAGATCATATCAAAATCTTTGCCATAGGATGACACAGCCTGAAGGAAAATAGACTTCTCTGTATCAGTCCAATCATTAGGATCCATCTCTCCACAACTCTCATCTGAACAAGTTTCATCATCAATATTCTGTGTTACCTCAGGGGTAAGAGGCCACCTGCTTGCAGATCCAATTCTCTGGCATTTCCGCTCATGGTAGCCCTCTCCAGGATCAACAGCACTAGTAATGCAAGAACCCATAGCTTCAGAAGACAAAGAACCACAGATACCAGCCAAGACATCAGCAGCCACTGTTTCTCTGTCCGTATGCTCCAAATCAATACTGCTCGACCGCTCTAATACACCAGCATCACCTCTAGATGTTTTGCAGTTAGAAGGCATTCCATGCAATATCTTTGATGTAGATCTCTGCTGAATTTCCATGCCAACTTCAATATTTGCAGCCATTGCTGAAGCTGCTCCAAGAATATCAAGAGAAGCAGCATTAGCTTCACGATTCCATCGTTTCCCAGATGCAACCAAGTAGTTGCTGGCACATTGTCCTTTTCTTTGCTTCGCAAATCCAGACTGCCTTTTTGTTTGCCTGAAGCAATCAGACTTGTGATTCTTGTAGTAAAACTCAATGCAATCTGCTGTGGTCTTATGCACAAGAAACGAAGCAATTTTCCTGAAGTCCTTCCCATATGCAGCAAGCTTATCCATGAATATTTCCTTCTCTTCTGCAGTCCAAGGGTTGATCATTGACCTCTCCTTTTCAACAGCACAAGGATCTTCCACCAGACCATTGGTTGAAATGAATCTTGAAACAACTTTCTCCTTTTCATCCAATATCAAAGCTGGCATTTTCAATGTATTTCTCATGGGCTTGAGTTGTGAATCTGAAACCAACTTGTTTATAAAGCTAATCGTCTCTGGAGTAGGTATGAAGCTCAAATTCCCAGCTGCAATAACAATAGAATAGAGGGACAGATGACCAAGATCAGTTATACTACCAAAAAATTGAATTCATATTTAACACAGTTACTGCCATGAATGTCAAAAGGAAACAGAGAACATGAACTTCTAAGGTCAATGATTGTCCATTAAATGTGTTCTCCACACCTATGCAGTAAACAAAGGGAGTGCCCAACAAAAAAGGAAAGGAAAAAAAGAGAGAAGAACCAAACTATTGGTGAAATTATAGGAATATGTTAAACAATTCGCCAAAAAGGTACTAACACAAAGTAACTGTATCCCCCAACAGCCGAGACCATAAAGAAATATAAATTTAGGAGTTAAATGTGATTCATTACCACACTCTTCCAACACATCTGCACTAATGCTATGGACCACTGCTTCAGGGATCTACAGTAATCCAACAAACTTACACTACTATACATGCTTTTGAACAGCATCGTCTTTTATAAATACTAACCAACAAAGCAAAGTTATTTTATTGGCCTTCACCTGGTTGATGATCCAATACTAGAGAATTTGACTCCACAGAACTGAAAGCAGCGTGACCTATATAGTTCGTAGTTCAAAAATCACTGAAATTGTATCCATACTACTACTCTCAAACAGAATGTTGGAAAAGGTCAGTAGAGAAATGGAAGCAGGCAGCGAGGAAGAACTATTAGATCCTTCCATTAATTGCTATTAGGGGAGAGGCTATGTTCCCACTAAGGAGTCAACGTTATCATCAGAGGCAGACAAATACCAAGGAAAAGGAAGAGAATAATCCACGAACATAGCAAAAATTTTACTTGAGCTAAAAAATAAATCACGCGGTTATGTCACTCCTCAATTTAGGTTTTCACTTTGCATTGACCCATTCACACTGCCGTCTTATCTCACAAAAATGAGCAAGAATTTTCATATTTGATAACAAATTTCATACCTCTTACCCCTGAATTAAGTGCTTCATAATGGAGCCACAGACTAAAACAACCACAATCATGAATGTTTAATCTAAAGGGGACATTTTCAGATATTCACAATGCCATGGTGACAGATATCGACGACATTACTCCATGTTCCCAATTAATAAGTTGGGCTATTAAACTTCATAAGTTGAGTTTGAAAAAAGTATTGATGCGCCAAAGATAACCTTTTGCTTCGGATTAGCAAATAAGCTACTGCTTTGGAAAGAAAAGTTGGAAAATCTAACTACTGCCACCCAAACAAAACATCAGTTTCTGCACAAAATATATATAAAACTATAGTTTTACTGAAAAACTTGCAAGAACACCAACAAGAAAGAAGATCTGGCAGACTCAATAAAAAACCAAAACAACAAAAGAATATGGAAGAAGTACAGGAGTTTTATAAATTGCTCACCAGAAGAAGATGATCTGCGAATAGATAGACGGTGTTTCTGATGACCACCATTCACAGTACGCAAGCTTAGGTCCAACTTTTTCTGAGACTTAACACGAAATTTCCTAATAGAAAGTGACCGGATATCATCCTTCCAGAGGTGCTGTAATGCCATGAACTTAAGACTGATGACCCTCTCCTTAAACCGCAGGAAAAGCTTTCTCCTGAAGAGTCTTTCCTTGATCAGGGAATAATTTTCCAAACAAGAAACTCCAGAAGTATTCGAAATATCAAAGGAACATCCATTAGTGGGCAACAAATGATTAAATATTTCAGCTGCTTCTTTAGCAGTTTCTTTGTTGGAAGCCAATATTGTTTCACATAACTTAACCTCACAATTTGGCAAATTAACATCACCACCATCAGGTGAGGAACTACTCGCTACCACTAGAGAACCATCATGAGTAGCAGGAACCTCGACTCCTTTATCTTCTTTCAGGTCACATGTTGAACTATTTACTTCTATCTTTTCAGATTTCCTAATCTGTATCTTCGAGACACAATCAACATGACTTTCCAATTGAGTAGGAGAAACGTCTCTGCCCGAAAGAGATCCTTCAACAGACTTGGATGTTGCAGTAGCTGGGCTATAAACATCTTCATCTTTAGCCTCAGCATTATCAACCTCCATTGCATTATGCAGTTTTAAAACGTCATTGCCACCACAGCAGACATGCTCCAGTGGAGATTGTCCAGGAGTAATATCAGATGCAGCATCTTGGTCATCAGAAGGCTTCAAATGGCAGTCCATGGCCAAAGAGCTAGAAGTAGCAGGACGAAGACAGCTACTCTGTGGCTCAGAAATTAACTTCAGCTCACCTTCAAGCTTGTCGATCTCAGACTCAGTCATCTCCAGTGCCTTCAAAACATCACCTTTCCACACCAATAACTTGTTAATAGCAGTAGATTTGATAAAACCAGAGTCTAGAGAACTTGTATCGTCTACTTGTAGCAACTCATTAATTGCACAATTTAAGCTGGTAATTGGTGCAAGGTCCAAATTTTCTAAGTTAAAACTTGAACCCTGTATATGGTTGTGAGAGACAACACCTGGGGAAACACTTGATTGGGTGGTATCATGTTCAACATTTCCAGCCTTGATAGAATGTTTCTCCTCAATACCTGCTCGTTGCAAGGCCACAAGAATATTATTTTAAATAGAAAAATGTACCATTACATAGGTTCAGCCAGACGCAAATTTACAACAGTAAACCCCCTCCCCAAATGCATAGAATATTAGCATAAACCTATGGCAATACAGATTAAGAGAAAGAACAGCTCTGAATTTGTTGCAGTATGCTAGATTTTCATCATAGGTTGTCAGTACAGACGAAAGTGGGAGTGATAATAATGAGACATCAATGATACAAAATGTTACACAGCATGAAGATTGCGTGCAACAATCAGAAAAGGAAAAAAAGCATGTCAGTTTCACCTGGTCTTCTAAGAATCGGCATTCCATGACCAAGGAGAAAGACAAGTCATGTCAAGAAGCAAAAAATAAATCTCAACTAGTCCTTGGGGAAGAAGACAGAGAATCACAGACATTTTATGAATAAAACAACTCAACACATACATATAAAACAGAGAATTCAAAACAAGAGCTAAGCAATGGAGTCCTATTGCATAACTAAACTTCTAGGCCATTAGGCATTGACAGAAAATCCATATTTTTCATCTTTACGGCAATCAAGCAAAGCAAAATTAACATAGTAAACTTCAAAATTTAAGCAACTTTGCCAACAAGTACATGATGGTTCAGTGGTTGTGTATCAACATATTTGAGCAGAAACACGACAATACACTAGTCAGTGTTGCCAATGAATTTTTGCAACTAATAACCTCTACCAGCAACAAAATTCCCATATAAAATCTCTGGTCAATAATTGTCAAGATGGCCTTTTCATCATTATGTAATACTTTTGACTTTTTAATCCCCAATACATCCCCTCAGGAATACAACAAGGGGCATAAGTTAATTCTATTGAGAAATACAGAGACATGTAAGCCAAGAAACAGAAATGAAGAAGGATGAAGACAGAAGGAGGAGTGTCATGCAACTTTGCAAGAAAATTAATAATAACAATCACCTGGAGAAGAACTACAACCAACAGAGGAGGGAGTTGCAGGGGAACAACAGTCCGAAAAGCCAGCAACCCTAGGACTTTTATCGGCCAGACTTGATGGAAGCAAATTGATATGTTCCCGATTACTGCTGCAGATAATCATTCCATTTTTTCCAGTAGCCCTATCATCAACACCTCCAACTTTCTTTTTCTCATACTTTGCCAGCCCTTCACCCCAACCTAAGCGTGGTTTCTTCCTTGAGTTTGTCTCTTCCGAAGCTGCAGTATATGTCTCACAAGCTGCTGCTGAAACAGCAGCAGGGGCTGTCGCGTCTCGAGAGGGAGAATGGGTAGGAGTTATGCTGCTTGGTTGCACTTCAACCTTCATTTCAGCAGAGTCAGCTCCCATGCTCTTAGAGCTACTTGAGTAACTGAAACCAGAACCCCGTGATGACAAGCTTCCTGAACGATTCCATTTATTAAGAGGCTTCCACGACCCAAGCGAATTCTCCTTCTCAAATCTGAGTCCTGAACTAGCAGTTGCAGTGACACCTGCATTCTTCTCATGCTGATCATTAGACTGAGGTAGATCCCATGAGTTCACGGAGTCAGAATGAGGATTGGATGAATTGCAGATAAGCATTTCATCAACAGACCTCTGTTGGTCACTCACATCAGTTGGTCTTCCAGGGCCATTGGGTGATGGAGCTGCTTCCCATGAATGACCTTTCCAGTCCTTTGGGCCAAAAGAACCCCTACTTTCCCTGCTGTTTCTGCTGTACTTTCCTGAGGCAGATGCTCGACAGTTCTCATCATCTAAAATCTTGTCACTAGGCCGTGATGGCATGAAGGCATGACTGTTTTCTTCTGGATAAAGGTGTCTACCACCCTGCTTACCATAACCTTCAGCCAAAACAATCAAACCCCCAAGAGAGGCAAAAGAAAGCATAAAAATCAAAGCAAGCTAAGAACATTTACCAAATATATATTTCAAAAGAAAAACACCTTCCACACTAAACAAACAATTTTTTCTATCTTTTGGGGGGTGTGCGGGAAACTACCTCTGAGACAAATAAATATAACCATAGATCTAGGGAGTCAAGGTAAGCTAATCATCCATGAATCAAAATCACTGGCATTGGCACATCAGATCTGCCCAAGATAAAGAAGAATAACCACTTCAACATGGATTTAACGAGGAAAAGAACGAGAGACCAAAAAATAAATTTTAAGCATGCCCTAACGTCTTCTTAGTCCAATAGGTGGTTTTGGCATCTTACTCCAAAAAGAATCTTTGTACACCCCACCGCATGCTTTGGACAAACTCTTCGAACATCAAGGGAAAACTTTAATTTTCTTCCTCTAAAGGTCGGAGTTGCGGAGCTTAAATGCAAAATTAAGGTAGTTCAGTACGCCTAGATATAAATTATCCAACTTTACATGACTGCCAAGCAGGCCATCATCTCTCAAAAATTCATGCTCGTAGACCTAGATTGTTGAAATTCAAAACAGGAATAAAGGTGAAATATTGACATTTATTCTACCCTCCCGGAAACCCCACGAATCTGCCCACAACTTACAAATCCACGCCCCAGAATCACCTTGAAAACCATAAACTAGAAACCACCTAGTATCAACCGAAATTCCCAGGAAAACAGAAAAGGGAGGGAGGGAGCATAAGGAATAACATTAACATAAAAAATAAAAAATGGACTAACCATGAGGAGGCCTATAACGGAAGTCGGACGACACCCATCGATGGGAAGCATAGTGGTAGGGATGGGGATGTGGATGCAGGGGTTCCCTCCATCTGGGCCCACCCCCAAATCCCCCAACCCCACCAAAGGCGCCGCCGCCACCACCTATTTGATGGGGATGAGGATGAGGATGGGGATGAGGATGTTGCTCGGACCTATCGTGCTTCCTCTCCTTGAAGAAGTCCTTCCGATCCCAGGGCAATGGCTCCGGCGGCATCAATTCCTTTTCCTACAGCTCTATCACTCTTTAATCGCATCTGCCACACAAACGCCCACACACAAATGAAAAACTACTCCACACCAATATTCCTCGCCCGCCCCCACAAAAGAAACAGGCCTTCTTTTTCTTTTCTTTTTTTTTTCCCTCTTTTTTAAATTCAACCGCTTCCCTTGCCGGCTTCAGTTTCAATCCAACTAAATTAGGGTTTCTTCCACCAAGAATCCTTTCTTAACTCACCTATGCAACTTTGCCCACCCTTTTCTTTTCTTTTTTTCTTTGTATTTTCTTCTCTGAGGAAGAGAGAGAGAGAGAGTCTCACTGAGGCGATAAGGGACAAAACAAAAGAACACCCTTCACAGAGGGAAAGAGAGAAGAGAGAGAAAGGAGAGGCAATACGAAATGAGATGAGAGAGAAAAAAAAAAAAAAAAAAAAAAAAGAGCGGGTTGTGGGGATTGCTAGGTGAGTGCGTATGTTATGGGAACGTATCTCAACGCCGGAACTAAACCCCATTTTATTTTTCCTTTCGCGTCCGCTGAAATATATATATATATACATACATATTTTAATTTTGTAAGTAAAAATTAATAAATTGTTAAAATTTAGGTAAGAAGTATTCTTTTTGTACACTACTGTGGCAGCTGTTTTCCTTTTTCTTTTTTTTTTTTTTTCGTCAAATCTTTTTCTTTTTTTTCCACACTTTTTGCTTTTGTGCCCTAATTGTTTACACCTTATGTCATTTTTGCCCTCATTAGATGACTTATTAACAAGAAAGGTACATGGCTTCTTCTTTTTCTATTTTTTCTTTTTTTTTTTCCTAAAAAAATAGCAACTTTTATTTTAAAAAAAGAAAAATGATTACATTTGATCTCTAAAGGTAATATTTTTTGTTAATTGATTGATTTATTTTTTATTGAGTAAATTTTAAATATACAAAGAATAAATGCATTTGCTTCATTTTTTCACAAAATTCATTATTTAGATAATTCAAAATTTATTATTTAACCTATCCAAATAATAAAAGGAACCAA
Source organism: Marsdenia floribunda (assembly GCA_035583425.1). NCBI lineage: Eukaryota > Viridiplantae > Streptophyta > Magnoliopsida > Gentianales > Apocynaceae > Marsdenia > Marsdenia floribunda. The sequence goes on from JAXGGT010000001.1 coordinate 15,691,784, forward strand.
AATTATACTTACTAAATAAATTAAAAAAATTAAAAAAAAAAAACTAATCACACTAATAATAAAAATGTTAAAGATCAAATTCACTCATTTTTTCGTTTAAAAAATCTCATTTTTTAAAATAACAAACTTTAAACTAATAATATTTAATAATATATTATTTAAATTTAATTTATTGTAATTTTTTAATATTTAATAAGTATTCTAAATTCTAAATAAGAAAA
>JAXGGT010000001.1:15708274-15723202 GCA_035583425.1 Marsdenia floribunda
TTGGAAGAGTCAAACAAGTTGATCTTCTCTTCATTTTCTTCTGTCAATATTAATAATGGCAACATATATCCAAGCCAAGACGTTATATATATATATTTACAGACAGAGCTATATATATCCAAGCCAAGAAGTACAAATTTGTTGCCCATCAGCAGCAAAGAAAAGGGTGCAGAAGGTTTTAGAAAAGTACATAATATATACAACAGTACTTCTGGCTGCGGGGCAAAATATTATATCCTGATCTTCTTCAAGTATATATTAGAACAAGCTCTGGGCAATTTTCTTCTTCCTTCTTCTTCTTCAGGCAAGTTTGCTCTATATGGCTGGAGGAAGTGGGAAAGAGCGTACTTTGGAGCAGACCTCAACATGGGCTGTTTCTGTTGTCTGTTTTGTTTTGGTTGCAGTTTCTATTGTTATTGAATATGTTATCCATCTTGTTGGATCGGTATGTATATATATATATATATGTATTGTATCTTCTTCACAGTTGAAATTATAATTGATAAACTCCCTGCTGGCATGAGATTCTTGTTCTGTTGTTCATGTAAATTCATATATATATATATATATATATATTGCAGTGGTTTAAAAAGAAGCGAAAGCGAGCACTATATGAGGCCCTAGAGAAGGTCAAAGCTGGTAATATAAACATATCTTCTTTATTTATTTACTTTGAATAATTTTATCATCAATTTCTTGAAAGAAACATGAACTAATATTAAGATTATTCGGTTTTGTTGATGTTGTCTTGCATGGTTTTTGTGGTAAAAACAAAAAAAAAAAAAAAAAAAGAGCTTATGTTGCTGGGATTCATATCATTGATCCTCACAGTAGTACAAGATAAGATTTCCAAAATATGCATACCCAGGAGTGTAGGCCATTCTTGGCATCCTTGTAGAGATGAAGAATTGGATGAAGCATACGAAGACCCCTGCGCAGCAAGGGTAGGGTACCTCCACCCCTCTCTTCCGCTTCTTTTAATTTTCAAGTCAAGTTTATGCAATTAGATTGATTTATGGATTCTTTGTTTTGGTTTTTCTTTTGTTTCAGGGAAAAGTTCAGTTTGTTTCTGCATATGGTCTACACCAACTCCATATATTCATTTTTGCCCTTGCAGTATCTCATGTACTTTATTGCATCATTACCTTGGGTTTAGGTACACTAAAGGTATGTGTATATATGTATAGTATTATAATTATAACCAGTAGAATCCGAGTTGCAGTAAAGAAAGAAAACAAAAATCCTTTTTATATATGATTTTCTTGATCGAAAATGCATGCTGCAGATGAGGAAATGGAAGGCATGGGAGGATGAGACCAAGACAATAGAGTACCAATACTACCATGGTGAGTCCAGGATTAAAAGAAAGAAAGAAATAAAGAAAGAAAACTGATCAGAACTGCTAATTTGTTAATTTTTTCTTTATGGGATTACAGATCCTGAGAGATTTAGGTTTGCAAGGGACACTTCTTTTGGAAGAAGACATCTGAGTTTCTGGAGCAAGTCTCCAGTACTCCTTTGGATAGTGAGTATATACATATATATATATATATATATACATACTGCTCTCTCTTTATTTCTTAATTTCACATTCTGAAAGAGATGGATCATTATAGATAGCTTTTAAGGGGAAATTTTTTAACCAAAGATTCAATCTTGATGTGTTTTCAATTCAACCTTATTATTATAATAGCACAATTTTCTTTAGTTTATTCTCTGTCTAATTTAAGCAAATTTTCTTGTTTTTTTTTTTTTTTTCTTTCTTCAAAGATATGGTTTAGAACTCCATTCAAAGGGAATAATAATAATAATAATATAATTGATATTACTTAATCATGTTTGTTTTTTCTTCCTGATTTAGGGGTGCTTTTTCAGACAATTCCGTACATCAGTTGCAAAAGTAGACTACATGACTCTCAGACATGGATTTATCATGGTAAGTTTCTTTCACAAAAATCATGCCCATGCATGTATAGGTTCTTTCCTGACTCATTTCTTAAAACAATCCACTCTCTTACGACATATATATATATATATTTTTGCTTATCTATGTTGCACAAACATTATTTCAATAATGATGAAGGGATATATGAAGAAGAAAATTTGTTAATAAAAAAATGGCTAAATTTAATATGATTTTTTTCAGGCACATTTAGCACCTCAAAGTCAAGAATCCTTTGATTTTCAGAAGTATATTAAAAGATCACTTGAAGAAGATTTCAAAGCTGTTGTCGGAATAAGGTTGGATGAACCTTTTTTTTCCTTCCTTCCCCACTCCCCCACCCCCTTTTTTTTTTTTTTTTTCGTATCATTTATATATATATGGGACAGAAAGTCTGTATATTTATTTTGACCATCATTTTATTAATACAACATTACTATAATCTCTTCTGCAGTCCTATCATATGGATCTTTGCATTGCTGTTTCTTCTTTCAAATACTTATGGTAAGCTTCACCGGAAAAAAAAAAAAAAAACTCATGATAATTCAGGATCATTCCATACATATATATATATATATATTGATTGGTTAACTAACAAAAAAAAAAAAATTGTGCTTGTACAACAGGATGGTACTCATACTTTTGGCTACCATTTATTCCCCTAATGGTATGTTATTAGTAAATAAGTAGCAAAAAACTTGTCTTTTTTTTTTTTTTTTTTTTTTGTAGCTGACAGTTTGAATGGGGGAATTTGTAGATAATCCTGTTGGTGGGAGCAAAGCTACAAGTGATTATAACAAAGATGGGATTAAAGATAAAAGAGAGGGGAGATGTGATCAAGGGCACACCAGTGGTTGAACCAGGGGATCATCTTTTCTGGTTCAACCGCCCTCGGTTAATCCTCTCCTTGATTCATTTTGTTCTCTTTCAGGTATTTTTCATTTATCTCTATATATTATGCTTTATATGTGAAATTTTGAAATCCATTTTTGTTTTTTTGCCAATCTTGGGGTGCTGCTGCTGCTAAATTCTCCCATCTTTAAATCTTGCAGAATGCATTTCAACTGGCTTTCTTTGCTTGGAGTTGGGTAAGTAGTCAGCCCTGTCATGGTACCGATTTAAGCTTTAGAGTAGTAACAATTTAACAAGACCAATGGTCTAATTTCATGCCATTCTCACAACAAAAATTGGACATTAATTAATATGTAAGGTTAGCACTGAGGATCGGAGTGTAAGTGAGATCAAAACTACTATTGGTAGTTTATGTCCAATCCTGGAGCATGTCTATGTCTATGTAAGCATCCAAGGCTAAGTAGTGTGTCATTTTTTGCAGTATGAATTTGGTCTACCGTCTTGCTTTCATAACCAACCTGAAGACATTGCCATCAGGATCTCAATGGGGTAAGATCCCTTATAACTAATGATTCTTTAATAAAAGTATTTTCCAAAAATCAACTGTATATAACTTTTATTTTCCTGTGGTCTCAGGGTAATCATCCAGTTCCTCTGCAGCTATGTCACTCTTCCTTTATATGCCCTAGTAACACAGGTAAATTACCATACACACATCTTGCTTGCAACCTCAGTTTTACTCGCATCAATAATTATAGACTAACTAAATCCATGATGGGCACTAAATAAACACTAATGAGACTTACAAAAATACCTGTGCTTGCATTAACAGATGGGCTCAACCATGAAGCCACTCATCTTTAATGAGAGAGTGGCATCAGCACTGAAAAGTTGGCATAACACAGCCAAAAAGAACATAAAAGGAGGAAGGCGTTCAGAAAATACGACACCTTTCTCAAGCAGACCAGGCACTCCATTACACGGGGCATCACCTCTTCACCTGTTGCATGGTTACCAAAACAATGCCGAGGACAGCCCTCAAGCATCTCCTAGGACTTCCAATTTAGAAAATGAAGTCTCTAAATATAATCATGATGATGAATACACAAGAAGAGAAAAGAAACCGACAGAACAAGAATTACAAGATCCAACCACATCAAGAACCTCTCCAGGGCAACGGCGCCATAGAGCTGAACATGAAATTGATATTAGCTTGACAGATTTTTCATTCATAGAGAGAGGATAAACTAGAAGCATTCATTCATTCTTTTTCTTTCTCCTTTTTTCCGCTCCTCTCTTACTGTTCTTACTTTTGCAGTTCAACTTGTGTCTCAAGAAATTCTTTTTTCCTTTAGAGACATCTAAATAAAAACACCCTATTCCGGAGTCATACAAAACTCAGCCAGTAATTCTTCCCTTCTAACAACCCCCTGCTACTAGATATGATCTGTAACAAACCATTCCCCTTCAACTGGTGAATCTTGAGGTGAGGGGGTGTAGAAGGAGAGGTTTTTTTTTTTTTTTCCTTTAAAGAAACTTCAAAAACGAACAAATGTGAAGAAAAATGAAAAATCAAAGACAACTTAAGGAGAATAAAGGAGATACTAATAACGACATACAGTTTTAGAGAAACAAGAACCAATCACTTCATGTTTCTCTTCTACCATCATTCATTATCCTGAAAGTCAATTTTAATAATTGACTAACTATAAAGGACAAAAATCTTGCACTATTTGCTGAGGGTACCATAACAAATAACAACACATACCCAAACCCCACAGGTCCTTCCAATCCCACTTGACATCTACACTTCAATCTTCATAAAGCAACATATAACAAGACAAACAAAATGGAAAAGAGATCTTGTACACATTAACGTTCAACTCTTAATGATATAACAAGCATTCCACCATAGAACAGTATTGAGTTGTATCTAAAAGTTAATGTGCAACTTCCACAAGTTTTCCCATGCACAATAGAAGCTAAAATATATGAAGATATGCCTCAGTCACTCTTTGTAGGATCAAGAACATCACTCCTGCAGATTGGGCAAGTTTTCTTCGTTAGCAGCCACATAATGATGCTTCTCATGTCCACACTTCTTTAAAGCACCAACCTCATTTTTGATCTTGTAATCATCCTGCCAACAAAATGGAGAAGATGTTAAACTTCAAACTTGATCTATTTATTATTTATTGGAATATTCTCACTTTCTCTAAAATTAGTAAACCAAACATGAAGGGGAGCAAAATGAGAAAAAGAAAGGCGTAAGGCAATATGGACAACTTACAAGGCAGATGACACAGGATCTGGCCATGAATTCCACACAATTTTAAGGTCAGACACATTGAAATATTCTCTTCGGGTATGCCTGTGCAAACCTTTCCCATCCTCTCTCCTAAAGCAAGGAGATTCTGCACAAAGCAAACAACCAGGATGCAATTGAAAAAAGGAAATTTAGAAAATAATTGAAAGAATAATAAATCAACATTAACCTCATAAGTCATGTAGTCAATGTCAAGCTTCATGCCTCTATATGCATCATATACATAAGCAGGCCTGCTGGCACGGGATAAATTATCCGCCATTGTGAATTCCTGCATACACATATACAAAGATCAGATCTCTAAACAACAGTCCCAACAATTAAAAAGAAAAAAAGTTAAATTACCCAACAAGTTCTTTCAAGCCAAGAAAGTAATGTTTGGAGGCAGTCCCTTCTTGAATGATTTTTTTTTTTTTTTTTTTTTCCTTTTTTTAATAAGTCGAGAAAAGGTTGAAATAAAAGAATAAGAGATTGTCAATGGCACAAAAACTATGACTGGAGGGCTACTACTCGATCAGTTTTGGCTCAAGAAACAAAGAAGACAACTATTATTCATAAATGAGGTTAGCATTTTCAAAATAGGAAAATAACATTAAATTGGTTTACAACTTCTTCTAGGTCAGGCAAGTCCTTTTGGAGATTAAAAATTAATTAATTTAGTCAAACACTGGAAAAAAAAAAAAAAAAAATTAAGAAATTGAGATAAAATCTGAAGATGTTTAACAACATCTAAAGCACAGAGGCTTATGATGAGAGGCTTTCTTGAGAGCGTTGGCTACAGAAACGATGAAGATAGCTTCTACCCCACGCTGTTTCAAAGAGGAAACTATTTGTGAATATAACACTTATTATGGGTATCAACAAGATTGCAGCCTCTAACATCAGAAAGAGAAACAATGCTCCTTTATCACGTGGTAGCTTTGGCACACAAATAGGCAGAATTTTGGAACCAGAATTGTAAAAAGCATTGGTTCTTAAAAATTAGAAGGTAAAGCTCACGAGTATTCAGCTAGAGAACAGATAATGGGAATTTGGAATACAAATGTAAACATTTTACGGAATAAAGATATAGCAGTCACCAATATCCCCAACTTTAGGTAACTAATATCAGCTTCCAATGGCTCGAAGTATTTAACCAACACAGAGCCAATATAAATACTACAACATAACCAGAAACGTTTTGAGCCTATTATTGAGAATTTGTATTCAGCCCACATGTGAGGGGTGTGTGTTAAGTGATTAAATTCAACCCCTCTCTATAAGAGTTTAAGCTTTTTGATGGGGTGGAAATTTAACAATTGCCATGTGGATGCTTAGATGTCCATATATATAGCTCTATGGATTACTCACTGGACAGGAGAAGTTTCTATCTACTACAAAAATGTAATAGTTCTGAGTAAAAGATCATGTAATTTGCTGAAAATGTTCCACTGATACTGTGGAAGAAAAAAAACAGAAGCTTTATATAAAATATTAATTTGATAATTAAGAGAAAGAAATAAAGGTATCTAAACATTCTCCATATGTGTAGCCAAAATAAGATAAAAGGCCACTTAGCCATCCCCAGAACATGCCTCCTTCATATGACATAATGATAAGTTTGTCCACATATATATTACACATCAAGGGGTTGGTAAAAAAGAATTTGGAAAAGACTCAATTGATCAGAAAGAAGGTACTGCAATAACATGATAACAGAAAAAGAAGTTATTTAGTTGTAGCTAGGACTTGGAGGAGAAATTGTGATGACATGAGGAAATACAATGTCTGGATAAACTATAGGGACCATCTAAACCATACTGGCATGAGTACCTGTATCTTATTTCGTTTGTTGTTTTGGGTTATATCAGATATGTCAGTACCAAATACCAAAAGTAGTATTTAATGAAATATTCCAATCATGCCAGGATAAGTTGCAAACCCAGAAAAACATAAATAAGGTATCATGAAGGAAAAATTGAGCAGCTAGTCTGTTGACATGCTCAGAGAAAACCAACCAACAAAGGTGCAGATGGAAAAGTGAGAAAGCATGGCTATTCTTCTGGTTCCAGTAGTATTTAAAACTTGCACCAATTTACTGATTAAATTATGATTGGAAGAGTCTTAATCTCAAGAAATGATTGAACATTTGCTTTATTCAATATAAAAGGGCTGGACCTCTTGAATTTTGTTTTAAGCCTTCAGCAGGACAAAGTTCGGCCAGCTTTCAGCCATTGGTCCATTTAAGATTTCTTTGACCTACATGCAACTTGAAAAAAAAAATAATAATAATAAATTATGGGGATTAAGATGGTCTTCACATGCACAGGCATGGACACTTTCTGATGATGGCTCAAATAAAAATGTTCCATGTGTTAAAATAATACTATTCTGCCAAGCAAAAGAAGATCTGATATAGACAACTAAAAGACCAATCTCTTGTTACATGTTGACCTGTTCAAGAATTTAACTGATACTTGCTAAATTCTTGCACCAGATTCGTTAAGCACTCATCCATTTCCATATTTTCATCAAGGATCAGAATAAAAGTGGAAAGAAACCTCTCAAATATGCATACTTTTCAAACCAATCATGATGTCTTTCACCCATTTCCTAATGAAATCTGCAATTAGAAATAGATTTGTTTAGGACTAGAAATCTTCAAACATGTAATCAGCATAGAGTAGTCTTGAAGATCGTAAGAAGTCACTGGATATCATGCCACCCTTTCTTACATGAAGCAAATGCATAGCTCATTCAAACAAACAGTTTGACAGTTTATGAGCAGGTTAATAAAATTTTGCAAAAGGAAACAGAAAATATCCCAGTTGAAAATTTTCCTAGAGGTTGCTACAATTTCTCAAACAAATTTTGAATGCAACGTCAATTCAGTCATTTCGGGCTTGACTTTAGCCTATTCATCAGAAAAGTTAATAAGAAACACAAATAAATAGACTGTCAATAATACTACAGGAACAGATGGACACCAAGCGCACTAGAACATTGATGCAAAAAGAACACCGTTTTGCCTCCATTACCTCGCACGGCCACACGGCCCATAAGAAATCACAAGATGCTCAAACGTAAAACACATACAATATGATTACTAAAAACTACTCATTTTCACAGAGTGATGCAAGAATACTCAAACCAAGCATCGTATTATATCATAAAGCCCAATTTTGAGTACTCATTTCGATCCTACTGTAACTAGAAAATCATACAGCAGCTATAATTGGATATAATTGCACGAATTACATATCATAAATTATATATATGATACACAATTAACATGTAATATATGATCTTTAACATAATGCATACAGGAAAAGCTAAACATCCCTAGTGACAATTGAAGTATAGTAATTACCAGATAATACAATGCGATAAACTTCTTGGAGATAGAAATATAAACAAAATGAAGTGATCATGCATGAATTTAAAATATATATGTACATCAAGAAAAATTTTAAATCAATGGAAAAGAAATAGAAAATGAAGATCGGAAAGTACTTATTTCTTAAAAGCATTGACGGAGAAAACCAATGGTACTAGATATTGAAGGCTGCAATTTACCGGAAAAGTGAAAGGTTCAGAAGGCGGAGTTTGGTGGGTTTCTTTTTTTTTTTTTTTTTTTTTTTTTGATAATTTGGTGGGTTTCTTTATCAGTTCAGCCTTCTTCCGGTGGAGGGCCCCCCTAATATTAATGTCGGAGTTATTTTAATCTCTATATTAATTTATTTTGGACAAGATTCTTATTTTTTATTTTTTTGAATAAATAAATTTCATTCTTTGTTTTTGAGACAAAGGAGATTTTTGTTTTTTTATTTTTGAATCAACAAATCTCATTTTATTTGGACAAAAGCGTCATTTTGATTAATTTTTGTCCAAAAATACAAGAAAAAATAGAAATTATGATAAATTAAAAAAATAAAATTATTATCATTACAATATGTAGAATAATAATTCATATAAAAACTAACAAATTTTTTTAAATAAAATTGATCAAAATGATTTGTTTGTTCAAACAAAAAAAATAAGAATTTATTTATCTAAAAATTAAAAAATAGAGACCCTTTTATTCAAACAAAAAAAATATGTAGATTCATTTATCTAAAAATAAAAAAACAAAAACAAAAATTTCTTTGTCCAAACGAAATTAATATGAGACTAAAATGACCAATTTTTCTATTTAGGAATGTGATTTTTTAAAAGAATTTTAACCCATATGTATAGGTATTTTTAGAAAATTTAAAAATATTTACATATCTTAAATTGAAATTCTTATAATTAAAAAAAAAAAAAATCTTATAATAAAACATTAGATAAAAATATGTATATTTAAGTTCAATTAACAACTTCACCTATATAGGAAGTAAAAAATAAAAATAAATAAAAATACGTTTAAGGCTTACAAATATTAAAAAAAGAAAAAAGAAAAAAGGCAGCCTAGTGCCTACATAGAATTTTTTTTTTTTTTTTTTTTTTTCATACGTTTATCAGTGAGAATGATATTTAAATGATATATTAAAGAAAATCAATATCTTCAATTGAACAGCTCGATGAAAAAGAAACATTAATTGAATATTGGAAAAGGGGAAAGTGGATTACCTTAAATGAAGAAATGGAACTATGGCATAGATCATTAGTGACTCCTTCACCTATGAACCTAAACAGAGGTTCGAGTTGTATTCAGATATCCGAAAAGGCAGGCAAAATCGAGGCAGAGGGGGAAGACGACTATCCAACATGTTCACCGATGCATGAAACAGATACTTTTTAAATATATATATATATATATATATATGTGTGTGTGTATATATACATAGTAAAAAATTTTAAAACAAAGAAGGAAGAAAGTGTGGTGCATTTTTTCACTACCTTACAATCTTCATAATTCACATTGTACCCAAAGACTTTCGAGTAAGCACTGATAATAGTGTTTTATCCCTCAATTCCAAAATAAGAGACCACAAATCCCACAATCTGCATCTTAGGGGGTGGGAATCTTGTTCTCTATGTATAATTATAATTACCAGTGCCATTTCAATTTCAAATAGCTTTTAGATGAATTAATCTTAATCTGCATCTACCAGTGTTCCAACTATTGTTTGTCCTTACCTATTGAAAACAGAACCTCTTTATACCTCTAGGAATAGAAACACATCATAACCATCCAAATGACAAAACTGGCATTTAGCATCGACATGAATATATGCCCTCTGTCAGAACACAATGGTTTATGCATATACATTTCAAAATTTGCATTTTCAGAGGCTTCAAACATTCTCTGAGGCATCTTTTTGAGATTCTTCTGACCTCCCTGCAGCAGCAAGCCTTTCAGCTGCTAATCTTTCTTCCAGGGCTCTAGCACCCCTTTCCCTGCAGTTTTGCAAATGTTTTGGATTAATTCAAATACCAAAGATAAAAATACTCGTATATGGGCATTAAATTAAATCCTGCCAAAATGATTATGCAATTTCAGTTAGCAACTGAGCTAATAGTTTCAGATTCTCTAATTACATTTTTCTGTGACAGTGGATTCTCCAAACCATATTGGTTGATATAAAATAGTTATCCACCAGTTTAAGCCGATTCTGAGTTAGTTACCTCAAATTCAATCTATTAGAACAAAATAGATGATGTTCAGAGCTGCACAGCTCTTAATCAGTAAATCAGACAATTTAATTATCCAAATGAGTGCTGAACACATATAATCTGATAACATAAGATCTGTTTTACCACGTGGCCAATATGAGTACATCAAGTATAGCAGTATTTCATGCTATATCATTGTATATTCTTATTTTTCACTTGCATCACAGTTCAACTATGCACGCAACAAGATTCATATTCATTATTTTTCTCCTCTGTTCATTCTTTCCTCATACTGTCTCGAACCTTCATCTACTTCACTGATAATAAGCTAATTGCTTCTTAAATACTACTCCCCTATCTTAATAATATGCTAACGATGCTGTAAATTTCTATATTGTTGGTCAAATTTACTTGTCAATCTTGTAAATCAATGATATATATCCATAATTAATGTCTTTAATCCTGTTTTACTGTCTAGAGAGGAAAACAAAAACAATTAATGAATTATGCTAGTTCCAATATAAGGTTATTGGAGTCATTTTAACTTATTCCTAATTTTTTAATCCATTTAGGTGAAGTCCAGTTGACAATTTTTTTTACCGGAGGAAGTATTAAGCATTAGTTGTTACCAAACTAATTATGTCAGAATGCTGCGTATGAACGTCTATATAACACATAGTTAGACTGTAGAGTAATTGTTCTGTATGATATGTATGCCAGTGCCTGCTGCTAAAACAGACTAACAGATGATTTCAAATTCAACTTGTTAATGCTAAGATTAAGCTTAGTTCAATCACAGATAAGTTACCTCCTTCTGGACGCCTCAATAGGGTCAGAACCAGGCAGGGGATCACCTCCCAAGGTATAGCCTCTGGCCTCATCAGAAGCTTCAGATCTTCTTCCACAAAGCACCCGCTCAAATATCGTTGCAATTGGATCAATAGCTGGTCTGTGTGTCATGCATTATAATTAACAGAAGCAGAGGGAAGAGGAGCTCAAACCTCAGGCCTATCATAATATTAGCAGCAAACATTACTTACCTTAAAAATTCGGGGAAGAATGAAGAGAATGCAAATTCATCACTTGGATCACCCCGAAGTTTTGCTTCTGTCTTTCTTTGCCAATATCTGAGGTAAATCCAACCAATGTATGTGCCAAAAACTAAGGTTGGAAGGTACGATGCAGAATCCGCTGTGAAGAAGCTCACAGCAATTGATAGCAATAATGCAAGAGAAGGCAACCACTGAAGATAGCACAAGATAGAAACAAAAGGAGATGTTAGATTACTTTTCTAGAATTCTGTGTTGCTTTTCTCAGAATTACATAAATCTTCTGTAGGGATTTTTATTGATCATTTTCCTGAGAAAAATTTAAAAAAAAGTCAAATAAATACTCCTCAGGCACCTACTTTTGCTTTTATCTTCAGTAGAGGCAGCTCTTGGTCAGGAATAATTTGTTTAATGCCAACAAGAAACCCTGAAAGAACCCCTTGGAATCCAGATATTGGCATATATCTATCAGAAAATCACAAAATGAAGTCAGCATTACATGCATCCTGGAACCAACAAATGGTAGAAATATAGAAACAACCAGACAGACTAGAAAAAAGATAAGCACATAAATGTTTCAATACATGGAATGGGCCCATTCCAGGAATCATCCTCATACACCTAGTCCTTCCAAGACCAAGCAATATCACTCACATGCTAAGTTTGACCAGATAAATATTTGAGAGATTAAAGGCAAGGTGAGGTCTGCTGTGATGTGCTATGGAGCAGTCCTAATATTTTCTCAGAGAAGTACAAATATAAATCAGAGGTCTCATTCATATCAACTGGACGACCAGTTTTCCTCAAGTGTTAAAACCCAAAAATGTATCCAATTTCAGAGAAAGTACAACATTATGGACCAAAAGGACTGCTGCAAGCTGCATGCTTGTGAGGGAAGGGAAGCAGTTGAACCTGGGTGAAGTAAGCTATTTTTGCATTATGACTGGGTCTTGAGAACTTACAGATAGTTTTCCTGTCTTGTAATGTAATACAAGGATATAGCGGTGATGAAAACACAAACGGATGTTAAGAAGTTAACCACAAATATGAACTTCAAGAATTCCCTGGAACCCCAGATTGGTTCTAGAAGTTTGCCAAGAAAAAGGAGACCAATGATGCTGACAACCACCTGGAAAAATAATAGAAAACTCAGAAAGAGCTTGCAAACTCAGAAGAAAGAAACCACTAAATTATCAAGCCATCTATTCCCTTTTTGTTTGCATTTGTATTAGATTTTTCTCTCTTTTGTTTCAGAAAATAAAGGTTAGGTGTAGGAAACACAATTGCAGCAATAGCAGCCAGAAGTTTATACCCCTTGTATTGATTGTTCCACATAACCAGCTGTTATAAGATTCCAACCAAATGGGATTGTCCTGCAATAAACAGACAAAGTAAAAGTTTTAAACAACTAACATAGGTTTTGGTTTCCTAAATTCCGATATGATTGTTACAACTTAGCCTTAAAATTGAAGCTGAAAGCTTCTCCCACCATGGCCACTGCAATATGATAACAGAATAAAAGGAGGCCATATACATAAGGTTCATGAATACTATACACATTTTGAAACAATAATTGGGTGCACTGGAATTCTTTGACTAAGGTGAGTCATAGAAGTTGCTTTACCATGAAAGTTAATAGAAGTTGAATGTATAAACAATCCACTATGTGCATCTAAACTTTCCTAGACCTAGTCAAAAAGAGAAATCTGTGAAATACCTGAATTCTACATAATCTAAGAAATCCCGATAAGAGTGCTTTTTGGTATAATGTAATGGGCGTTTGATGGTGTCTCCAGAAAGTGATAGCAAAAAGGTTCCTAGAGTGAGTGGTAAAAATGTGAATCTAACGAAAATGATTGGAAATAGCTTTCCTCTGTCTGGCATAGTAAATGAAGGTTTAATCTAATGAAAGTACTCTTTTAAGTGAGTTACAATTACACTTCTTTTAAGGAATCACTTTCTTCAGCAATTCCGTACGGAGAATTACATTTTAAAGTATATCAATCATCAAACATAATTTTAGGCTAGAGCATAATTTTCATCAAAGAATCACTTTCAATGTGAAGTAAATTCCACCAAAAATTGGTTGGAATCTAACTCTACCAAAATAATACACCTAAAGAGAACACTTTCAGAGATTTTAATGATTTTAAGCATTGATTTGTTACCGTACCAAATAGAGGATTTTAATTTCATTTTAATTCGAAGCAATGTCTTACTCCATAATCACATTCTTTGCCATTAGTCTCTAGGAAGATCACCACTCCTTTATGCACAGTGGCACACTTCTATCCCATAATAATCACATTAATAAAAAAAATGAATAATAATAACAATAACGAATTGGCGACGAAAGGAAGATATATATATATATACACACGCACATACTAATAACGTATACATACTAGACAGAGCAAACCGTTGAAAAAAGAAACTTGAAGAGGAAAAGTAGAAGGAAATACTTGGCGGGGATGAGAGCAAGATAAGAAGTAGCAGAAGGCAGAATCTGAATAACAAGGTGCCCGCCAATGAGTACCACCGCAAGTCCCTTACACAACCTTGTAAATCCACCAGCAAGCATACCCTAATTCACAAGCACAAACAGAAAACACATTTACAATGAAGATATTGATCAAGTTTCATAGATCTGAGTTCAAATTCATGAATTGACATGAAAATCTAAACAATGGGATGTGCTCACGCCTCCTGGGAGTGGTGCAGAGCTCATTGCTTAGCTTGAAACTTGGCCAAAAGAGAGAATAGGGAACTCCGATCTGATATTTTTGAGAATTATCGATTTAAGGAGATAATTCAACAATTACTTGATTTCGATTTCCCAGGTACTTCAGATAAGATCGATCAACGATGGTAAGAAAATTTGTTTACTTTTGATCCGTTTCCTCTCGAGTCCCGACTTGGAAAATAGATTATTACACATGCTTAGGAATTAAGGTTCTACGTAGGGACAAATAAGTCATTGCAATAGAATTATTCTATTTAAATTTTATTAGAAAATTTTTAAATTTACTTTCGCAATTACGTATATATATTATAAAATAAATAATAATTATATAAATACTAAAGAATAAAAATAAAATATAGAGAATAATTTACTATTAATTTTATTTATCAAATCTTTATGAAATTCTCTATTTATATAAATAGATTTATAAAGTTCTACT
>JAXGGT010000001.1:15723302-15736725 GCA_035583425.1 Marsdenia floribunda
ATAATTTACTATTAATTTTATTTATCAAATCTTTATGAAATTCTCTATTTATATAAATAGATTTATAAAGTTCTACTGATCTCAAAAACTAAAATTAAGAAGTAAATAAAATATAATAATTTTTTATAGAATATTCATATAAATATATTTTTTGATAATTATATAATAAATACATTTATAACAAAATATATATAAACATTTTTAATTTCTAAATTTAACCTAAATTTTTACCTTAAAAAAGACATACAATAAAACAGTTTAATATTTAGAAGTACTTACTTTAATTTGTCATAAATAACTTGAAATCATGCTTTTGAAATAAATAGTATTATAATATTTTTGTTAAAAAATATTTGAAAAAATAGAACCTCAATTTTTTTCCCTTCAAACAAAGAAAATTCTTCGATTTAGTCTCTTAACTATTTACGTTTTTTCGAGTTGGTCCTATAACTTTAATTATATCCAAATTGATCTTTTATCTATTTTTTATTTTCCAAATTGGTCTTCCCGATCAAAATTGGCCAAATTTTGATCATGTTACTGGCATATCTATTAAATTAAAATGGTATTTTGGTTATTTTATGTAAAAAAAATAGAATAGATATAATATTTTAACTAAAATATTTACTTTCTTTACAAAAAGGGAAAGAAATGTGAATAAATTTAATATATCTATTCAACTTTTTCTTTTTTTCTAATATGAAATGATAAAAAAATAGAAAAAAAGGGGAAAGAGATGTGAATAAATTTAATATATTTATTCAACTTTTTCTTTTTTTTTCTAATATAAAATAATCAAAATACCATTTTGATTTAATGAATATGCCAGTAAAGTGATCAAATTTTAGCCAATTTTTGTCGAAAAGACCAATTTGGAAAATAAAAAATAGATAAAGAATCAATTTGGATAAAATTAAAGTTATAGGACCAACTCGAGAAAATGTAAATAGTTAAGAGACTAAATCGGAGAATTTTCCCTCCAAACAATGCAAGAAATCTTATAAAAAAAATTAAGTAAAAATACAATTATAGAGAACAGTATGAAAAGAAATAATTTCTTATAATCCAAGAATACATACATGGCTAAAGTTGAATTAGTCTGAATATAAATATGATTCAACACATCTAAAAATGGAAAGAATGCATGCATAGTAAGTAGTAACTTGATGTTCTAGACAATATGCTAAAAGTAAAAGGAGCTCTGAAACAACACTATCTAGCTCATGCTACATATAAGAAACAGAATACAGAGAAGAAGACATTACAACAAAATGAACCTTCTTTTCTTGATTCTGCATGTTTCTGTACACAAAATGTGGCATATCATGTGAACATGTATCCCTCCATTAAGCTCAAAGTATAGCAGGGAGAAAGGGAAAGTAGTGTACTGTGTACATATATATATGAGAGGATGAATGTTTAACTGCTTCCTTTTCAGCAGTGCCACAACTATCTTAAACTATACAGTTTTGTCATAACTATACAGCATCTATCTCTTAGATCTTTGTCCGGCATCCCTAATGACTGGCACACATATAAGACCATGCCCGAGAACCAGTCTTTCATGACTGCAACTAAATCTTTAGTCGAAAAGAGCATTTGGATTAGTGCCTCAAAATGAACTCATCTTTGATCAAACTTGCTTCCCCATCGGAATATCATACGCCAACTGCAATTTTCTTAGGAACAGAAGAAGATACACGAGCTATGGAGGCTTCGAATAAGGTAACTAACACCCGGGTACAAGCCAGTACTGATGCTTTAATAAGCAGAACAAATGATGTCCAGTAGAACCTAGCCATCAATGCTGGATCTTTCCTTGCAGAATTTAGAATGTTGAAGATAATGACCTTGATCCGCCGATCTCTTAAGAAGGATTGATAATCATCTATCATTTGTAGTCTTGAAAATGAATCTGGCCATATGATGTGGGTCCCACTCGGCAACTGCACTTGGGAAGAACTCAATCGGCTAACTTCAACAACTTTAGCTAAAGTTCTCAACATCCATAGGTAAAACACATCTGCAATAACGGTAGAAAACTGCTGCCGGAAGGACCTTGCCTCCCTGGATACAATAGCTCGGATTAATGATGATCCATCCTGTTTATCAAGCAGACAGACAAATATTGAATCTAAGTGAAGGGGGATATACTACATCACATAACTTTTTGCTCCAACCTTTGCCTGAATACTTCATTTCCTGAATTTATCATCAAATTATGCAACTGCTATGATGCTTTTGCAGAAGATCTCTACTCATCTCTTATTAAGATGAAATTATTGAACCCTATCTAGTGTGTACTTGTCAAGTTTGTCACAAACAACCCATTATATTTCTATTTCTCCCAATCAATCTGTCTGCTTCACTATTATTATATTACATAGGCTTAGCACAAATTATTGACCCTCATTCAGTTCTAACTGTGAAGACCTCTCAAGTTCAGATGAGGAAGGAGATTAAAACTAGCTACGTATATGATCAAATGACCACTATAATGACACACAGAGAGTATATATATATATGAAGATAACTCCCTCATCCTCCTAAATCAGCCGACTTAGCTACAATTGAATTTTAAGATAATGATTTCAACAGGCTAATAGACTTTGGTCAACATTGGAGAATCCTAGACAGACTTCAGAGGCCATAAAGATTGATAATAGTTGACGATATAATGAGCATAAAGAAGGATAAAGCACAGGTTGAAGGTACTCACAGCAGTCATTATAAGTTTTCTCAGCACAAGACCATCTTCGGATGGTAAAACTCTTAAGATTAAGTTTGCAACATCATATACTCCATCAACTCCATTTGAAGAGGGACCAGAAGATGTTTGAGAACTTGATGGAGAAACCAGGTGTAGTCCTTTTCTGAACAAACAAAACAGAGAGGCCTCATTACTTCCACAAAAACATGAGAGAGAGAGCACTCATGGGGAAACACAAAAAGAGTACATATAATGTGAACAAAAGAACAGGTATTTTATAGAGAAGGCATCACAAGTTATTTGTTGAAGGATAAAATGTCCAGGTAGAAGGTATACGGTAATCTTGGCATTTGTAACTTTTAAACGTTCTTTTGCCACCCATTACATGAGGGGGGCCCAAATATTTTTCCACCATTTTTCTCAACCAGTCTACTGAAATTACCAGCTCCCTTTCATAGATTCACATGGAGAAAGTATTTAAGTGTTATTATCGGAGAGGAGAAAAAAAAAAAAAAAGCATATCTCGGTAACTTGACTCCAAACTTAACTATTTGAATACAAAACTACAGCAACGGCAGCCAACTTTTTTCCATCTAAGCCACTAAGCACAAAAGTAAAAGAAAATAATTCTGAGAATGCAACGTTTCAAGCTCCAGGTCAGAATAGATTAATATGGTTCCCAACCAAGCATCCTATATTTTACTACAAATGAAATAATTTTATTAGTATCTCAGCCTCAATAGTTTACCAGTACAGTTTTCTTTTCGTTTGCAGATGAAAAAGCAGTGTCAGATAATAGCAAAAGTACCTTACAGCACCCACTCTCAGGAAAAAAGCAAGCTTCTGCCACTGGAATTCTCTTCTTCTGTTTAAGACTACCTGTCCAAGGACATCCAAAGCAGCAGATCAGCACCCAGCTAGAAGTTAATGGACATAATAAAAGAAAGAATCTTATAGTGCAATGTAACTTTTAGCCTGATGCAGGAAAGTTCACATCATTAATGACAATCAACAGCTAGTGCATTTCCATATGCTTGCAGGTGGTTCGGAGAATCGTATAGCAAAAACCTATAACAGTAGTGACTTTCAAAGTCTTGTCATCTAGGAGTATAGGAAGACATCAAGGATCTTGGCATGTCCATCCCACTGATTATGAAATAGACTTACAACAACAATAGTAGGTTGATCAAATATACTTAGGGAATGGGTACATACAGGTATGTTCTTGAATTAAAATTTTGCAGAAATCATGTTTAAAGAAAAGCATCCAATGCTCAAACAACTATATTAAAATCTACAGTGCAAAGGATGAGGAAGCAAAGTTTTCAGATTGCCAATTCAATCTCCTGAAGTCTCTGTAAGTGAAGAAAACACTAGAGTTTTAAACCATTCTTGTCTAACAGAATAGGACAGTATTTTAATGTCCATTGCGTTAATGTACACACCGAGTGGAGAATTCGCCTTGAGGAAGCTGAATTTTCTGTAAGAAGTTTACGAACAACATATGGATAAGCAGCCTCAAATGTCCTAAAATTTGGATCTGCAGCAACTGCCAATCCTGAAATAGAAAGAAAACAAAATAGATATTCCAACAAGGATCACTATATCACCCAGGGATGGTGGTGTCAGAACTAATATCAGGCACATACTACAATTGATGACAATTGAAATAACAATCATCACAGAGATTGCTACATATTTATATGGTTCATCATGAACATGCTAATTCATACCATAGTGTATATCAATATAGGTGCTGAGAGATGTGTGATCAAAAAAACAAAATGATAAAAGGAAAGTACTCCTGTCCTGATATTTTGACATATTATTCTGAGACTACTTTTCTTGTATCGTTTTCATATGATATAATTTATCTGAACCTATGTGGGAAATTAAGCCTTTCATTTAGGTGCCTGACAACGCAAGTACACTTCCGGAGTGTAAATTTTAGGTAAACGGATTTAATTGCACTCACCAATTTGAAAGTCAATAATTCTCAATAACTACCTACCTTCTAAGTGACAAGGTGATGATAATTTATATTTATCAGAAGAAGAAGGAGAAAAAACTGATGATGGCTGAATTATCAAAGATAAGAGACAGCATGAATTTTTACAAATTTCAGGCATTTAATGAAAACAAATAACAAACATATAACCATTGTAAGTGGTTCATGTATGAAAAATGGATGCTAGACTGCTTGTCAGCATGTATAGGAACTTAAATTTACCATCTACTATTGCACCAACAGCACAGTGGCATGTCTAC
The DNA here is from genome assembly GCA_035583425.1 of Marsdenia floribunda. Taxonomy (NCBI): domain Eukaryota; kingdom Viridiplantae; phylum Streptophyta; class Magnoliopsida; order Gentianales; family Apocynaceae; genus Marsdenia; species Marsdenia floribunda. The sequence continues at coordinate 15,728,281 of JAXGGT010000001.1, forward strand.
ATAATTAAGGGAAGCAAAGAGATACTTCAGAAAGTCCTTTAGGAAACACATAGAAAATGAAAGAATAGTACCTATATTAACCTACTATCAACAGATATTCACACACAAAGTGGGGGTAATAGGCTTTTTTGGCACATTTTTATTACATACAATAGATGATATAATAACCATAGAAAATTAAAAGAAATTGGACTTTAAAACAATTATGGCAAAATCAATCACGGCAAATACAAAAGATTACAGCACAGATATACAAGAGATTATCTACCTTCCAATGAAGCTAAAGACCTCAAAACAAGAGTGTAGTATGGTGGCATGCGGAAATGATACTTGAGAGCCACAGACCATATTTTTCCCAGAACCTACAAGACACACACTATAGCTTCTGATCAGATACATAAGGAATATATGAAATAATAAGAACAAAATATATAAAGTTCAAACAAGAGAATCTAAGCAAATCTCAACTTATTTTCCACTTTCAATTTACATTAAGTCAGTTAACAGAGAATTGAGAATAAGAAGAAATAAAATGTAAACCTTGAATAAATGAGAGAAAGGAACATTAACTCATAAACTTGGACTAAAGTGTCAAATCATAGCTCTCACCCGACTAAACTTGACGTTGGGAATTCCATTATGAAACTCCACCTCTCCCAGGGCATCTTCCAGGTCCTGGATCATTGTTTCAGCAAAAGTGCAAGTTTTAGGTCAGTGTATTCAGTATAACCAAAACTGATAAAGATCAAGAACACCTAGATTATCAAAAAGGAATCACACAAAATTAAAAGGCTCATGCAAGAAAATTTCAGGTCCAATTTGTACCATGGTAACTCGGCGGAGATTAGTTCCTGGCCGCACAACATCCATCTCAATCAGTGCATTCACAAGAGATGCCCAATCCCCATAAACTATGTGCACAATTGATGCAAGCATAGCAAACTGATGTTTCTTTTCCATTCGGCAAAGCAAGCCAAAATCAAGAAACCTAACATGATGGAGAGGCAAACACAAATGAAGTATTTGAGACTTGCTTCTCAACATAGAGAACAACACAGCACACTTTATGCTATAAAATAGAAATGTACTTATAATAACAGAAGAAAACCATTACCAAAATAATTTTAAAAATAAAAATGAAAATACAAATACCCAATTTGTCTCGATGATATGTATCGTAGATTGCCAGGATGGGGATCAGCATGTAATAAGCCAGTGTCTAGAAGTTGTACCAGTGATGCTTCCACTCCTTTATTAACCTATACGGTCAGTGCACAAGATGACATGAGACGATCATAGTTAACTAATGGATCATGGTAATCTATATCATGGATGGTCAAATCTCAAATGGCATACAGAACAAAGTTAGCATGTGATGTTTCAGAAGTTACACTTTCTACTACACTCAATATTGCAAACAGAATACCTTCTGCACAATTTATTCCTCTGCAGATCCCTACTTCCTATCCATGCACAAATTGAAGATTGAGTTCCTTTATCTGTTACAATCTTCAACTTTTGATACCTCACTAGATACTTGGACAATTCATAATAGCTCTAACTGCTAAGTAAAGGGTTCTTAACACTGTTGAGAAATAGAATAATAAGTTCCATGTACCATGTCAAGAAGTTTCCTTTTAGCTTCATATTTCCTCTTTTCTTCATGTCCAGAGGGTACATCAACTGATTCAGTAGATAGGAAAAGCAAATCACGTGGACTCTCACCAGCCATCCACTCCATGGTCAGAACTCGCTTTTGGGTAAGATGTCGGAGAACTTTTGGAACCATTATGAAAGGATATGAAGAATGTGCTTCCTGCATAAATGATCACATATAATAATAGGAAAAAAAATCTATTGATTCTGGATAACTAACAGGAAAAAGATTCAGAGAACTGTCCGTGCAACTCACAAAAAGTAAGCTACAAAATTTGTACTTCTCTTTCCTTTTGTAAGAAAACTATGGTAAAAGATAAAAACTATTTATCTTCTACTAGATCTTCAAAGAAAGCAATGCGTGAGGATGCTTTGTCCTCTCTTCTTTTCCTATTTTTCAAATTTGATACATATATGACATTATGGATGAAATATCTCATGTAAGAAGCTTTAGAATAAGGTTGTGAAGAAAAGGCATCATGATAATTACAGGACTACTGAAAGAAAGGGATCTAATGTGATAAACAAAAGAATGTATATGATTCTACACAAATAAAGACAAGGGTGACAAAAAGTGAGAAAGGAAGACTTGCACCACCCTGCACAAAAAAGGCAAATTCTGCTGGGTGGAATCACACTTGCTGCCACCATCAAATACTTCGTTCATCAGAACCTTGTCACTGAATCTCACTGCTATGATCGTTTCCCACAAAATGTGGATTCATAACAAGCATGTTCATGAAACAATATGGTAGCTGATAAGAGGAAATCAATCATGATCAGCTCTATTGTCTAATTTAAGGAAGATGGATCTTTCTCATCCATCATTACACCATATATTACTTTCACTTCTTTATCCATTTCCAAGGTCAAGACTCAGAGATGTTGGAATGAGACTTTTAGAGAAAAAGTCAATTCAGATAAAAGATAAGAACAAAAAAAAAAAAAAAGAATGAAAGAAATGGTGCAATACCATAAATTCTTTAGCATTTGCAGCCTCCAATGTGTCTAATCTAACTTGCAACTAAGCCTTTACCAAGTTCAACAGCATAAAGGTGAAAGTCTCTCCTCATTTTGCAAGTATTCTATTTACTTATATTTCTTTGTCATTTTTCTTTGAAGAGTAGGAGATGGGGTGGGGATGAAGTTTCAATAAAGAAAGTCAATTCAGCTTAAAGACAAGGAGAAAGAAAAGGTACAGTACCCTAAAATCTTCAGCATTTGTGGCCTCCAAAGTGTAATCTAACTCACCAACAAAGCCTTTACCAAGTTCATCAGCATAAAGGCGAGGATCACTCTTCCTTTTTGCTATCTTTCGCAAGACTCCCAGCTGAAAGAAATTGATTAACAATTCATCAGGTGAAGTCTATGTGCCAGATGCCTGAATTTTACAGCAGACGGAGAATTCAGTACAAACCCCAAGGCGAAGGATGTAAATATCTCGAACAACCACATGGCGTAAGTTAGGACGTTGAACTTTTACAGCTACATCATAACCATCATGGGTTTTTCCTCTATAAACCTATCATGGCAGTAAAACTACATATATTAGAAAGTATAACAAAAAGAAGATAAAGAAAAGCAACCCTAACAGAAAAGTCTCAAGTTGCAAATCCATATATGGTCACCTGACCAAATGAAGCTGCAGCCACAGGTTCACTAGAAATGTAGCTAAAGACTCTATTCACAGGAGAACCTAGTTCTTCCTCAATGATCTTTAAGGCTAAAGTTCTGGGGAAAGGTGGAATTTGTTCATGGAGACCAGACAATGCCTGCAATTAAAACTTCAACACACAAATTCAAAATATATATATAGTTTAATATTTAATAAACATTATGATTTTAGATGGAACTTGCAGCAAAAACGCACTAGGAAAACTCACCCTAACACAGAAAGTAATACAGGACAGAACAAAATATGTCTGTGCACCTGACATTGTTGCTAATAAAGAACAAGAAAGATGCCTATATTATAATCAGAAAGGAGTAGATCCTCACACTGACTAACTGAACCAAGAAACACAAACATAAGGAAAGAATTTGGAAACCTTCGGTCCAACTTGAGTTGTTGATTTTGAGCTAGTAAATTAGGCCCAGATGGTCCTTAATTCATGCATTCCTTCAGTTTAGTTCTATAGTTACTCTTCAATTTAATTTACAAGCCAAATCTATGATTTCCAAGATTTGTTTTATTTTTGTTATGCATGGTCAGAACTTTTTTTTTTTTTTTTTGTTCTAAAAAACTAGGAAGAACAACCTTCAGATTTTTAAATCACATCTTATAATTACAATTTTCATGCAAAGCATATAATCCTTTTTTTTTTTTTTCAAAGGAAAAAATCAAATCTATAGATGTACATGATTACAAGTTTTAATTTTGGCATTTATGTTGAGATAAAAAAGAAAAAAAGCATTTGGATAAAACTTTTTGATTAAGATGCATGATCTAATGTTGTGGACCTCATGTATTGGATATAAGAAAATAATTAAAATATACTTAATATGGTTGTGAATGTCTGAAAATTTAGGTTAAAAATATTTAAGAATGCATATTTTGTGTGTAGCACGGGACAGACTCTTTGACTTTCGATGGAATTTTTAAGGGTAAAATTGGTTTCTGAAGATAAGTACAGAGAGGGGAAAAAGGTTAAAAATGCTAGAAATATACAGCCTAAAACTTTGAAGTTTTCCCCCTCCTCTAGAAAAAAGAAGAAAAAAACTTTAAAAAATATAAAATTTCATGTTTGTGTGATATCTAATAAATTAAATATTAATTCCACTTCTATTTATCATAAGCAGAAGTGGTTCGGATAGGCAAAGATCTATAAAGGTATGAAAGATTTCAAAAACTTTCATTAATAAGAATGAATGTTAAAGAAGAATTACATGTAATAACTGGCTCACCTTTGAGATTTCAGAACCAATAATATCTGGCCTCGTTGAGAGGGACTGACCGACTGCATGATAATAGAAGATGGGTAACTAATGGCAGGAAAAAGAAGAAGAAAAAAAAATTGGTGACAATTTCAAGAACCCAGTCACAATACATATATTAACTCAAATTATTATGCCATATCCAGCCCCTTTTGTCCCATCAACAGAAACAAAGGGAATTTTGAGACACATAAAAATGGAGAGGGCATGAATTGCTTACTTTTGATAAATGTAGGTCCCAAGTTTAGCATTGTTTCTTTTAACATCATTCCGAAATTGTACTGCAAAATATTCTTATCAACTTCCTTTCCCATAGTAGAACTGATCCCCGACATTCGAATTTTGATTGCAGCAGAAGCAAATGCTAGAAAGACCTTCCAAAAGACAACAATCCAATAAGAGTAAGTTCAATAAAGTAGCTGATACATCAGTTCTCTCACACTGCTATAAAACTGAATATAATAATGGTCAGCCAAAAAATACATACAACATACTCACTCAGTAACAATATATGCCTACAACAAAAGATATCTCCTGGTAAGATGAAAATTACTTTCAGATCTATCATACATAGATAAGAATAAGACCAAAATGAAGTTTGAAAATGAGAAGGCAGTTGACATCTGTAAAGTAGAACTTTCATCAATGCTACCAGAAAAGAATTCTCTGTACTCTACCAAGCCAGGAGGATGCACACTCTGTCTTGAAGGTTCAGGTACTTGAGTAAGGTCTCAAGTAGTAGTATTTATTGGGAAAACTGGAAGGAGCGCATGTAATTTGGATCTAAGAATCACCAACTTGCTCACTATTGATCTCAAAATCTACATTTTTAGGTTTAGTTACAGCACAAAGGGTCTCAGATTCTTGGTTTTCACAAAAATAGCCTTCTAGGGTTTCTGTTTCAGATAAGAAGAATAATCAAACTTGCAATTATTGCAAACATCAAGTCTAATAATACTCCTTCATTTAATTGTCATGCTTTGAAGTTTCTTTTTCCCTACAAATAATAGTTGCCTTATTCAATCAAAATAACATTTATTACAGTGTCCCTTATACATTTGTCTCATTCAAATTTTACCTTTTTTATCATGGACAAAATCATAATCACAAGCAGAATAATACCATTGCAAAAAGATCTCTTTGAGTTTTTTTTATTTAAATCTTCACAAAATCTAGAGCTTTCTTAGAAAAAAAAAAATGTGCATCTTCAAATTGTAACAAGTAAAAAAATCTGGAGGAAATAGCTTTTGTGACACAACAAATGAAAAGAATGGCCGGCCTTTGAAGAAAAAGAGGCAGAAAATTGAGTGCATGTCATGCAACCATCACTTCCACTTCCAATAATGTTTGAAAGGAGGGATAATGAAATTGATAAGAGAAAACCACTTCAAAGGAATAGGCTTATCTATCTGAAAGACCCAGAAAGAATAAAAGAACAAATAAAAGTTATGTACTACAAGAAGAAAACATTTTCTTGGCCTCGAAAGCCTACATTTAGAAGGAAATAGCCTTCCAGCAGTTCATTAGTTTGATGGAGAAAAATAATCAAAGGCCTGACAATAAATAATGATAAAATGAAACTTATTGCAGTAATGCAAGTATAAATTCAGTTAGACACATGCAAGTGGATTGTCACTACTTTCTAGATAGTTAATCCAGGCACTAAGAATACGGATACCAAGCAAAATTTAGATTGAACCAACTTTTGTTGAAACGTAGTGTCATGTTTAGAAGCTGAAAATTGACGAAGCAATGAAGATCAAAAAAGTTACAACAGTTCTGTTACAGAAACAAATCAAAGTACCTCCAAGATTCTTAGTGCTACTATATGAGGCCTCAAGTTAAAGTACACAGCAACTTCTTGTGGATCATAGATTTCAGGGAGTGGCGTTGTCCACATCAAGGAGAAATAATAGAAATAATTAAAATATGCCTCCAAGGCCTTAAGATCAGAGATGAACAAATCCAACCCAGAGAGCTCTGTCAAAAGCATATGAAACTTCCAAAATCAGTAACATAATCTTGTCAGCACTTCTTTTCTGGTAACTTTAAGCGCTGAATAAAATCAGCCTAAAGTCTGAGTAAAAACAGAATGAATCAGCATTGCATTTTGCATTTGTCATTTCTCAGGTTTCTGAATGGAAGAGAGAATCCTGTCTATTTTAAATATGGTTAGTGAACCACAAGTACAACTGACATTTACTATCCATTTATCGTATTGAATAGTCTACCTTCTCTTTTGTCCATTCCCATCTAATTACCAGTCGGTATGCCAAACTTACAACTAAGAAATGATAATGTAGAAAAACCTGTCATCTTTTCAGCACTATAATAAGGAAAAAGAATATTCTTTGCAATGACAATAGTCATGCTTTGATCATAAGTGTAACTAAGATGTTGACCTAAACCTTAGCCAAATCAAACAAGTAATTCAACTGAAAATAGATGCAAGAGTGATATCTAGCACGAAGTACCTGTTCATTTCGTATTCATAACTCATGAAAGATCCTCTATCTGACACATGAAACAAGAAATCTCAATTGACATTTAAGAACCTCATTTTTTCATCATGTTTATACAAAAACGGAATTTAAGATAAATAAGCTAGAAACCAAAATCAAAACCAAGTTGTGTTCCAGGAGGCCCTGACAGACAGACACTGCTAACACAATGTAATAGATATTTATGTTAAAACAAAACCGACCTGACAGATTTAGGATTGAGATAACTGACTTCCTCCATAACATAAGTTGCTAATTGCCTCTTTAAACCTGATTCTGAAGTTTTCCCAATCTACGAAACACTCTTCAAAAGGAACAAATGTGATAGGCATAAAAACGCCATATCCCTGCTACGTTTCCTTATTAAATAAAGGGTAGCCATCGGAGAACTCTATGCACTAATGAACATACATGTCTATATAGGCACAAACATAAAGAATACACAAAGAAATTCAACCTTAAAAATTCAATTACAATATCAAAAATGCTGAAGTACCACTGAATTAGAACTGAAAACAGACCTGGATAATGAGGCTGAGGCCAGGAAGGAGCTTGTGAAGGAAAAACAGTTTCAGGGTTTTCAAGATTACGAAGCCAAATGAAGTCATCCACTTTCTTTGCTACCTGTGGAATTCGAAGTGTCTTATTGGCCCATTCAACACCTTTACCAAATCCCTCTTTTATAAATTTCATATCCTTCTTCACCACCTCCATTACATTGCCAATAGCTCCTCCACCAGACCCAATAACATTCTGCTTATTCTTGCTCGAATTCCTAACGTTCTGTGAGGAGCAAAGTATGGGGATAGATGATGTTGAAGATAATGGAACAGCTAAAGCGAAGGCAGCCATAGCAGTGCCTCGCTAAAGCAAGAACAACACCCGGTACTAACTCAATTTTCTCTGCGAATTCAAAAGAAAAAAAAAAAAAGTACAAATTCAAACGGAAAAATAATGGAATTGAACCGTTTGCATTGATTTCTTGGATTGAAAAATATCATACATTTTAGTTCCAGTTTTCACTGACCAACTACAGAACAGCCCGCTACCATTTTCATCATTTTTTTTTTTTTTTTGTTGTGTGTGGCTGTGGGGGGCTACTGGCTGGTTTGGTCGGTAGCCGACAAATTATCTCCTGTGAAAATACTGCTAGTGTTTTACCCAAAATATCATAATAGAAAATGGGTTAAAGATCCGAATTTTTTTTTTTCCCCCTTTATTTGCATTAAATTGAGATATTTTGTGCTGTGAAGCCTGTGATAGACAAAATACTTAATTAATTAAATTATACTTTTTATTTATAAAAATTCAATTTACATTATAAATAACTTATTTAAAATCAATTTCTTTTTGT